>JAVLUX010000186.1:340000-840000 GCA_032164185.1 Moxostoma hubbsi | reverse complement strand
CGTCTCGGGTTACATGTGTAACCCTTGTTCCCTGAAAAAAGCGGAATGAGATGCTGCGCTTCTTTGCCACACTGGGATGTCACAGGACTGCTCCTCAGAAAAAAAGTATCTGACGAACACGCTGGTGATGCCTCTATTTATAGCCCGGCCACAGGTGCATCCAATGATCTCACCAACCGAGGCTATACATTTCCGGTCAATGTTCATTGACGTGTTACACACATATTCACAGCTGGTCACAATGCAAGATCGTTCCCATAGCGCTTTTAGCAAGCGCAGCATCTCGTTCTGCTTTTTTCAGGGAACAAGGGTTACACATGTAACCCGAGACGTTCTCCATGCATGGAAAGTTGATGGTGATTTATCTTCCAGAGACACAAGTGTCACTACTCCAATATTCCATTTCTCTATTTTATATGTAACTAGTAGCACCCAATAAACATGTAAAAAAAAAAAATTATAATTTGATAGCAACATATATGTGGACAGCAGAATTAAGCTGTGCAATTTGAAATAATACCAAGCTGTTGAAAATCAAATTGTTTATTATGATTGTTGTTCATGTTTTTGAGACATTACAGACATTTCATCAGAAATTATCTTAATTTACTTGAAGTAATAACCATGATCCAATCACTGCCATTGTTAAAATTGGCATTGTTCCATGTCTACCAAACATGTTGAGTGGTCTAAATATCATCTGCAGCCTGAAATTGAACTTTGGTGGGTTTTTAGGAGTGACTGCACTAAGCTGCAATACAATGCTTATCTGCCCCCTTGCTACCTATTTAGTGAATTACTTAATCTTCAGTGTACTGTCTATCTGCACTGATCTCAGAACCATATTACAGAACCTTATTTTCATCCTAACTCCATATAAAGCCTCTGAAAGCAAATTATCTAAAATGAACTGAAAGCAAAATTTTTCAGCTTTTGGATGAACTCATTAATTCTCAATGTGACTATGCACAGTAAATATAGTATTTCTATGGAAAAAATTCACTAAAGTAGCACAAGTTAAGCAGCATGACGTTTCATGATAAATTGCTCAAATTTTGGCATATCGGATGAAACTAGAGACTATTTTATGGTGTATTTAAGGTATTTTTATTTAATTGTTGTCCTATTTTAAGCTTGACAGATGTCACTGTGAACTGACATTGTATTGAAAAGAGCTGTTAATTTTTTTTTCTTCAAAAATTCTCCTTTTGTGTTTAACAGAAGAAAATAACAGAATACATGTTTTGAAATTACATCAGGATAATTTATGGTTGAACTATACCTACATTCGTATATAGAAATAAATGTGGAATTTTATGCTTTTTAAAGCTGACTTATGTCATTTCTGCATCATTAGCGCCACCAAATGGAATTGCAAAAATAAACAATGCTTTCAAAACCGCTTTCTGAATACCCCCTTTGCCTGCAGTTATTCAAACAGTCAAGATAGCCCCATCCCCAACTCACGCCATTGGCTGAGTAATGTCTAAATGGGTCTAAATGGGTTTTTCAAAACAAATACTGTCCTATGGACAATGTTAACAGTTTTCCAGAAAATTAACATATAAATAGCTAACTTTGTTGTCCCTGCATATTAAGCTGAGATAAAAGAAAGTATTTTAACACACAAAAAAATTACATATTTCAGTACTTTTGCATGTACCATGCACTGCATACTTACTGCATGCTGAAAATGAATGTGGTTGAACAGTATTCTGAGTACTGTAGTATGGTACAGCTATTCTGAATATGGTCGTAGCCTCAGAATGTCTGTCATAAAGGTCTGGCATTTAACCTGATCATCAGAATTCCATTGAATACTTTCATAAGATTATGTACATTTATTTATTCTCTGTTCCAGGTACTACCTGTGTCTGCAGCTGCGAAATGACATCCTCTCCGGCCGTTTGCCCTGCTCTTTTGTCACACACGCTCTGCTGGGTTCTTACACTGTACAGGCGGAGCTGGGAGATTACGACCAGGAGGACCATGGCTCAGACTACATCAGTGACTTCCGGTTTGCCCCAAACCAGACCCGGGAGCTGGAGGAGAGGGTGATGGAGCTACACAAGACTTACAGGTCCGAAACAGATATTACTGCCTAGGGATTGTTGATGTTGTACATATTACTGAGTTCCTACGTTGAAATTTCATTGAAAAGTCAGTCTATTGTGAATGAAAATGTTTCTAATTATGCTCAGATCCAAAATATTTCAACAGCTACAAATTGCTCATAGTAAGTGCAGATCCTACTGTTTATCTTGAAGTGCTTGTTACATGCTTATTTCTGTAGAATTAAAGCATGATAACCAATGTAAGCTTCAACAACCTTTTTTAGAAAAAAGTATTATGGCATATCCAAGCAATATAGCAAGTAAACAACTTCTCCAAACAGTTAACAGATAAACATCAATCCAAGAACGATTGACAAACTACATAGGAGAGAATGTTTTGATTATTTTCCCAGCTCACTTGGTTGTAAGGCTGCATAAACAATATAATGTAACAATAAGATGTAACACATAACACATAAGATGGTGCCATGGATGGAGTTGTCCAGTTCTTTTGCTGTTTTTGTTTGTTTTTTCTGTTTAGTCTTTTATTTCCATTCGATTTTACGAGATGAGCTGTTGAATATTCGGCAGCACACGCCAGATAATCTTATCTTTTCTGTTGGAGGTGAATGCGATCAGCAGGGCAGTCTTAAGAGAGAGGGCCCTGAGTCCAACTGATTCTAGCGGCACACGAGGACCACTGAGAGATCCCAGGAGGGGAACTGGCTTGTCTGGGAAGGATTCAACCTCCGGCACCTCTTAGGAACCTGATGATTAAGTCGTGCTTGCCCAAAGACTTGCCGTCTACTGCATCATGGTGGGCCGAAGCACCACTTCAGGGCATAAAGTTGTCTGGTAGAGGGGGCTCTGGCATGGTTGATCGTGTCTACGACGGCAGGTGGTAGACTAGCTAGATCTTCCACGTCACGTCCAGGGGCCAGACGTGGAAGTTCCAAAGGTCTGGGTGCGGATGCCAGAGCGTGCCCTGTCCCTGAGAAAGAAGGTCTTTCCTCAGGGGAATTCGCCAGGGACGGGCTGTCACGAGGGGTACAAGGTCCGAGAACCAGGCCCGGATGGGCCAATAGGGAGCCACTAGGGTGACTTGTTCCTCGTCCTCCCTGACCTTGCACAGCACCTGTGCTGCATGCTTGCGAAGCACTGCAGGCCAGCTATGTGCCAGTGCGCTTGCCCCGAGGGGAGCCTCTGTTCGGGCATACCAGAGCGGGCAGTGGGAGTTCTCTTAGGAGGCAAACATGTCTTCCTAGGCCTTGCCGAACTGTTCCCAAATCAGCTGGATCGACTGGGGGTGAAGCCTCCACTCTCAACTGGGCAAGCGTTGTCGTGACAGCGCGTCTGCTACTACATTGAGGTTGCCGGGGATGTGAGTGGCATGCAGCGACTTGAGTCCAAAGGAGGAGACGATGGGCGAGAAGTGACATGTGGCAGGAGCGTACGCCGCCTTAGCGATTTACGTACGCTACCGCGGTAGTGCTGTCTGACCTGACAAGGACATGTTTGTCTCGAACTAACGGGAGAAACTTCTGCAGGTCATCCACGACTTCTGGTTGGAGCGTGTGGTGATGGTCTTGTAGAAGGTTACATCATCAATGCTCTTGCTGATGTAGCTGGTCACTAATGCTGTGTATTCCTCCAAGTTGGTAGAGTCGCCATATGTTGCAGCCTCCCTGAACATGTGCCAGTCAGTACACTCAAAACAGTCCTGAAGAACAGAGATGGCTCCTGCTGGCCAGGCTTTCACCTGCTTCTGGAGCGGTTTTGTGCGTCTGATGAGCGGTCTGTTTGCTGGAATTAGCATAACAGAGATGTGGTCTGAGTAGCCGAGGTGGGGGCGGGGATGTTTGTGAAAACTAGATCAAGCTTGTTCGCCCCTCTCGTTGCAAAGTCCACATACTGATGGAATTTAGAGAGCACTATTTGGAGATTTGCATGGTTGAAATCTCCGACATGAACCATGATTCATGGTTGAAATCTTCAACAATAAACAGTCTATCAGGGTGAGCATTATTCAGTTCACTCATAGCCCCATTCAGTTCACAGAGCGCTTCCTTAGTGTTAGCTCTGGGTGGAATGTAAACTCCGGTTATAATAACAGTGGTGAATTCCCGTGGTAAATAAATCTGCATCTAACAGTCACAAGCTCCACCAGCGATGAGCAGTAACTAGAGACTAGCATAGAGTTATTGCACCATTCCGTGTTGATGTAAACACACAAGCCACCACCGCGAGTCTTACCACACAGAGCTGCATTTCTGTCGGCACGAAACAAGGCGAGCCCATCTAGCTGAATGGCGGCATCCGGAACTCTGTAGCTGAGCCACGTCTCCATGAAAACATATACGCCACAGTCTCTAAGCTCACACTGCGTAGTCTGCTGGAATTGGATGTAGTCCAGTTTATTGTCCAGGGAGCAAACATTTGAGAGAAGGATAGACGGGAGAGTTGGCCGGCTAGGGTTTGTTTTTAGCCTAGCATGGACCCCCGCCCTCTTGCCGTGCTTTCACTTCCTCGCACACCGCTTACAACATCCCCTCCCCCGGGCACAGGCATCAGGCGACGCCGAGGACTGGAGGCCTGGTCTCCGCAGTTTGCCGAGTTCGCGTAGCAACTCCTGCAGATCATCAAGCAGCTTGGTTGTTGCATAAATCTTATATTTTAACAGTGTCTTGCAATGGTAGACATGAACACCGGTTGCTCTGATGTCCATGTGCCGTAAAAGTCAGGCTAATTGACAAAAATAGCACCATTTTGGATCCGGAGTGGCCACTGCGTGCTACTGCGCCACCATCGTGGATCAAGGTCTCTGTTGTTTACTGTTGATTTGAAAAGCCCAGTCACACACCTCACACCCACTCCGAACGTGACAGCACACAAACATTTACACCTCCGTCAACCACCCTCCTCCCCTCTCCTGCTAAAGGAATAGTTCACCCAAAAATGAAAATTTGCTGATTGTCAGGCCATCCAAGATGTATCTCAATTTCTTTCTTCTTCAAAACAGATGCCTCCTCCTTTAAACAATGCAAGTGAATGTACTAAAATTTTTTGACGGTCCAAAATGCATATTTAGAATGCATCAAAATAATCCACATGACTCCAGTTGACAAATAAAGTTTTACTGAACCCAAATGATTGATTATTTTTAGAAACAAAATAATACTTATATACTTTTTAACTACAAATCTCTCTGACGTGCGCTTGTGAGAGGGATGACGTAAAGTCATTGGTAATGTCACACGTCATGTGGAGGATGAGGCAGGAAGCATGTTATTCTTTACAAGAGGAGCGCTGTACAAAAGTTTAATTGTCTTTGTTGTAGATTTATATTGTATAAGTGTATTGTTCAAAATGGTTGTGTATCCTGAATGCTTCAACCTTCATAAACCCTCACAAAAATGCACGCTGGAAAAAATATAAACTTTTCATTGATTGTCTATACAGGATCATGAGCAATTGATTCTCTGGCTTATCGTGCTGAACCTGGATATCAGTACACTCCTACATTCTCTCAAATATTGGAGGGTGTGCAGTGAACATTTTACCCCTGAGCATTTTAGACCATTAAAAGAAACAAAGGGTTGATAAATGTGTAGTATTATACATGCAGAAGAATTGCAGCAACATGATTTTTACAACACTGTTCTGCTGTAACAATATTTAATTCCATACTGTTGCTCAGGGGAATGACACCTGCAGAAGCAGAAGTGAACTTCCTGGAGAATGCTAAGAAACTTTCCATGTATGGAGTCGACCTGCATCATGCTAAGGTACATCAAAATCACCTGGTTAAATTTACAATCTGTAACTATTGTTCTGGATGGTACAACAGCAACTTGTGTGTTACAACAAATATGCACTTACATGTTTGTATTTTGACCTGCATGTTGCTTAAAGGTGAAATTGTTTCTCCTATCCTAGATTAAAGGAATAGTTCACCAATAAATGATCATTCTCTCTCATAATTTACCTTTATGCCATTTAAAACTCATATGACTTTCTTTCTTCTGCGGAACACAAAGAAAAATATTTTGATGGATATAAGATGTGAATATACCCAAACAATGCAAGTCAATGGCGTCCAAATCTGCCAAGCTCTAAAAAGGACATAAAGGCAGCATAAAGGTAATCCATACGACTCAAGTGGTCTATTCCATGTTTTTCTGAGCCGGTATTATCTATTTTCACTAAGAACCCACCAAAATGAAACTGATTTTTTGGCTATAAATCTTGACATCTGCAGATTCCTAGGCTTGATCATAATTTGAACCTTGAATACGCTTTCTCACGCTTGACGCACGTGCAAAGTGCATGTACAGTGCGTGTACATGGGCAGATCACATTTTGGTCTGTTCACAGCTCCAAACCGATTGAATCGTTTCAGGAGACATTAAACCACTTGAGTCATATGGATTAATTTATACTGTAATTTAAGTTATCGACCCCATTGACTTGCATTGTACGGATACACTGTATGATCACATATCTCCATAAAAATATCTTTGTTTGTGTTCAACAAATAACATCATACGTGTTTGAGATGGCATAAGGGTGAGTAAATGATGAGAGAATTATGATTTTTGGGTGAACTATTCCTTTAATTTGCAGAGACATCTATGAGTAAGCCATTTTTAGGCTGATTTACACAAACGTCTAAACACTGCGGCTCTGTGGTGCTTTCAATATGGCTATGTTTGTTTGGGGTGAGTATCTATTTATCTCACCAATGACCGATGAGGGCAGTGTTTGGGACACTTGATTGAAAACAGTCTTTTCAGTCTTCTGTGGCACAGAATTAACACTTCACCTTTAAATGTTTAGGTTTTAAGTTCAGATGTTAACAAGTGTTGTTTTGCTGACTGTGCCTTTATTAAACACAAGCGATATTAAAATATACTAATAATTACCCTTCTGTACCTTTAAACATTATTCTGAACTTCTTTCTTCTCTTCCTGAGGCAGGATTCAGAAGGAATTGATATCATGCTGGGTGTGTGCGCCAATGGTCTATTGATTTACCGTGACAGGCTAAGGATCAACCGCTTTGCCTGGCCAAAGATCCTCAAGATCTCCTACAAAAGGAGCAATTTCTACATCAAGATCCGCCCTGGAGAGGTAAACACAGCTTTTAGATGATCTTAATGCTGAACCATGGAAATATCACAAACAGTAGCTTAATACTGGAAAGCATTGGAGAAAAATCTTCTAAAGAAAGCCCTTGCTTATGAATATGGCTTAGTTCCACACAATAGTTAAAGAAAGCATTTGAAGATTGTCTGTTAAAGGAATAGTTCTCCCAAAAATTTAAATTCTGACATGTTGTTCCAATCCCGTATGACTCACTTTCTTCAGTGCAGCACAAAAGGAGATGTTAGGAAGGATGTTAACCCTGCCTTTTTCAAGCAATGAACTTTTATTGCATGGAAAAGGGCAGCTTGGACATTCTGCTAGATAAAACATTTTGTGTTCCATGCAAGAAAGAAACTACATATGTGAGAAAATTATTTTCATTTTTTGGTGATTATCCCTTTAAGCAAATATTTGTTTGCTTCTGACTGGGCTCAGTTGCTTGCACACTTGCTTTGGTCATGTCATCAATCATTTGTGTCCCTAAGATTTCTATTCACTAGATTTTAAGTAAATCACTTGAAATGCTTGCCAATAGAAAAGTCTCATGAATCTGAATGGAGAAGGGGGAGTCGAATGGATGGCCAGAGTTCCTGGACTCTTCTGAATTCTGTGTTCTGATTGGTGGATTTGGCCCTCTTTCCCAGCCTGGCCATCTTGTCGTTAAACCCGGGCCCATGGGGGTCTACAGAGTGACACAGTGAGTCAGTTGAGAGAGACACATAAAGAGCTCCTTCAACTTCACTGCTGCAGCTGCGGCAATGCCCAGAATAGGAACCAAATGGACCAATATAGAGTGCTCAAATGCCAGGATCATGTTTATCTTCTTTGTTTGAAAAATGGATGCTTTATTTCGCCAAAGAGAAGCTCAGGGTAGAAACCTCTCTCAGGGTCATTAGACTGAAAACAAAGAAAAAGATTAAGTATAATTAGATCCTGCGTCAGCTCAGAAACAACTCCGTTACGTTAGAGAAGTTATTCCTGAGCTTGATTTAGGAGTTGGTAATGGCTTAGTTAATGCTTATGAAGAGTATTTTCAGTTTCTTTGCAACTGCATTTATCAAAGGCTTTTTCCCCTTGCCAAGTAGAAGTGACATTTATGTGAATGGTCTGATTTGTTCTTCTCTTTGGTTTTACCCAACAGTACGAGCAGTTTGAGAGCACCATTGGCTTCAAGCTCCCCAACCACAGAGCTGCAAAGAAACTATGGAAGGTCTGCATCGAACACCACACCTTTTTCAGGTGAACTAGCTGGACCAGTTTAACCAGTTTAAATGCATACCTCTGGTCTTTAGTGACCCGGAAACTCATTCCACCTCCTTTACCTCATCTATTTTTCTGGAGTTGGCCCCTCTTTAGTATTCCTCAACCTTTCTCTTTTGAATCATCTAACAATAAAAAAAATTGCAAAATTGCAAAAAAATACAAATAAAAAATTACAATTTTATTTATTTAAAGGTATAGTTCACCAAAAAACTTAAATTCCAAATGACTCTAGTGGTTAAATCCATATATTCAGAAGCAATTTGTTAGGTGTGGGTGAGAAACAGATCAATGTTTTCAGTCCTTTTTTACAAAACATCTCCACTTTCATTTTCACATTTTCTTATTTTGTTTTTTGCCATCCACATTTTTTATGCATATCGTTACTTACTGGGCAGTGAGAAGAATTTATAGTAAAAAAGGACTTATATATTGATCTGCCTCACACTTATCATATTGCTTCTTTAAAGTTATGGACACCATTAATTTGCATTGTATGGACCTATAGAGAGGTATTCTTCTATGAATCTTCTTTTGGGTTCAGCAGAAGAAAGAATGTCATAAACATCTAGGATGGCATGACGATGTGTAAATTATGTGAGAATTTTCATTTTGGTTGAACAATACCTTTAATTAACAAAAGTGCATAGGGTCTTTACTGACCCAAGAAATGTACAATAATAGTGTCTCAATAAATTTTTCCGCTTCTATAAATCCTATTTTTATGATTATTTCATAATTCTTTTACGTTTACGTTATTATATCATGTTGATTTTCTGCACAATTGTGGTGATTATCAGCATCCCAAATTTGTGTACACATACATATTATAGCCAACATGTTATACTATGCGCTGTCTTTTCAGTGATTGACTTGATTTACATTTGACATTACTAACTGATGAAGAAGCAACATGGAAGTAAACTATAGCAAGTACAACACATGAACATAATGCTATGGCCATTGACATTTGTTTGAAATGACTGAAATTCTGTGTTATGTCTATTTATTCTCAATAAGTGACCGAGAAAATACATAGACACTTTAAGAACTTTATTAGGAAAATGGTGGTCCTAATAAAGTGCCTGATGTGGTCTTCTGCTATTGTAACTCATCTGCCTCAAGGTTCTAATCAACAAGGCGTTCTGTCTACAGAACTGCCTCTGTTTCTTTTTTTTTTCTCTCTTTTTTGGGGCACCATTCTGGGTAAAATCCCAGAAGATCAGCAGTTACAGAAATACTCTAACTAGCCTGTCTGGCACCAACAATCATGCCAGGGTTGAATTCACTGAGATCACATTTTTCCCCATTCTGATATGTAACACAATAAGGATGGGATAGGAGGAGGCGGTAACCGGCTGAACAGTGAAAATAATATTTAATTTAAACAAAAATACACACAACACATGCACATATCCCTCTCCCCGGCTGGTTAGCCCGATTGGGGGCCAGGCGTGCGTAGTCACACTCCTCCCTCCTATGCCCCAGGCCGCATATTCTTTTTTTTCTGGGATGAAACGGCAGCATGCCTCAGATCCTCTGCGGCCAGCAGTGACGTCTCCCTCCCTGGACGGACAGCTCATCCATCCTCCTTCCTCGGTTTTGTCACCAATGAAACATGGAAAGGAGGCGGCGGGATCTGGCTGAACAGTCAAAATAATATTTAATTAAACAAAAAGACACAAAACACACACATGGCAGCTCTCTCTCTCTCTCTCTCTCTCTCTCTCTCGAACTGCCGCAATCTTGACCAACACAAAATATGAAGTGATTTAAATCTAAGAAGCTGTACCTGAACAAATTGCTTTGAAATGAACAGATAGTGTTCCGTTTTGATAATTTATTAATAACCTTGCACCGTACATATTATTGTAATCGATAAATCATCAAACTTATCAAATAGCGATGTGTCATATGTTGTTGAGAGGCTCTCATGGAGTAGAATACAACCAGCCTATTTGTTTTACTCACAGACAAAAATATAGCGAGTAATAGCTGAGTACGTGTCTTTGACATACATGTTACATGTAAACAGGTGTTGCTTATAAGCCGCATTTCGCTTATAACTTCACAAAAAACAGAACATAAAATATCACATTAGATAATGTAGTGATATCTAGTGGATCCTTTTCACACGTCCACATGCCGCAAAGCAGAAGTAGTCATAGTTGGCTAAACTGGAATGGCGGTGAATGGGGGAGCAGAGCAAATTTATTTTTTGCTGACCCGTTTGCTCCAAGAGCAAAAGAAAAACAAACTTAAATGATCATGCTTTCGCAGCTTTGCAAATGAAGAAATACAAATATACAGCACTGAATAACATCAATAAGAAGAGAGAAACTTTTCCAAATTTTCTGTCACTCCCTCAGCAACTGCGTTAAAAGCCTCATCGCAGCTATTGTCACTGTTTTTTAAAACTTATTCCAGGGTAATGTAAAACAAATTACAATGATAGAAATTTACACTAAATATTTAAAATATTTAAAAAATGTGCTACATTTACATTGTTAAAGAAGGCAGAAACGAATCATAACAGGTCTGTGAATATTGGGGAGATCGCTACTAACTTAGCCACACCCTACACTGGGAGGTTGTTACTCTGTAAGAGAGCAATAAAGTTCAGTTACATACCTGCTACCTGTGGGTGACCAGTAATGTGTCTCGGCTCATCCACGAACACAACAGATAATCCACACAAAGCACAATGTGCTGACAGCTTTTAAAGTGCTATCTGGATAAAAACATGTTAGCTTTTTAATGTAGTACATTGTCCAGCATCATGGAACGCTAAACCTATCAGATCTCTGCAGCTAGAGGTGGAAGGAAATGTGGGCAGAGAGGACAGTTTACTCTAATTACATAAGGGTACCAGGAGATTGCACCAAGTACTGTATATGACACCGACTCAGTGATGGCTCAAATGACCCAGAATGGAACTGAATGCGATTGCGTTACTCATGCTTGCATGCTTTCGAGAGAAAACATACCTTTGATCATTGTTGTATTTGCATGTGTTATTAGTTATTATGTACAATTATTATGTTTTATTAGTTTGGACACTAGGAAATTATGTTTGTAATGCTATAACTTTTTATTGCTTTATCGTATGAACACAACATTGTACTAATGTCAATCATGTTACAGTTCACATGTTTGGGAACAAAACAAAAGCAGTTATTGGAGCTACCTTATTTTCATCCTGAGATATATAAGGTAAAATCTGAAAAATAAGAAAATAAAAGTTAATATTTGTCTCAAACAGTCAGCAATTCTAGGATTATTTGTACGGTCATTTTTAACGATTTACTTAGGCTTACAATGCTTTTGGGAAATATGGCCCTGGCTGGTTGCTTCACATGTCAGTCAGACATTTTCGTCCTGTCTAAGTGGAGTTTTTAGCCAGAATAAGATGCAAAGTTGACCAGTCCGTTTAGTCAAAAGTCTGGCTCCTTGAGACTACCATTTGACTTTAAATCTGGCTTTACTTTCCTTTGAATAATCTCAGTCCTTTTATGTTAAGACATCCTCCCAGTGCCCGATAGTCATGCTGCCCACATTAAGTGTATGAGAAAGCTCAGGTATGATTAACCTGGATTGTAAGATCAAAGGCATGCCATATCCTCCCTCGCTCCAGGTGTGGCTTGTCTCTCTATGTATTTGTCATTTGTTTCATCTTATGTTCAGACTTGTATCTGCATGCTCATATTTAATAGTTCTTGCTTTGTTCTAAACCCCAAACCCCAAGTATCAGCATGAGATATAATCTGCTCCTATGTAGGAATGTTGCGTTGCTCAGTGGCTCAAGTCACTTATTTTCCCCTGTCCATTACTCTATTTTTCCTGTTTTCAAATACCATGTGTGAATTGACTTCTGTGAATTGTATTATTTGTTGGGCTGCTACTAATGATTATTTTGACATTTTTGTAATTTTTCCGAAAAACTCTGTTTGTCCTCAGTTTGGAAGCAGAAGGATAATTTATTTCACTCATATATAAATGAAAATAAATTAAAACAAAACCACAATCTAATTGTTAATACTGTAGGTAAGAGGTATGGTGTTGTAATGTCTTTATTCTATAAATATGAGGGACTGTTAGTACAGATATTACAGTCACAGGAACAACCATCAACAACAAACAATTGCATGAGGGATTCACATCGATCTCAAACCCTTACCGCTCAGGAACAACCAACAACAAACAACTGTGGTGAGTCAGGGCATCCGCTCATGCTATTTCTTCCTGCATTGCATGTCACATGTTTACCATAGCCTCTTCCGTCAGCAGTGAGTGATTCACATGTGATAAATGTAATGAATTAGTCAGGCTGACAAGGTTAATGAGTTAGAGACATGCATCGGAACACTAGTGGAGGTCAGTGAGAAAGAGAAGCTGGTAGATACTGTTTTGGATGTGGGTAGTACAGAGAGAAACACACACTTTGGTTCCGGCAGTAGAACCCCCAGCAGCAGGGCGTTTGGGTGACGTCTCGGCAACATACTCGCTCAGCAAAGCGACACCACTCTCCTATTCCTGTTAGGGTTTCCAATCGATTCTCCCGACTCAGTGATGCACCCACTGAGAATCATGTTGAAAGAGCCCATGTTGTTGCTGATTCTATTGTAAGGAACGTGGAAATAGAGACTCAAGCAATATTGTTAATTGCATTTCAGGTGCCAGAGCGTCTGACATCAAATCAAATCAAAGTGCTGGCTAATGCTAAATGTAGATTTTCTAAAATTGTTATTCATGTCGACAATAACGATGTCTGACTTCGCCACTCGGAGATCAATAAAGATAGTGTTAAAGAGGTGTGTGAATTTACAAAAACGATGTCAGACACTGTTATATGCTCTGGTCCCCTTCTTGCTTGTTGTGGTGACGAGGTTTATAGTAGATTAGTGTCACTGAACAGCTGGTTGTCTGAGTGGTGTCTGGAGAATAGAATAGGATTTATAGACAATTGGAAGAGTTTCTGATGTAGACCTGACCTGCTAAAGAGAGACGGACTCCATCCCCCAAGGGAAGGTGCCGCTCTCCTGTCTAGAAATTTGGCTTGCCAATGTCAAATTGGCAGACAGAATTTGCATGCCCCACCCTGGACTTACGGGTGTAAAAGGAAGCAGGGCAGTGAGTGCCAGTCAGGATTTTGCACTGAGGAGCCGAACATAAGGTACGGCTGTTTACAGTGGTAAGTCTAGTGCTGTGGCAGGACAGACACAACGTCTCATTCCTTCCCTCGGGGAACAGAGGTTACAACAGTAACCATGATTTCCCCCTTCTCAACTCTACGTTGTGTTGAATGAAGTGACACAAGGGGTCCCATATTAAAATGCCACGGACTGACCATGTTACATGAACTGCCGAGATTGGTGCAAGCAGGCTACTGCATGCTAGAGGCACTGTGTCGGCTGCATGTAGCCCTCCCCAACACCCCCAGAGAGGTGTCACATACAGACCTTAGGTTCCCCGCACCCCTGAGGGGGGGAACAGGCGCTACATGACTAGCATGGGAGCAAGCCTGGCAGCCGCGCCTTTTCTCTCACTATGTCTCTCACATAGGACGTGAAGCGGCTGGCTACATCTTAATGCTATGAAATGTGTCCGGTCCTATTTTTTCAGGGAGAAAAGACCCTGCAGAGGCCACGTCCTGCCCAGTCTAGGGGGAGGTAACATGTGGCAAAAACACAATGAGGGTTGTGAAGCCGTACATGGGAAATGGCACAGTGGTAGGTCCAGCCTACTGAGGGGGGACTCTACAAGCACAGCAACCGGGCAGCGGGGCTGCCCAAGAGAAACGCGGGACCGTCGACAGGGGGACCATACCACGGGAAATACATCACAGGGAGTTTGCCTGAAAAGGGAACTAATTCCGTGGAGCCCGACCCCAGTACAGAGCACCTGTGACTCGAAGGCTAGGGAGGAGAACATCCAGGGAGCGACACTTAGTGGCTAACCTGGAATAGAAGGTGCACTGGATCAACTTGGTGAAGGGCGCTGTGTGCAAGCGGAACACCCAGTCGGTTGTGCCGCTTTACCGGTTCTACCGGCTCAGACCTGACAAAACATGGAATGAGACCGACTCAACCCTGATATTGTAAAATTTGGCAAAGGAATTGGGTGTTGCCCAGCCCGCTGCTCTGCATATGTCTGCTAAGGTGCCATGGCCAGTGGCCATGAAGATGCCACACTTCTCGTAGAGTGTGCTCGAACCCGCAAGGGGGCAGGCACGGCCTGGGTGTGATAAGCTGAGGAAATGGAATCAACGACCCATTGAGCTAACCTCTGTTTGGAGACGGCGTTCCCTTTCCACCGTCCGCCGAAGCAGACAAAGAGCTGCTTAGAACATCTAGAGCTCTGAGTGCGGTCCAAATAGATACGCAAAGCACGTACCAGACACAGCAATGAGAAGGCTGGATCTGCTTCCTCCCAGGGAAGCTTGCTTGCAGTTTCATGACCTGGTCCCTGAAGGGGGTTGTAGGAACCTTGGGCACGTAGCCCGGTCGCGGCCTCATGATAACGTGAGAATGTGCCGGACTGAACTCCAGGCAGGTGTCGCAGACAGAGAACGCATGCAGGTCCCCAACCCTCTTGATGGAGGCTAACGCGATCAGGAGGGCCGTCTTCAGGGAGAGGGCCTTGAGCTCAACTGAATCAAGCACCTCGAAGGGGGGTCTTTGAAGGCCCGAGAGGACCAAAGAGAGATCCCTGGAGGGGAACAGGCTAGGCCGGGGAGGGTTCAGTCTCCAGGCGCCTTTCAGGAACCTGATAATCAAGTCGTGTTTACCTAGGGACTTGCCATCTACTGCGTTGTGGTGGGCTGTGATAGCAGTTACATACACCTTCAAGGTGGATGGGGACAGCCTCTCCTGCAGGAATGAAAGCACTGACCGAACTGCGCACCTCTGCAGGCCTTCGGCTCGAGAATAACACCAATTCGCGAACAAGCACCACTTTAGGGTGTAAAGTTGCCTGGTGGAGGGATCTCTGGCTTTGTTGATCGTGTCTAAGACTGCAGGTGGTCGATCCACTAGATCTTCGACATATCATCCAGGGGCCACATAGAAAGAAGGTCCTTCCTCGGGGGAATTTTCCTGGGAGATGTTGTCGTGAGGAGCATAAGATCCGAGACGAAGGCCAGGGTGGGCCAGTAAGGAGCTCCTGTCAGGGAGTACCAGAGCGTGCAGTGGGAGTTGTCTTGGGAGGCATAGAGATCTATCTGCGCCTTGCCGAATTGGCCCCATATAAGCTGGACCATCTGGGGGTGGAGCCTCCACTCTCCGCTGAGTGAAACCTGCCGCGTCAGTGCGTCCGCCGTCAGGTTGCGTTTGCCAGGGATGTGAGTGTCAAGAAGCGACTGAGTCGCAGCTGACTCCAAAGGAGGAGATGGCGGGCGAGTTGTGACATATGATGAGAGTGCATGCCAACTTGGCGATTTATGTATCCTGCCGTCGTGGTGCTGTCTAAACAGATTAAGATGTGCTTGCCCCAGATTAGTGGGAGAAACATCCATAGGGCAAGAGATACAGCCCATAACTGTGCCAGGCTCGAAGAGAGCGAAGCACCTGAGCACTGACTGAGTGCGCTCATTGGTGAGACGCGCTGTCATTGAGACGGAGTCTAACTCCATGCTGAGAAAAGAGATGCTCTGAACCGGGACGAGCTTGCACTTTTCCCAGTTGACCTGAAGCCCTAGATGGCTGAGGTGTCTGAGCACCTGGTCCCTGTGTGCGCACCGTAACTCTCTAGAGTAAGCCAGGATGAGCTAGTCATCGAGTTAGTTGAGTATGCGGATGCCCACTTCCCTTAGCGGGGCAAGAGCTGCCTCTGCAATCTTCGTGAAGACGCGAGGGGACAGGGACAGGCCTAAGGGGAGGACCTTGTACTGATATGCCTGGCCATGGAACGCGGACCGTAAGAAGGGTCGGTGTCGAGGCAGAATGGAGACGTGGAAGTACGCATCCTTCTGGTCTACTGCCGCGAACCAATCTAGCTGTCGAACGCAGGTAAGAATCTGTTTCTGCGTGAGCATTTTGAATTGGAGTCTGTTTAAGGCCAGTTGAGAGTTTTTTTTGGGTATGATGAAGTAAGGGCTGTTGAAACACTTCTCCTTCTCGGCTGGAGTGATGAGCTCGCTGGTTTGGCGGCGCCGTGGCAAGATATGCTTCTTCACTGACGAAAACTGCTGGGCGAAGTCGTCGACGGTGTCACCGAAGAGGCCAAGCTGGGAGACAGGGGCGTTGAGAATGCGCACCTTGTCAATATTGCGCATCTTGACCATGTTCATCTAGAACTGCGCTGTGACCTTCATGGCTCTGAGAGCGAGGTCGGTGGCAGAGCACAGTTCCTGCAGCAGGTCAGGGTCGGAACTACCCAGGTACAGATCTTTGAGTGCCTTGGGTATGAGCGGCGCCCTGACCCGAGGAACCGATCGAGTAGCCATGAGGGGGGGACGGAGTTTGCCAGTCCAGTCTCGCGCTCACGGCGGCCCGAGAAAGCATAGCGGACATATGCGTGTCAGCCTCAGACTGGGCGAGTAGACCCGAAGGTGGCAGCCCAGACGAGTCATCAGCATCAGACGCCACTGTGATGCTCTCCGATGCAGCGGCGATATCGTCATCCAATTCCGGGGGCTCAAGACAGAATGCCGGCTGGCCACGAGGCGAGCCGCACTCATCCCGAGCTCGTACGGAAGCAAGCAAGCGTGCCGGGGGGCAGGTGGTTCGTGGGGATTTACCCGGCAAAACCGAGCCCGTCGTCAACCCCAAATCGCCTTCATCGCCAGCTGGGTACGTCCTCAATCCCATGGGAAGAAGGAACGACACAGGGGGTGGCTGAAGTGGCTTTCTCTCGTAGAAAATAAAGCCGCGACCGCAATGTTGCCATGGCTATGTTCTCGCACTGAGTCATGAAGAGCTAACAAAACTTATCGAAACATCAAAAGCCACACCATGTTTGTTAGATCCAATACCAACTAAGCTCTTAAAAGGTATTTTCCTGTAATTTGAAACTCTTCTTATTATTATTAACTCGCTATCCTTAAGACATGTCCCAAGAATCTCAAACCACTTATTAAGAAGCCACAACTTGATCCTGGAGAACTGACTAATTGTAGACCGATTTCAAATCTCCCTTTTATGTCGAAAGTCCTAGAAAAGATAGTATCCTCCCAAATATGTTAATTTCTACAGAGAAATAGTATATATGAACAATTTCAGTCAGGATTTAGGCCTCATCACAGTACAGAGTCTCATCTTCAACAGCGAAGATCTGTCCATTGAAAATCATATTACCAATGTTTGTAGTACAGCATTCTTCCACCTAAGGAATATTGCTAAATTACGGCACATGCTCTCTGATGCCGAAAAACTAATTCATGTCTTCATGACCTTAAGACTATATTATTGTTATGCATTTCTGGGAGGACATCCAGCAAGATCAATAAAAAAACTTCAATTGGTTCAAAATGCAGCACCAAGAAATATGATCATATTAGCCTAATTTTATCATCGTTACATTGGCTACCTGTTTAATTTCATATTAATTAAAAAATTCTGTTAACTACATATAAAGCTTTCGAATTGTCTAGCTCCGCAGTACTTATGTGACCTTCTACCATGCTATATTCCATCATGTTCATTATAATCGCAAAATTCTGGTTAATAGTTCCTAGAATATCAAAATCCACAAAAGGAGGTAGATCCTTTTCATATTTGGCTTCTAAACTATGGAATAGTCTGTCTAAAAATGTTCGAGATGCAGACACACTCCCTCAGTTTAAGTCTAGACTAAAGACTCATCTATTTAGTCAGGCATACGCCTAATTTATCCTTCAACTCACAATTAGGCTGCTTTAGTTAGGTCTGCCGGAACCAGAGACCTGAAAAATTGATCATGATCTATAACACTGCAATAAATTGAATGGCATTTATGCTAATATTATTTTATTTGTTTCCCTGTCTCAACCTCGAGACTCATATCCTGAGGTCATCAGAACCTGCTGGATCCAGCTCCATTCCTGCTTTGTGTTGGACTCCACTGCTACGTGTCGCTGTGTGATGATGACTAAATGCAGTCGTGCCAGCCAAACATAATTTCAGTCTATTACGATGGACTTCAGAGGATGAACTGATGCCAACTCCAACCATAAGACATTACTTCATATGCCATTGCCTGAACCTTGGACTTTGGATGGACCCCACCGAACCTCACCAAATTTACTGGCCAGGTTGAACTGCGATGCACACCACTGATCTCTGCCTGCATCACCTTGGTCTATTGATGGACTACACTCTTGAAATGGAATACAAAGGCTATCAACTGCCAAAAAAATCCTTCATCAACCAATTAACAAGGACAATTGCATCTATGTGAACTTCTGCAGTTAAAACAGGATGGACTTCAAAAACATTAGTCATTAATCTTACAGTTCCTACAAAACTTTTGTTTAAAAACTGGCCCTTAACACTTACTTAGTTTAATAATTTTAAACCATGACTTGCACTATACATAAGTAATATTGGCATTATATTCATGATGTTAGCCAGAGGGCAACTGGCCCCCAAAGTGAGTCTGGTTTCTCCAAAGGTTATTTTTCTTCCATTAACCAACATCTTCGGCTTGATCACTGGGGTTATAGACACAATTCACAATTGTATTTTATCAAACTACACAATGATGACTTATAGATATTACAGTTTTATCTTCTGTTAATGCCTGATCTTCGCTAAAGCTGCTTTGAAACGATGTGTGTTTTGAAAGGCACAAATAAAAATGAGTTGAAATTACTTGAGTTACTGTTCTTCAAAAATATTGTTTCTTGTATTATACTGTACTGTACAGTATGTATGATTTCAATTACGGCTACATTTAAACCTATATTTTATGTCTAAAACCAGTTTAATCAAAATGATTGTGCGATTGGTCATAACATTTAATTTATAAATACATTATAAAATATAGAAAATAACAGTAAAATGTAAGTTATGCGTTAGAGAGAAACAAATCTCAAGGGCATCAAACTGCAAAAGCTCTGTCAACCTACCTGATGCCTGAGCAATGTTGACTGAGCAGAGCACCATTTCAGTGAAAATTGTGTCAATAGAGATGTAGGGGTGTGCTCTTTTGACTTGAGCCAGTAAGCAATCATCCACAACACAGCAACACCCTGGCAAGTAATCAGAACACCCTGGTACCATGGCAGCAAGTTTTGAATGGAAAAGCACAATTTCAGAAAATATATAAATATACTTGTTTCATTATTTTCTTTCTTTCAGTAAAAAAAAACACTTCCCAGATTAGAGGGTGTTACCTTCTTATTGTTATTCTTAGTGCATATTTTTTATTGAGGTAAAATAAATAAACTTAAACATACTGTTTTCTTACATTGATCTGTTTTAGGCTTGTGTCTCCAGAACCTCCCCCAAAGGGCTTTCTAGTAATGGGCTCAAAGTTCAGATACAGCGGGAGGACCCAGGCCCAGACACGACAGGCTAGTGCTCTCATCGACCGCCCTGCTCCCCACTTTGAGCGCTCCACTAGCAAGAGATACCTCCTTTCTCGGAGTCTAGATGGAGGTTGGAACATTTTCCTCTGCTTTGCATTTCACAGTGTCAAGATCGTTTTTGGTCAAGCTAATTTTTGTTGCTTTTTGTCTTTTTAAAGCTTGCAAACTTAGTTTTCTTTGCTGTTCTTTCAGTTCACAGCAGGGTTGTTTTCAGCCAGCATGTAGTTACAGGCATTATGCTAAATCTGAAATGGTCAATTTGAGTATCATCCCTAAGGTGAAATTCAAAGATAGACTCATTAAACTTTAAAGGCCCTAAAAACCAACTGCTCTCTCTTCGTCATTAATATTTTAGAACTCATTAAAAGTGTTTTTTTCTATGTAGTTTCTATAATTTACAATGCAAGTTACAAGTTAAATTATAAGCATATTTCCATGTTTAATAATACAATTTTTAACTTGTATCATTAACTTGTATGAAACAGATGTCACTTTAGGTATGACTTCAGCCCCATTGACACTATGTGCCAGTGCATTGATGAAATTAACAGTTGGATGTGCCAAAACTTCTTTCAGTTAAACAACAAGACAGAGGTCACTGTATTTGTCAACAGAGGCAATATTCCCAAGGTGAACACATACTTTGACTCCAAGGGTCTAAAGACAAAAAAATCAAGTAAGGAATCTTGGTGGCATTTTGGAGTCAGACCATAGTTTTACTAGTCACATCAAATCAATAACTAAATCAGCCTAAAATAATCTAAAAAATATAGCAAGAATTAGATGTTTTGTATCCAGTCAAGACAGAGAAACTTGTTAATGCGTTCATCAGCAGTAGGGTGGATTACTGCAATGGACTTCACACAACCTTTCCAAAAAGACAATTAGACAGCTGCAGCTCATTCAAAATGCTGCTGCCAGTGTTCTTACCCAAACCAAAAAATCTAGCATAATGTTCCAGTCCTCATGTATTTATATTGGCTTCCAGTTACATTTAGAATTGATTTAAGTACTATTACTTGTTTTTAAATCACTCAATTGCCTAGGACCTAAATACATTGCAGATATCCTAGTTGAATATAAACCTAACAGACCTCTCAGATCATTTAGATCAAGACACTTAGAAATTCCAAGGATTCACTCAAAACAAGGTGAGACAGCATTTAGCTATTATGCCACCAGCAGCTGGAACCAGCTTCCGGATGAAGTCAGGAGTGCTCCAACAGTAGCCACATTCAAATCCAGAATAAAAACAAACCTGTTTAGCTGTGCATTTAATCACTGAGCACTGTGCTCCTTTCAGGGTTTGTGTGGTGAAGAGACGAGAGTGAGGATCAAAATGCAGAACTTTAATTTGAACAATAGAAGAGTATACAATAAAGGAGATAAACATACAAAGATGGTAACAAAAACTCAACAGCAGTATGCTGGCAACTAACACTCTACAAACAAAAAAGAACCAACACTAGAACAAGGAACGAGGATTTATATACACTATAGCTAATAAGGAGACAAGGAACACATGGAATACTATTAGGGCAATGGATAGGAAGACAGACATAAGAAGAAGATACAAAACTTCAAAATAAGAGTCCTTGGGGAAACGTGACATGACAGCTCCATTTACTGATTGTACTACATCATTTTATTTCTGTATTATTTTTATTTTTTCATTTTGTTTTTCATTTTAATAATTTTTACTTCTTAATTTAATTTTATTAAATTGTAATATAATTGTAACTTGGTTTTTAAATGTATTTATCTTGTATTTTCTTTATTATTTTTATGTAAAGCACTTTGAATTGCCATTGTGTGTGAAATTTGCTATTTAAATAAACTTGCCTTGCCTGTCTAGGTAATAGCATTGCTGCTGTTTGCAGCTTATGTAGTAGTAATAGTAATAGTAAATGTAATAGTACTTCTGTTGGCCTTTCAAATTTGTACAGTTCCTTTTTGACTCTATAGTGCACTGCAAAATGTCTGTAAAAACAAGAAATTAGAGGCAGAAGAGAAAATTCTTCCTTGGGTAGGAAAGTTTTGGATTGAAACTTGCCGCACCCCAAAGGTGTCCTGAGCCAATCAGAAGTGACTTTCCGGAGTCACATAGTCGACTGGGCTGCCATTTTCAAAAGTTTATGATCCTTTCTGGAGAATTCTTACAAACTTTCGCTTAAAAATAGGGCATGTTTAATCATGATAATGATATCTCTCTCTCTCTCTCTCTCTCTCTCTCTCTCTCTCTCTCTCTCTCTTCCTCTCTTCATCTTCATCCTCCTCATCTTCCTCCAATGGCTGGTTCAAATTGGCTCACCTATAGTCTTTTTACAAGGCAGTAACGAAGTGTATGTTGCGTAATTGCAGTAAGACTATGTGACAAGGAGGAGAGCGGGGCCGGGCCGTGACTACACACGCCTGGCCCCCAAATGGGCTAATCAGCCAAGGAGAGGGATAAGTGCAGCAGAATGCGGCAGTTCGGGAGAGAGAGAGCCACATGCAACTGCAATGTGTGCGTTTGTGTTCTGTGTCTTTTTGTTTAAGTTTTCGCTTAACTATTATTTTGACAGTTCAGCCTATTCCCGCCGCCTCATATTCTATGTAAGCCTTGTTACAGACTACAAGTACACAGTGCCTTGAACTCCAGATGATATATTAAAATGGTGATAGGTCTATGAGTAGATCAACTGATGCCCGTCATTTTAATCCTGTTCTGTGTGAATTTGTTCAGTTTCCAGCTAAAAATAACAAAACTTTAATCTACGTAAGAGCACCTTATTATTCTGCATCATGTGTATTCACATTACACACATTTATTTTGTCACTTTATCTCAATCTCTATAATTAAGTATAAATACATCTGAAACTAACCATCATTATTTCTTTAATTCAATTCTGTAATAGTTACTAAGTTTCTGCACCTCGACAAGGTTAGAAACAAGTTCCATGTTTGTTAGTATTCCCACATTATTCTCATGCTGGCCAAAGTGATCAGCACTTTTGGCCAGACAGCTCCCGTAATGAAGCATTTATAGGTGCTGTAAGTTATTTTTTTTATGTAAAAGTGTACAAAAAATGTTCCATCTCCCTGAAAGATATTCATGAAATAAATGTTCTGAGATATCTCACCAGTCCCTGTGACAGCTCTAAAATCTGTAAACAGCAAACAAATATGTGTCCATGGGCCACATTCTCTGACGCTGACCTTTCAATAATTTTGCATGTTTTCATAGTTTTGTAGTTGCAGAGAATTATTAAGGCTAAAGGGGGCTGTAAGTGCTTTTATTTATGGATAGGCATGCAAAAAAATGTCCTGCTCCTTGAGAGATATTAATGAAATAATGTTGTAAGTTGTCTCACCTGTCTCTGTTACAGCTAGACTCAGTAAACAGCAAACAAAAATGTTTCTGCACCATGTTGTTCTCTATAAATCATAAAATAACGAGTGACATTAGTTTGATCATATATATATATATATATATATATATATATATATATATATATATATATGATCGTAAAAGCTTATTAATCACACAATATAATATTTTTTTTTTTTTTTTTTTTTTGTTATTTTGTTCGAATTTCCTGAATTAAGCATATCTTGTATATGACTCAATAAATATTTTTTCAAGATATTTAGGATGCATTCTCTGAAAATAAATCTTAATACCTTTTGGCAATCTTGTGTAGAGCAGGAATTGATTGGAACATGAAACATGGACATAACATTGCAGAATATAGGGGAGGGACTGTAAAGTAAGCAGGATATGTGACGTCGGCTGAAAAGTAAATTTGTTTGAAAGGTTGAGCCAGTTATTGCATTTTGGTCAAATATAAAAAAAAATATTATTATTTTATTTTTATTTATTTTTTACACTGGTGAATCATATACAATAAGACAAAGAATGTCTGAAAAAAAGAAATTCAGAAAATGTATTTCTACGAATTACTGTACTGTTGTTACTATGAAATAAGCTCAGTTTTCATTTCATGTTGACTTTTAATTTATCATATTTTAAAGACCCCATGGAACCAAAAGTTTTATAGCATTTAGTCCATGTCTGTTAGATTTTGTTGTTGTTGTTGTTGCTACATTATTCTTAAAAATTTAGCATACACGCCCTCTCCCTGAATAAACTATAAAAATTATTGATGGCACATCTGCCACTCACAAAATTAATGTCCAATAAAATGCTTTCTTTGAAAAAAAAAAAAAAGAAACAAGCCCTTCAATATGTCTCACCTCAATTTCCCCCCAATGTTAAAACTAGGAAGAAAACTGGTCAAGTCATTTCATGGGTTTATTAAGGATATTATAACGAGAAAAGGACAAAGAAATATTTTTTTTGCAGTGTAAGATCTATTGATTGTCTCACCAGCATAAAAGTGCTAGTGATATCCATTACTGTCCATTAAAAGGCTTTGGTTCTGGGTCATGAATGTTCCAATGATTTGTGTCCAGCAGAATTCTCAAGACCGATCTCAACGCTGGGTGAGATCCATGACGGCTTGTCGCAGAAGAGTGAGAGCGAGCAGCCACTGTGTCTGTCTGGAGATGAAGCTGAACCTGACCTCAGTCTGGATCAAGACCAGGATCAGGACCAGGACCAGGACCAGGATCAAGGCCAGAGCAAGAGCGAGGAGATGGTCACGACCCCTACCAGGAAAAAAGACATTAAGGTAATAAATTAGTCCAGTGGTTCTCAAATTTATTTGGTCTCGCCCCACTTTGAAACAACAAAAACTTTCACGCCCACCCCTTCCAAAAAAAAACAAACAAAAAAAACAATAGAAAGTAATCAAAATGTACAAGATTAACAGCATTTTCTTTCATCTTCATTTCACGTGAAAACATTTTATTTAAAAATAATATGAAAACTAAATGAAAATTTACACTGCATTGAAAAAGAATCTGAATGAATGAACATTTGTCACAATGCCAACAATGAATGAATGAATGAATGATTGAACACTACATTTATATAGTGTTTTTCTGACACTACACTCAAAGCACTTTACACAGTGAACAGGGGACTCTCCTCAACCACCACCAGTGTGCAGCATCCACCTGGATGATGCGACGGCAGCCATAGTTCACCAGTGTGCTCACCACACACCAGCTATTATTGGTGGAGAGGAGAGAGTAGATTTATAGAGACAATTAGTGGATGGTGATTAACAATTTTTTGTTATTTTGTGTTTACTTTAATAATATATAAATTCATAAATCAGTTTTAATTCATAAAACTTTCAAATCATATAAAAACAGAAGAAAAAATATAAAGTGATAGTGCTGCAGGGGCAACCCCTGGGCATGGACACATTGCAAACCGAAGCAGAAAGTTTTTCTCTCAATGGAGACATTTACACTGTTAATTAAATAATAATACTAATAATAATAATAATAATAATAATAATAATTGCAAGGATTCATACCTGTGAATGTTAATCTGCCTCAGTAGTATATATAAAAGCATTTTTAATCTCCAGTAAACTTACAGTAATAATAAGCAACTGTGATTGGCCCATCTTGGCCAACGCTGAGAAAAGTTACAGGTACCACGTGTCAGGGATGAGAGAATGGTGATAGGCTGTCCAAGTTCCAAAAGCACAATATAAGTTGTCCTTTAATTTTTCAGTTTTTTTTTCCAGCATATTTTAAATGTTTATTTTTGATTCATGCTTGTTATTTTTTTTTTTATCTGTGCTAATATTTTTTTTATTAACGCTTATCGTTTTTAATCACACTTATTTTTTTGGGATCCGTGAACGTAATTTTGATGGGATTTTGATCATATACGAGACGTCTTTATTTAAAAAAGCACCACTAAGAGTGCACCTGACACTGTTACATGCTGTGTGCATTTCACGCTGTCGTCTCTGCCGAAAGTTTAAACAAGGTAGGAGAAAAGGCAGAGGTGAAGAAATTGCACACATTTGTTCTTTCGTGTATTGAAATTGTTGTGTGAGGGACCGGACGAAATATTAGTGTTAATTCATCATTCATTTGAAACTGTCGTGCATGAGACATCTTTGTTTACATAAGTGCAACGAGAACGCAACTGATACTGCTACATGCTTTGTGCCGTTTGCGCTGTGGTGCATGCCAAAGTGGGGGTTGGGGTTGGGTGTTTGAGAACCACTGCAGTAGTCCTTCATATGAAATCAACACATTTAATGGCATCTTCTTTTCTTAAATGTCCCTTAACAAATCCACATTTGATTGCAATGGGTCTTTATATTTTATTGCAACTGGTCTTCAAATACTTTTCATTTTGGACAATGTTTCTATTGTTTGATCATTTTAACCCTAATTTAAACCTATTTTTATTAATTGTTTTGTTTAAGAAGTGTGTTTATGCTAAATTTATTTCAAAGCAATGCCAAGTGGTTTGATATTTTGTTATATAATGCCAAGACAAATATTTGTCCAAATATTTTTGTGGCCAAAATACATTTTCTTTTATATTTTCTATTCATAGTTTTCCTTGTAAAAAAATATCTTTAATTCTATAATTCAGTCGTGTTTTATTTGCTTTGAAACTACACAGTGTTATTTAAGAAAAGACTGATTATTGCACACTGCCCTAGAAAACTGATCATAGAGTTTAATGGTAATAGTTTTAAGACAGTACTGTAGTCCACTATAAAGTGCACTGACACACTGCCCTGTGCCTCTCCACACCAATGACAATTTGAATTAGCCATTGCTGAAACATCCCAGTCTTACTTCTGATTTTAGCATCTAAATAGAATGAAGTATGACTCTTCACAAAAATGTACACTGTTCAGCTCCTCCACACTGCTGTCATATCTGCCTCTAACTCTCTCTCTAATACATTTCTGATTATTTAACTTTTCCAAGACACAATTCATGAAACAGCTTTCTGATCTATCTTCTCTCTTTAACCCTTTCCTGGCTAAAGGAGGATGCAGGTCTGGCTGTTGATACTAAACAGGAGGTATTTTAAAGCATCAATGTCTGTGGTTCTATCAATGCTATGCATTTTCTGTTTGATGCAAACAGGCATTCTACATGAGGTTATAGTGCACATTTGCATCCTGTAACTATTTTTGATAAATGTTATTAAGTTGTCATGTTGACAGTCATATTGTGTCGCAGTTGGCATTTTTAAGTGTTTGGTGCTTAGACTTTTCTTTAATCTTCCTAAAAAAATGGACACATTGAAGATTAGGATTAGGATTCCACTCTGACAGGATGCAGTGCTCTTATGCTTAGATTTTTATTTATTTATTAATTTTTTCAGTAGCATGCTTTTTCATTATAAAGATGAAAATGCCTGTTTGCATAAAACAGCCCAAGTAAACAAACCCCATTCCCTCAATCAACCTCCATTTTCCAATCCATTCCTTCCAGATTGGTTGAACTTTACATTTAGCTCAAACTTGTAGTACATTGGATTATGTACAATATAGAAATGAACACCTCTGTGTTTACATGGACTTTTGTCATGGATGATTGTTTGTTCCGTATGATATGCACAGATGTGTCTGATATAGGGATGTGCATTTTGTTCATTTTGTGTGCTCGTTTGATATGTCTGCATCTACCATTGCATCAGAAGGGACTGTTATCTCATCATATCATGCCATGAGCAGCACATTTTAAATTTTGTCTCACATTTTCACATAGTTTTTAATTTTAGTAATATTCTTTCTCTTTTGATGAAAATGTTCTTTTGAATTTAGCAAAAATTGTCACGGCTCCGGTGAGTTTATCAGTTTGTTTTGTATGTTTTGTCTTTTTCTCTCCCTCATGTCTTGCAGGTGCAGCCGGCATGCATGATCAGCGTTTCCATGAGAACATTGATTGTTTCCGGGGCAACGCTGGTCATGCCACTGATTAGCATGCCGAGCAACACCTGCTCTCCTCTAATTCACTCCCTTCTCAAGCCTGTCGTGTTCTAAACTCACACTCTCTGCCTAGTTGGTCCTGTCTCGTGTATCTTTGGTTTCCCACGTGTCAGGTGTGTGGTTGCCTTCAGCTCATCTTCCACGGAGTATACATTGTCTCTGCCTGCATGTCGGGAGTTAAGTTCGCTCATCTCTGCAAGGCGTTGTTCTGCGTATCACTAGCTTTAAAGGAGGATTCTATGAATCTGTTCCTGACTTCCCCAATGCATACACTCATCCTATAAACACACATTTCACAGATTGTCCCTTACGCAACTACGATGCACGTGCCATTGGAGATCACTTCCCGCTGCTGCAGCTGGTTTTGGAATTTTCTATATTCCTCAACCCAGTGACTGCTCATTTTTATTGTTAATAAATCCTTTTGAACTGTTCCTCTACTCTTGGGTCTGTTTTTCTCACTATCGTTCATTACAATTTGTTCATCATGTGAAAATTTGAGCGCCCAATACGTCACACATGAAACTCTGAACCCTCAACCATAATTCTTGGATCTTAATACACCACCAAAAACATGGTTTGTATCCCCATTTTCTGATTGGCTTCTGATTCGTTACAAATAGTTCATCATGTGATGTTCATTCAGTAACATTTTTGTTGACGATAATGTGCAAAATGGCAAAAAATTGTACAGTATCAAACTGTAACAGACCAAACATTCACCAAATGTTCAATATTTTGAAAAAATTATTTATTATTAACCATTAACAATTTATTGATTCTGTTCAACAAATTAAATGAATATGACAGAAAATGCCCCACCCGACACAAACACTCACCCCAGTGGTCATAAATATTTATATACAAAAAAAGTATACTTTCAAAAAACAATAAAATTGCACACACACACACACAATTGTGTGTGTGGGTTATGCTACTCCAAAAATAGTACAGAGCAGGTGGAGCAGATGTAAATACCTAAAGAATTGAGACCTGAGAATCCTAAAATTTTGAACTATATTTTCAAAGGATCTCAGCACTCCACTTATACACTCACCTAAAGGATTATTAGGAACACCTGTTCAATTTCTCATTAATGCAATTATCTAATCAACCAATCACATGGCAGTTGCTTCAATGCATTTAGGGGTGTGGTCCTGGTCAAGACAATCTCCTGAACTCCAAACTGAATGTCAGAATGGGAAAGAAAGGTGATTTAAGCAATTTTGAGCATGGCATGGTTGTTGGTGCCAGACGGGCCGGTCTGAGTATTTCACAATCTGCTCAGTAACTGGGATTTTCACGCACAACCATTTCTAGGGTTTACAAAGAATGGTGTGAAAAGGGAAAAAAATCCAGTATGCGGCAGTCCTGTGGGCGAAAATGCCTTGTTGATGCTAGAGGCCAGAGAAGAATGGGCCGACTGATTCAAGCTGACAGAAGAGCAACTTTGACTGAAATAACCACTTGTTACAACCGAGGTATGCAGCAAAGCATTTGTGAAGCCACAACACACACAACCTTGAGGCGGATGGGCTACAACAGCAGAAGACCCCACCGGGTACGACTCATCTCCACTACAAATAGGAAAAAGAGGCTACAATTTGCAAGAGCTCACCAAAATTGGACAGTTGAAGACTGGAAAAATGTTGCCTGGTCTGATGAGTCTCGATTTCTGTTGAGACATTCAGATGGTAGAGTCAGAATTTGGCGTAAACAGAATGAGAACATGGATCCATCATGCCTTGTTACCACTGTGCAGGCTGGTGGTGGTGGTGTAATGGTGTGGGGGATGTTTTCTTGACACACTTTAGGCCCCTTAGTGCCAATTGGGCATCGTTTAAATGCCTCGGCCTACCTGAGCATTGTTTCTGACCATGTCCATCCCTTTATGGCCACCATGTACCCATCCTCTGATGGCTACTTCCAGCAGGATTATGCACCATGTCACAAAGCTCGAATCATTTCAAATTGGTTTCTTGAACATGACAGTGAGTTCACTGTACTAAAATGGCCCCCACAGTCACCAGATCTCAACCCAATAGAGCATCTTTGGGATATGGTGGAACGGGAACTTCGTGCCCTGGATGTGCATCCCACAAATCTCCATCAACTGCAAGATGCTATCCTATCAATATGGGCCAACATTTCTAAAGAATGCTTTCAGCACCTTGTTGAATCAATGCCACGTAGAATTAAGGCAGTTCTGAAGGCGAAAGGGGGTCAAACACAGTATTAGTATGGTGTTCCTAATAATCCTTTAGGTGAGTGTATATGTTACCAAGCGTATTAAGCTCCCTCATACTACACTCTGTCCAGCAGAAAGGGGACTTACTAATACATCATTTTGGTTTCAGCCATATGCTCGAGGCAACATTTAAATACTTGTCCAAATTAAACACTCAAATGCGAGATAACGGGGGTCTCTTATCTTCTCCAGTTAGTTTGATAAAAAGGCTTTGCAATGGAGAAATAGGGGTAAGAACTTCCTGTTCAATACAAAACCAGGTAGGGGCTTTCTCAGGTGGAAGCAATCAGTGAGCCAAATGTCTGAGACAAATGCATTATAATAAAACAAAATCTTGGGTAGGCCTAACCCACCTGTGTCAATCGTCCTATGCAATTTACTGAAATGTAATCTGGGATGTTTACAATTCCAAATGAAGGACTTTGCTATCAAATTATTTGAAATAAAAGATGGGGAAATCAATAGGGAGAGATTGTAGCAGGTAGTTGAATTTTGGAGTACAATTAATTTTAATAACATTAACCTTCCCAGACATAGATAAATGTAATGAAGCCCATCTAACCACATCGCTTGAAAACATTATTATTTAAGGGTCAAAATTAACTAAATCACACAAATTTGCTTGGAATAAAATACCCAAATACTTAATGCTCTGTTTGGGCCACTGGAAGTTGCCCGTCTGAAAAGCCGTTACCAGGCAGTTTGCTGTCAGAGCCAAAGCTTTGGATTTAGACCAATTCATTCTGTATCCTGAGAACTGTGGATGCAAGACATAGATCTAGTTGGATCGGAGACAAATTCTAAAATATCATCAGCGAAAAGCAAAGGCTTTTGCAGCACACCTCCCACCACCACCCCTGCCACTATCCAGAGTAAAATAATCTGAAATTAATCAATTAGTTTGAACCACTGCTACTGGGTGTCTATAAAGTATCTTAATCCACCCAATAAAAGTATTCCCGAACCCATAAATTTCCAAAATCTTAAAAAGTTAATCCCATTCTACCATATTAAATGCCCTTTTGGCATCAAGTGAGATGGCAGCGACCGCAGTATGATCGTTCGCCACTGCCCACATAATATTAATGAAACGCCTAATGTTATCAGAAGAGTTACAGCCCCAAATAAAACACACCTGATCTATATGCATAAGAGATGTCATAACTTTACTTAATTGGCTAGCCAAATTTTTTTTACAATATTTTAACATCTAGCTGGATCAGGGAAATTGGATGGTAACTCTTATACACGCTTGGATCTTTCTCCTTTTTAAGAATCAGACGGATCCAGGCTTGCATCATGGTTGGCAGAAGCTTTGCATTCATTAATGATTCTGAATTAACTTCTAGAAAAATTGGAATCAGTTCTGTAGCATAAGATCTAAAAAAACTCAGCAGCAAAGCCGTCTCCAAGGTCCTCCTCCAAGGTTATCACAGAATCAAGAGAATTTGTTTGCTCAGTCATCAGTTTAGGAAGTTCTAATGGTTCCACAAATGTCTAATATCCACATCAGTAGACAAAGACGTGGAACTATAGAAATCAAGATTTAATTCTTTAAAAGCATTATTAATATTATTGGCCGAGGCAAATATTTCACCACCAGCAGATTTCACTCAGGGAATGATAGAAAAAGACTTTTATAAATCTAGCCAGATGTTTCACTGCTTTGTCCCATGACAGTATGACTGTCATGCCCTGAATAGCCAAAACTTCACCTTCCATGACAAAATAGTATTATATCTGTAATTCAATCAGGTCAATTCATGCATACTGTATGATCCAACCCCTAAGAACCACCTTAAGTGCATCTCAAGCCAAGCCCACAGAGGATACTGAGGACCAGTTGGACTCCATATCCATATTGATTCCAGACTTTAGCATTTGTCGGAATTCAGGATTTTGCAAAAGGGATATATTAAAGTAAATATGATTTATTTTTCTCCATATATGGCAACATCTCCAACACACCAGGGCATAATCTGAGACCAAAATGTTTCCAATTGAGCAATCAGCAACTGATGAATTTAGGGACTTCATTTCAAGAGGGAAAAAAATATATTCTAGATTAAATCTTATGGACTGATAAAAAGAACGTATAGTCCCTCCCAGATGGGTTCAAAAGTCCCCAAATATCTGTAAGAACAATACAATAGATATCTATTGCACACTTTTGGTTCTCTATGATCAAGGACGATCAAGTCCATCGAAAGCTGAAAGTCTCCTCCCAATATTATATCATGAGGGGTGCCAGCGCCTTGCAGCATCCCTTCAAGATCTATAAAAAAATGTTAGGTGCATAAATATTAGCCAAAATAAGACTTTTCCCATACATTTCAGCTAAAATATAATGATTATTCCTAATTTATTTTTAAACTTTTTGAGACATTTGAATTGTTGATGTTTACTTACTTCAGCATAAAGACTCCCCTGCTCTTACTCAAGCCAGCACTTAAGAAAACTTGCTCACCCCATATCCTCCTAAATTTTCCAGCTTCTTGCGGAGAAAGATTCGTTTCTTGAAGAAACATGATATCATATTTATGCTTAAGAAGAGAAATAACCTTACTTTTTATTGGGTGCCCCACCCATTCACATTCCACATGGAGAGAGACAATCCACTCATATTAACATTTGACATTTTGACATATAAGAAAAAATAGATAGTGTGTCAAAAACAAGATTATGAACACCACATTCCTACATTAGTGCAGCAATGAAAATCTAAACATACATTAGAACCAAACAAACAGAAAAAATATAAATGTTTGCATTAACCCCATGCATGACAGCACCAACTGGCATCAGTCTCTCCAAACTCAAACAGTCCGTGCACGCCTACAAGAACCCCCGTGACAACTTTGAATTGGAATGCTGAAGTCTGGTGTTTTTATGCAAATTTTGTGAGACAGAATTACATAACAAAAGATAATCTATAAAGCAAACTCCAGCCAACAGGCAGAACCAGCACAAAAAAAGCATGCAGGTTCCTCAAACAGTCAAACGAATGTTCAGTGAGCCAGCCCACTTGGCTGCAACGTGAGTACAACAAGATAAATTACTCACTCCATTTACTTTATAAAGGACATCCCTTGCTCTGGGCATGCTGGGAAAATGAATGCAAAATCAACCTTCAGTTGTTGTAAAAGTTTCTTGCATTCCTTGAATTAATCACGTTTCTCTCTTGTAAAAACAAAGTCTGTGAACAAGAAAATGATACGGTTCTTCCAAGAAAGCCTTCCTTCACTCCTCGCCTCGTGTAAGACAAGATCTTTATCAGATGATCTCACAAATTTGGCCAGAATTATTTGGGGCCTGTCTCCCTCTGCGGGTTGCTGAGCAGGACCCATGTGAGTTTGCTCGATTTCCATCTTATGGCCTGCTATGTCGAGCAGATTCGGAAAGAGCCAATTCAGGAACTTCAGCATACCCTGTCCTTCTGCTCCCTCAGGAATTCTGATGATATGTACGTTGTTCCACTTACTACGGTTCTCCATGTCCTCCAACTTCTCCCAGACATTCTCCAAATCCACCTTGATCGCTAGCGGATTAGCAGATAATTCCCTCTTCGATGACTCCAGGTAATTTATCAATTTATCAACATCCCCCACTCTTGTAACAACATCAGTGAACTTTGCCTCCATGGCAGTGATTGATCGACGTGTCACAGCAAGATCCTCCAAGTCAGCAATGACCTTAATCAGCATTGCCAACATGTTCAGCATCTCTCGCCGCATTTCCCGCTCCTTCCCTACTAAATAAAATTCCAGGCTTGCTTGGGGGTGTCAGCTTGAGCACGTAAATGTTTTGAATGTCTCCAGAGCCTGAGGATTTTGAATGTTGTCCTCCTAGAACAGTTATGGAACAGAGTGTGTCAAATCTCACTGGTTTATGTCATTAAAAGTATTAAAACTAGGAAATTAAAACTTGCCGTTCACAAGTCCGATCCTCGCATGGTGTCACTTTACACCCCTTTGAAAAATATATTAACTACTTGCAATTATTCAAGCATGTATCAAACATATTAAAAATTAAAATGTTTAATATGTATGATTAAACTACATGAGAAAACTCAATATTTTGCAATATCCTAAACTAAACGTTAGGAACTGAGTAACTTCTAAAAGTTTTCTAAAATTTCAGTGTATTCATTATACACTGAATTTTAAGATAACTTTTACACTGATGAATAGGATTGCACAAGATGCATTTTCAGGGTGTCAAAAGAGCCCGGCCAATTTAAAATCAGTTGGTAAAGCAATGAATTGGATTACTATCAGGAAGACTCACAGACTTGAGGGAAATTTAAGATGACATTTATTTGATGAATATAAAACAGAAAGTAATGTCTCTCTTTGGCGGTCCGAAGAAGTTGTACTCGACACCGCCATATCCTGCCGGAGATAGGAGTCAGGGGCGAGGAGCCTACCCCCGTGCAGGACGGGACTCAACCTGTGGTAGTGGGGTAGTGAAGGTTGCCATGTTAGCAGACTGAAACAGCAATGTGATAGATTGTGAGCAGACTTAAAAAGCAATGGCTTACATGTGATTGGTTGGGAATTACCCAGCTAATGGTGCGATGATGTACAGCTGCTAGTCTTCCCGCTAGATCTATGCTGCGTTTACGTTTACAAAAGCATAACTGAACCTGCACATCTGAAATTCTCATTGGTCAACAGCATTGGCATGTGGTGGACTTTTAAAATGTGTAGGCCAGTTGCCATTTCAGGGTTCAGGTTTATTTAATTCTTTATTTCTTTTTTTTTTTTTACTTTTTTTTTTTTTATCTTAAAACAATTACTTAAAAAGTAGGCCCTCTATATATATATATATATATATATACCTATTCTTTTTTATAATCATAATCTGTCACCTCTGTAATAATGGCAGGATGGCACAGAGCTGTACATTTAAAAGCAAGCACTCACCAAAACCTAGCTCAGTTACACACTAATGCTTTGTCATTTGAAGTCCATATTGATTTGGAGGTGACCAAAAGTGGTAATGTCTGAGTCAGTTAGTTTGCTCTGTAAATAGTCTCTCCACTTCCATTAGCTCATCCTATTCATAGTGATCTGCAGAGAACTGATGCGAATGCGAGAGCATGAGAGGGGAGCATTATTGCTTTGATTGTTTGGCAGCGTATTGAAAGAATCAGTTTGAAGTTAAGAGAATGTCTCCCTTCACATGACTTGGCAGCTGTATTCCACAGATTCCATCCCTCACATTCATGCCACAGCAGATCTCAAGGAGATTGCAATGCACTCACGGGATGCGTGTGAGACACTGCCTACCTCTGAAACTGTATCAGCTGGTGTCGAGTTACTTTAGGAACATAACTGCTATACACATTATTTGAGCTCACATTTCATAATATTGTATTTGTTTTGTTTATGTACAGTCGATTTATTTTCCTCACCAGAAATTTTCTCCCTCGCCTCCTCTGAGAAAACGGCACTGGTAAACGGATGCCTAAATCAATGAGCGCTGCAACAAAACTTTTGGACTCATGATAGAATAACATTTTCATTAACCCTAAACGTATCCCAACATTTTTCTTATGCTCCATCCCCATTGAAATCAATGGCTATGCAGCATTTTCTGACATAGTGTATGTATAAAAAGCACCCTAACCCTCTTAAACTGAGTGTTGAATGTTGCTTCCCTGACTGAAAGTCACCATGTGCAGTGCTGTGTACGGCAGTTCTAACTCTAGTCCCAACCTTAACCATTGGATTTCAAAGAACCACTCAATATGCTCATTCCATGAATGATCAATGAATTCACTTCATAGTACTTGAATACTATGCACATCCCTAATAAAGATCTTCCCAGATCATTGTCCATCCTGACCCAGTGTGATCTTGAATTGTTCTTGTTTTTGTGCTGGTTTCTGTCTCTTCTTGTGATTCCTGTCCTACCTGTGACTAACCCCAACCTCCATCCTGTTCATACCTCCATCTCTGCTGCTTTCCTCTACCTGTCCTCTTCACCTGGAGCAGGAATTAACACCTCTACACAAGCAGGAGGTATCTGTTCCTCAAAGGTCACCTGTTGAGCATGCTTTTCTGTGATAATAAAAGGAGTCTCATATTTTACAGTACAGTACAGCCCTAATAAAAAATACTATGTAGGAGTAAAATTTTACACCCTGGAGTACCATAGAACGAGGATATTGTCCTCATTAAGAAGGGAACAATTAGGAATTTATAAATAAAAAATAAACAATGCATTGCATGATAATAAAAATAAAATACAAATAAATGTTACAAATAAACTACACAGGCTAATTAAATGCAAGCTAGCTAAGTTAAAACAATGGACAAAGAACATATAGCTGCCATACACAATTTACATGTTGTTTGTTCAAAGCATTCACATTTGTTGGTAAACATATTTGTAAATGAATCAATAAAAGCTGGTACAGAGATGTAATTGTCCAATTTCCGCAATTGGGCCAATTTTCAGCAGTTGATTACAATCATTAGGGGAAGCAAAATTGAAGACAGAGCAGCCAAATTAAGTTTTTATTTTATGATCATTAAGAAGAATGGATTTAGATTATCTAGTTCGATATGTGAAGGATTGACATTAAAGACTATTTAACACATAAGATGGTGTCAGACCAAACAAGATTAAGTAGATAAATATAAGACAGAGAAGTTATCGCAGAATATGCAAAAATGAACTGTTCTTACACTATCACATTGATAAATTATACAGCTGACAAGAGTGGCAAATCTGTCTCTGCCAGGTCATGCTAAAAAAAATAAAATTATATATATATATATATATATATATATATATATATATATATATATATATATATATATATATATAAACCTTTTAATACAATCATTGTACCATGGAACAACCACGGTACCTTTTATAAGGGAATAAATAGTCTATTCATATCTATTGATTCAGCCCCCAATTTTCATCTCATGGATTATTATTATGCAGTTTTGGGGCATGTTAATCCAGCAATTATAATATATAATATAATTAATTATAATATATTAATTATATTAATTAATTAATTAATTATAATATATTAATATGTTAGTCATACAATAAAGGAACCTATTTCACATCCTTCAAGATGGTTTTCCTTATCATAACTGTTGTTTCTCCACTGCTGTCTGCAGTTTCTAGATAAGTCAGAAGATTTTCTCCTGAAGCACCAGGCCAGCATCAATGAGCTGAAGCGAGCCCTGAGAGAGCCCAATAGTAAACTGATGAACCGGGAGAAGTGTCTGTCAGAGACGTCCCCAGGCAGCACTCCAGAAAAAAAAGCAGTGAGTATGGAAATAAAGCAGGTGGAATGTAAAACCCTCAGCAATAAGAGGTCGAAGCTTTATTTATTTTTTTTCTGTTTGCCTTTTGGTATGATGAATAAGACACAGGTACATTTTTGCAAATATTAAGTTGCTGTTATACTTGCATTATTGGCATATGTGCTGGTGCTTGGTTCTTTTTCTACTGTCTTGTTGCCTTAACACTTTGATTCACCCTGGGGTTGATTTTTATTAAAACTGAGAGATTTCAACTTTTGTTATTTAAAGGTCATATTTTTTAAAGGACACGTTTTGCCATGCTTTATTATTTATTTGTATGAATTAAAATAAACGTTTTATTTAATTATTTATTTAAATGCACATTGTTAGTAGACAAATTATAAATAAATTAGTCAGAGTGTGAAAAGTTTATTTTGAAAAAAGTCTTATATACATTATTATGTTGTGTTTGTGTGTATATATATATATATATATACCCAGAGAATGTTCTCCTGAACAGCAGAAGTAGTAATTATACAGCAAGGGTGTTGTTTATTGACTAACTAATTGGTATCTACTGATGCATATTTTTGTTTTGCTGTACTGTAAATGCTGTAATTTCAGAATTATGTAATGTTCCTGCTGCATCCAAGTATAAAATGTATGAGTTTATGTTCCTTGCCATGTTCATGCATTTTCTATTTACAGTATGTGTTATTTAAAATTCTTATTTCAAGACATAATTTCTCATTTGTTTTACTATTTGCATGATGATGATAATAAAGTATTCAATAAAATAAAAAATAGAAAAATATATTTTTATTCTTGTTAAGCAAAACCTATTTGTATTGGCCAGACATGTCTTTAATTACTCCATAAATGTAAATAATGTAAGACTATTTTTTGGTTGATGTTCTCCTTTTTTCTGCTGGTCTTGGACTCAACCACCTGTCAGGAGGCTGTTGGTGCAGGCGGAAGGGAACCTGTCAACAGCCTCTCGGTGGAGGGCTTCATCCAGAAGACTGTACTGACTTCACCCGAGGTTCCTTTGACATGATTTCCGACTAATCATTGAATTATTAATGATTTGACATGACAGTATGGTCCTTGTATCAACGGAACTAACCATTTTTTTAAAACTTTATATTGTTAAATAGGGCTCTGAGGAATGGGTGTTGATCGAAAAACGAGATGTGTATCAAACGGACTATGAAACAGAGGAAAAAGAAAAGAACAAAGCTAGTGCATCTCCAACACCTCTGGTCATTGAACCCCTTCCTAAGAAAAAGAGGGAGACAGAAAAACAAAGAGAAGTAACTAAGATGATACACATTGATCTAATGGGAGAGGACGGTGAAGAAACTCAGTTGCAAATGGAAACTTTTTCATGCCCAAAAATATTTCCATTGGAAAAGTCAACTGAAGCAAAACAAAAGAGTCCCACGAGTGAATACACTACATTTGTATCAAGTACTAAGGCTAAATCTGAATTATGCACAGAAGAAAAAGAACCTTGCCCACCTGCTGAATTAAGACCTGAGAATGAGGAGACCCTAATTCCACATGTTGTGGAGGAGTGTGCTCCGCAGAAAGTTAGAAAGGAGAAAAGGCCCCAAAGCTTAAACTTGGGGATGTTGAGGGACTTTGTGTATGAGACAGAAGCCAATAGTTCAAACATCACACAAGATAGTGTAGAGTCTGATGAGGACAACAATACTGAAATTATAGAGGAGACTCTGATCTGTCCTCCTGGAGAGTTCAGTTCAACAACAGACACATGGTCACCATCCATGGCTGAAAAGCTAAATCAGCCAGCCACAAACATATCTGCTGGAACACTGCTTGAAGAAAAGCAAAGGGAGTTTGACAAAGTAATGGAAAAAGATTTGCAGATACCCAATCAAGGAGCAGCAAGATCTGATGATGCAAGAAAGCTGGCAGAAGGTCAAGAGAAACCATTTACCGAAGTGAAGATTATGAACACTGAAGACAAACAAGAAAACCAAGATTCAGTAAATGGTCCTGGAAAAGACGAGCTGAAAAGAGCCAAGACAGATATCAGATTTGAGGTCATGAAAGTCATCATGATTGACAACTGCGAGGACAAAGAAGAGCCTGGGGATGTATACATGCAAAGAATGGAAGGACTGGGTCTTGAGAATAAGATAAGCAATATTGAATTAGAGAAATCTGAGGGTATCCAAATGGCCAAGGAGCCAAGAAAGACAAGCCAAAGAGTAATGGGACATGTGAGAACAGATATAACAAGAATTGTTCCATTGAAACCTGAGAGAGTGAGGAGCCAGAGTTACAAAGATGACTTAGATATTGGACAAGACTCAGAGCGGATGAAAAGAAACTTTAAAAGATACAGTATGAATGAATCTTTCGAAAGACACTCTGACCCCAGTAAGTTTTATAGCAGGGACACTAGCGCCTCCCATGACAACTTTACCAGAAGTCCAGTGAAAGCTAACATAGGTCAAAAGGAATCATACAAAATGGACCACTTAATGTCAGAGACCTCTGAGCAACAAACACTATGGAATGTAGAGGGTTTACTACAAGATAGAGCTATGCAGGATGAGGACACTACAAAAAACATCAGCAGAAAGGTCCATGGAGCTCTTCTGCCGCAAGATGAGGGAATTTCAGATGTCCAACCTCACATCTCCAGGACCCCAGTCCACCAAAAAAATGCCCCACCAACTCCCCCAGTTAAAACAAAGAAAGCAAGAGAATCAGGCCTTTTTCTGCGTAATAGTCGCAACTTCAGCAAAGACCAAACTCTGGAACCCGACAAGAAGAACCTTTTGGTAAATCAACTTGGAATCTTCTGAATTTTCACTCATTGGACCAAAAAATATTGCATTAGCTTCAGATCGACTCTCGCATCCATTATTTTTCATTTTTTCATTTTTTTTCATTTTTAACTTAAACATACTTGTGAGTACATTTAAAGCATACTCTCTGCTTGCCCATGAAGGGAGGGGTTGGAGAATGCCACCTGAAATTTGGATCTTCAGGTTGTCTGTTTGACTTGCTCTTCAACATGATCTTGATTTTTCCCACAATCTCTACTGCTACCAAAACTGTTTGATCAATATCTCTATTGGATTGACCAAAGAGCATATGGAAGGTTCCATACTTTGGCCTTCAGCTTTGATACCCCCTCACTTCTGGAATGAGTCTTGAGATTTCCTTTCATTCCACATACCTGAAAGACATTTTCCATTGTGGTGTTGCAAGGAATCACAATCTCTTCCATACACTCATGGTTAGATGGTTTTCCAGACAGCTGATTTTTAATTTAAACTGCCGTGAACATCATGAAATTGTTGTATGTTACATTGAATTCAATGTAATTTTGGTTAAGACCTTGTTACATTTGTACATTTATAGTTTCCTAGTTCTAGAAACACCTATAATTTGATCGATTCTCTTTGTGTTTTGCTCTTTGTGGCCTATGACTTGTACTAAAATGGCATAGTACTTAAAATAATAGAAACTCAAACAGCAACCAAACTGAACATTCAACAAATAACATCACTTCTCATTAAATAATGAACGCTGCATGCTCTTGAAAATGAGTGATTGTTATTCAAAGAGACAACCTGTCAGTGTTGCCAACTGTTGTTTGAGCACAGTATTGCAATACAATGTCTGTGTCTTCAAACATGTTTTTTGGCTGTGGAATGAAAGGAATAATAATAATTAAAAAAATAAACTGTAATCTGACAGTTTGAAGCCATATCCTTGCTTTAATCCACCTGACAGTCTGGAATTTATTGGTACTAGATCAACAACATCTGAGAGCAGGATGCTGACTGCAAGCGATCTTTGACTTCAAATCCGCCTTTCATTTACCACCATTCTGCTTATTTAAATAACACAGTGTATGCTTTGAAATTACCAATGATGCATTTTCAATAAAAAAAAAAAATAATTAATTTTTTAGAATAGTGCCTGTTTCAGCTATTTTAGTTTGTATCAGTCAACTTTTGGATTAATGTGTTCTTTATTTATTATGGATCTCTATAGAGCATGACACCAGTTTGTTTGCCTCCAGTGTTTCACTGGCTCTGTTCTAAAACCTAGTGAGCTGCCTATGTAGTCAGAATTTTAAGGCATCATTTGCACACTATAATATAATATAAATATTACATATTGTATAGTAAATAGGCTATATTAAATACATGTTTATATACATTTAAATCAACACTAAAAAGTATCTATAAAAAAAGTTCAATCTAATTAACAGTTGATTATTTTACCCAATATCCATGTATTCAATGTATTTTTAAGCTTATTAAAGTATCATACTGTTAGCTTAGCATCATGCTGATGACAAATTCTTTTGAAATCAATTAAGAGTCGAGACTCTGTCAGATTTCCACAAATTGATCCTTTTGTATGAAGAGTTGCTACCAATGCATCCTTTAAAATCAGTCACGGTTGCTGCCTATTTGGGATTATTAGCTCACTAGGTTTTGGCCCCAGTGTTGAAAATAACCCAGAGTTTTGACCATTGAAAATGGATTTGTGTTCCATTTTCAATGGGCAACATTACTAAAAAATGCATTTTGTTCTGTCAGATTAACAGACAAAATGTTTACTTCTGTTTACTTTGTGGTTGCCATCTAAAAAAGTATTTGCATGAAAGTTTATCAAGTGGGCACTTCTAGTGAGATTTCTAATATCAATTCCAAAAAGCTAAGAAAAATCCTTTAACAAAAGTGCACCACAGAGCACTTCTTAAAGATTAAACCATGTTAATTAATTGATTAGAATATTATTTTAAAACTAGAATCACCTTCTAGGTTGCTTTAAATCCTACTAGAAGAGAGGAACCCACATGTTAAATAAGCATCTTGATTTTTTTTTTAGATTGAATTAATTAAATTAATTAATTGAATTTAAAGTCGACAATGGCATTTTGAAGAGCTAGAGTATCTCAACTAATGTGTTTTGATGTTTAGCTTGCAAAAAGTGACTTTTCCCATGGATCTCGCTTCTATAACACAAACGTTAGACTGCTTCTAACACTTTCTTTTCCTCCGTCTGCTTTTCCTCTACAGGAGTCTCTGTCCTGCACTATTACTCATGGAGACCCACAAGATTATGTTAAGGTCTCTTAAAATCTAATTTTGACACTATGCATATTCTTGCATATTTTTCTTTAAACATGGCTTAATTTTCACATTCATAATTGATATAACCATGTTAAAAGCATGCTGTAACACGGTTCAAATGGGCAAGGAGGAGGTGGGAACTGGCTGAACAGTCAAAATAATGTTTAATGAAAACATAAAAAGACTTATTGTAAATATAAACACACACGGCAGATGTGTGTGGCTCTCTCTCTCTAACTGCCGCATCCGGCTTGGTTCTATCCTTCTCCTTTGCTGATTAACCCGCCCTCCTCCTTATCACACATGCTCATACTAGTTTACTACAATCTGTTCACTGACCATCTTAAGCATGTTGCACACAAAATGGCAGAGCTCACTGAAATCACCATTTCCATTGATTGTAAGGGCACAATTTTTTTGTTATCAGTCCTTCTAGAAACAAAGTTAAAGGGAACAGGTTAATAGAACGAGGAAGAACTAATAACTAGGCTTTCCAAAGTTTGCCAGATTGTTTCTCTGTGGCACTTTATATTAAGCAAACCAGTTATCCAAAAGCACACCTGTATATTCCACTTTGTTTTATCTGTGAACTAATCAGTACTTATTTGTTTTGGAAAGACTTCTGATCTAATTAATTCTGATCAGAATGTCTAGACACATTTTCCACTTTTTCCTACATTGTTTTTTATTACCATTCAAAGAGGTGTCCATGCCATTATTTTATTTTTTTCCAACTCTGATCTATTATAGATATATAATGTAATTACCACATATTAAAAATCTAGCTATGTGAGACTATTCTCATACTGAATCTACCTATGAAATGTTCCTGTAACCTTATGTATCCGATTACCATGCTTGCTCCATTAGTGATCACATCTTCAAACACCTTCATTTTCTTGACATATTATATTTTGTAATACATGAGAGGTGAATGGAAATGCTGCCTTAGGAGATGATCCTATGGATCATCAATACATTTTTCATCAAGCATGAATTTCTTCATCCCTCCATCACTGCTGCCTCTTCTTTCTGTGTCACGGCTTTTGCTGGACGTGATGTAGCAACACAGGCCTCCTTTCTTTCTTCAGCAGTGGCGGCCTGCCTCCACCCTGGACGATGACTGTAATTGTGAGCTAGTCGGTTTTAAGGACCCCAACCTGGCCATTGAGAGAAAGTGTTCCAGCATGACTATCAGCTCCACATCTAGCCTGGAAGCGGAGGTGGATTTCACTGTCATAATGGACTTGCATAGTGGGATGGAGGAGTTTTCAAGAGGCATGGTGGAGCTGGGCGAGAAAGACCAACAGACGGAGATGGATGGGGATTGCATTGAGGAGACCCCCAGGCCTCACACCACCCATCATGGGGATTTGCAACATGTATCGCTCGGCAGGGAACGTTTCCTCATAGGTCGCCCACATCAGGATATAGAACCTGTAAGGACCGGTTTTCACTTATTCAACAGGACAGAGAAATTTTTTTACTTCATGTAATTATTTGTGTTTCCCTTTTTTTGGAGGGGGGGGTTCTTTTATGTTTTGTGAACATATTTGGATTTTACTTTGGAATTGGATTTGTTTCTGTCACATATTTCCATTTTTATAGTTGATTTTTTCCATTTTGGTTTTGTTTCCCAATGTGATTCATCTATTTTTTTGTACGTCATTGTGATTAATTAGTGATCATCATATGTTACATTTCACAGGAAACCACATGCAGAACACAGCATGCTAGTGTGCAGTAAAAATGTCATCTTGACTTGATGTGTGTAATTTTCTGGATGTTAAAAATCTTTTATGGTAGCTTAATATACAGAGGCAATTACAGTATAAGCAAGCCACAAGCCACTGCTTCAAATGGCTTACTAGTGAAGTGGGACTATTTGTTTGTTTGACAAATGGAAGACAATGGGAGTGTTCAGAAAACCTGTTAAAAACAGGTGGTTATTTTTGCAATTCCAATTGTTGACACGAGTGGCACATAAATTACATACTACAGCTTTAATTTCAGATCATGGACTTGAAATGGCTATGACAGTTTGTAAGGATATTATAAACAAAACAAAACAAAAAAACTCAACAAATATGTTATAAACACCATATACTAAAGTTTAACTATTTTGTCCTTTTTTTATACCTATCAGCCCCCCGTTGCCAAGAAAGATGCCAGTGCTGTGAGTGCCGCCCACATCTTGAGGAAAGTGGAACCGCATTCCAATGGCTCCGAAATGCCTTGTGCTGTTGAAGAGGTTTCTGATCATGTGAGAGTTTAACTGCAATTTTATCACTGCCACTGTTAAATTGTATAAATAGTACTACAAAGTTAAAATGCAGTTAAAGGAATAGTTTACCCAAAAATGAAAATTCTCTCATCGTTTTCTCTCCAGTATGACTTTCTTTCTTCTGAGAAAACACAGACAAAGATATTTTCATAAATGTATGATGTTAATAACTCTACAATGCAAGTCAATGGGGTCAAAAACTTTCAAGCTCCATCGTATCACTTCAAAAGACATGGTTTTAACCACTTGAGTAAAATTAGCTTTCATGATGGCGTTTTTGTGTTCCCCAAATGTTTGAGATGGCATCCATCCATCAATTTACTTTGCCGCTTAGTCAATTAGTGTCATGGTGGCTATAGGGAGAGCAGAGAGGCCCAGATATTTCTGTCTCCTGCAACTTCCTCCAGCTCAACCCAGGGGACCCCAGCTGCTCCCAGGCACACTAGGAGATATAATCTCTCCAGTGTGTTCTGGACTGACCTAGAGGTCTCGTCCCAGTTGGCGGTGCCTGGAAGAACTCCAATGGGAGACACCCAGGGGGCATCCTTACCAGATTCCTAGACCACCTCAACTGGCTCCTCTCAATTCAGAGGAGTAGTAGCTCTACTCTGAATTACACCCGGATGGCAGAACTCCTAATCCTGTCATGGAGAGTGAATCCCGCTACCCTGTGGAGAAAACTCATGTCAGGTCCATACAACATTTCAGAGGTGTATCAGCCATGACAGCCCCACAACATCCAGGGCCTTAAGCAGTTCCCAGCACACTACCGGGTCTGTCTGTCAGTTTTCCCTGCCATCTGATCCAGCTCACCACCAGATGGTGATCGGTTGACAGCTCAGCACCTCTCTTCACCCGAGTGTCCAGAACATGTGGCCTCAATTCAGATGAAATGACTGCAAAGTCAATCATTTTCCTTTGGCCCAAGGAGCTCTGGTACCAAGTACACTTATGAGAATCCTTGTGTTAAAACATGACTAGCACAGAAGTCCAATAACATTTCACCATTCGGTTTTAGACCAGGCAGGTCATCCTTCCCAATCACCCCACTCCAGATTTCCCAGTCATTGCCAACGTGAGCGTGAAGTCCCCCCACAGGACTATGGAGTCTGTAGGTGGGGCCCTATCCAGAACCCCACCCACTCTCTCCAAGAAGGTTGAATATTGGTGCATAAGCACACAAACCAGTCAAAGTTTTCCTCTCTGCAATCTTAAGTCACATTGAGGTGACCCTCTTGTCCACCGGGACATACTCCAACTGTGAGACAGCCAGCCGGGGAATTGTGAGTATCCCCACACCCACCCGGCGCCTCTCACCCTGTGCAACTCCTGAGTAGGAGAGGGACCACCCCTTATCGAGGAGTTTGGTTTCAGAGCCAACACTGTGAGTGGAGGTGAGCCCAACTATATCTAGTTGGTATCTTTCAACCTCCCACACTAGCTCCGGCTCCTTTCCCGCATTGAAGTTACGTTCCACATGCCAAAAGCCATTTTCTGCATCAAGGGTCCCTTTCTGCTGCCTAAAAGGCATTTCATCTGACCCTCATGTTGGTCCTTGTGGGTGGTGGGCCCACATGGCCCCCCCACATTGCCTTTTTGGGCTGAGCCCGGCCGGTTTCATGGGCTGCCCGGCCATCAGGTTCTTGTCTAGGAACACTACCCCCAGGCCTGGCTCCAGGGGTTGGATCCGATGACCCTCTTCTGGGCAGGCTTAACATTCTCCTTTAACCATCTTCCATTGCGGTTTTTTGGATTTTATTAGTCTGGATCTTCACCCCAGACCTGTTTGCCATGGGAGACCCTATTATGCATACTACTCCTCATGATATAGCTCTGGAGATCCCTAAATCTTGCAAGACCTTCTGCTACGACAATCCCCAATCCAGGAAGTATGCTTGATATGGCATTAGGCAAAAATAAAGCATAAAAGATGGCAAATGATCATTTTTAAGTGAACTATTCCTTTGATAGATTCTATTTAAAAAATTTGGTTTCTGTATGTTATAGCTGCTTAGCCGTTTTGTTCCTTGAATATGGTGCAATATACTAGGGATTGAAAAAGTCTTTATTTATTTATTTTTTTAGCAAATAGTCAGTGAATGTTGGTGCTTATACATACTTCATGAAATGTTGATAATCAACCTCAGGAGGTCAAACCTTAATATTATATGAGTTATTTTAATTTAGCCTACATTTTTGAACATTTGCAATTTTTGCAACCCTGTTGCTATTACTGATAATAATTTTTATTTTCTAGCAATATGCATTAAATAAACATCTAAAGTAAATTAAAGATTTAAAAAAAAAATAAAAAATAAATTTGCCTAAACTGAGCTATCATTCATTAGAGGATAGCCAGTTTAGCACCAAATGTTGATTTATAGTTATTGATAAACTAAATTCTCCCATAAATTAAATAATTGTATATTATTTATTTTATAATTTTTCATACATTAACCAAAGTAAGTGTTGGATGGTTGACAACTGCTGTCAACACTGTCATTTATGCAAAAATGTAATCTGAAATAAAAGACGTCTGAGGTGGTACAGGCCAAAATCAATATTTTAGGTGGACAGACATTCGATGTGTGTAGCAGCCAATAATGTATACTACTGTTAGTGTAATAACCGAAAATAACTTTATAAATGTTCCATTCTTAATTTAATAAAAGTCAATAATGTAATAACTTACCAATAATTTAATAACATTTCTGAACCAATAACATAATAACTTTTTGCCCATAATGTAATAAGTTCTTACATTATTAACAGGAGCCAATAATATAATAATATTCTTATATCACTGTGAGTTTAAGTTTTATGTATTAAGTGTCAGACTTCCATGACACTTTTCTGTTGCTTCTTTCATATAGCTGCTCACAACCTGACCAATCCTGACCCCTGAATCTTAGTCCTAATTCTGAGAAAACACACACAACCCACACACACACTCTCTCTCTGTCTCTCTCTGTCTCTGAGCATTGTGGGATTGGTGGGAGGAACGTGCAGGGAGGAAGGCAACGGGCTGGTCGGAGCGGGCAATTTGAGAAAAAAATATATAAATATGATTTATTTAGTGTTTGTACATTTGTGTTTAATTATTTAATTTAGTTAATTGTCGAGTCTTTATTTACTATTTTGTGTTGCGTTTTTGTAGACCCCGCTATGGGTTCTCATTCTGGAGAGTCAGGGGCTCTCACCCGCTGACAAGGGATCTGCTATTCGCCCGACACCGGTGTGTCGGTAGAGGACTGCCTGCTGCTGGCTTGCTCGGTTGTGGGAGGATGAATAAATTAATAAAGCTGTAGTGATTGTTTTTAACGTAACACAGCTAGTTGATAAACTAGTTGAACAGGGATTTGTTATTAAAGGGAATTTAATGCAGGTTTCACTGTTAGTGACACCTTTAACTAAAGTAATTTCAGCAAATGTGACTCCCTTTATTAAAATGAACTTTTAGAAAGAGAATTGAGTCGGTATGGTAAACTTATTGGTCCAATAAATCGCTGCCGCTATGTTGTAAAGACCAGGGGTTGAAGCATGTGCAGTCTTTTAGAAGACAGTCTTTTTTAATGTTGAACAACCCTAGTGCTGTTATTGAGGTGGTATTGACCTTTCATGTAGGGGGAGTAAGCTGTGTGGTGTTTGCTAGTTCAGGCGTGATATAGTGTGGGAGTCCAGGACACCAGAGGAAATCATGCCCCATGAAAGAGCAGGGACATGATACTGCTGGCGGGGAGGAGGTAGTGGGTGATTGAGGAACACTGGAGGAAGAGCCGGCGTCCCGAGCGTCACCACCGGGACCTGATCTGCAGGATCACAGCGAACCACAGCAGCCAAACCTGCAGCCAGAAAGGGAAGCACAGTGGCAGGAAAAAAGGGAGCATTCTGCAGGAGAAGGGAGGATCCCCGAAAGTGAAGGTGAGGGTGAGTTTATTACTCCAAAAAATAAAATAAAAATAAAAAATAAGATCAATTCGCCAGAGAGAGAAGGTAAGGCAGAACAGGGTTCTGAGACACTGTACAGCGCAGAGACCCAGGCCGGCACTGTAGGGGATCCTGCCCAGCCTGACTCCCAGCCACAGCAACAGCTGGTGACACAGATAGCTGAGCTACAGCAACAGCTGGTGCCACAGATAGCTGAGGAGCGGGCAAATGCTGGTCTGGAAGAAGACGAGATGATCTGTGGTGAGACCTAGAGGAATGATCTCTGACTCTTCACTGTACTCTGACATCCCCAATAGACAAACCGTTTGGAGTAGCATTGTATATCCACTAAAAATGATAAATGATTTCCTTGATAAAATGAAAGGCAAGCGTGGCGTGGTTGTAGCAACCTTTTTTTCTGATTTAAGATCTTTTATTAAATCCACAGAACTAGCATTAAAGAAGGCAACAGTGAAAGAGCTAGACATGCCAAAACAATACAGACTTAAAAAGATAGTATGTAATGTACATGATTCATTGAGACAGAACAAAGAATAATTTAATGTATAGTTTTTATATATTTAATATTTTGGTTTGGTTTTAACCTTCATACTGGCTTAAAACTTGTGCTCTCTTAAGACTTTGTCTGAAGCCATTAACATTAAAAGAGAGAACATTTGTTTTTTTTAAGCTTTTTAGAACAGAAGCAGGTAGGATTTGCATTCCTCCTGGAGACACACTCAGATCCTGGTGATGAAGCAGAGTGGCAGCGGCAGTGGAGAAGACAGTGTGTGCTGAGTCATGGCTCCAAAAGAAGTGCAGGGTTTGCCTTGCTTTTTGAACCAAGTTTAGCAGCAGATATTTTATTAATTGAAGAGATTGAAAAAGGGCGTCTTTTAAAAGTTAAAGCTAGAATTAATAATGTAGTGTTTAATTTTATAAATTGTTTATGTTTATGCCCCAAATATAGGGAGTAGAAGGGTGTTATTTTTTAAAACAGACAATTTTAAATATCAATATAGAGGATATTTTAATTGTGGTTGTGTATTTTAATTGTACAGTTGATTTTAATGACAGAAACACTGCTGAGCCCCACCCCCCTTCCTGTAGAGAGCTGGCTGTTGTTTTGCTTTCTGGTGGCCTGCTTAATATCTGGAGGAATCTACACCTTAATATACAATATACAAGGTTATATAATATTTCTCAAGGTATTGTTAGGGCTAGATTGGACAGATTTTATCAGCCATCACGCTCTAGACAGTTCTAACCTACCCTCTTTTTATTGTAGTATTTTAAAAGTGTGGAAGGCAGTGAAAGTGGAGAGGGAGGAGGAGAGTTCAACAGTGCAGAGCCTCCTAGAAGAACCACTTCTGTTTAACACTCTTCTTTGAGCACAGTGCCTGTGGTCACTAGTAATGCAGGAAAGTCCTGTGAGGGCAGGTATCACAAGTTTAGGACACCTGATGGCCCCTGGACTCTCTTGCTAGCTCAGTGCAGCACAATTGGGAGAGAGGCTGAATTGGCGCTGTGAGAGACAGGCAGAGAAAGTGCTGAGGGAGGTGAGGTGCTGTCTGTCTCTATGGCAAAACCAAACCCTGAGAGATGATGCCACACAGGAAGGAGGACAGGGACAAGATGCTGTTTTTCCAGAGCTGCTGGTGTCTCCCACAGTTGTGGTGGATGAGCAGGGGGGAGGATGTAGGAAGTGGTCAGATTTTAAAACTTCAGAAAATGAAACATCTGCATTTTAGAAATCTGAGTTTTAAAAGTTGTACCTATAAATATCTGTACAGGTGATGTATAAATTCAGTCCACTGCAGAGAACTGAGAGGGAGGGTAGACTCCAGAATGGAGGATACTGTATAAGCCTCCCCTGTATAAGAGAGCAAACCATTGTGTAAGAGCCATGTTGGAAATGGTTTTCATTGGTATAGAGTTTATATAATGAAATAATGTACCACAAAGGGTTGTAGAATGTTTGGTGCCGCTTTCCAATCAGTACACATCAATTCCAAACAAACTTGAATGTCTCTTAAAATCCATAGTTCTCACGTCTGATTGAACTAGGGGGCATGTACCATCTGTAGATTTTCAGGACCAGAGTTTGACACTGCAGCAACTCAGTAGTGATAAAAAAGATGAGGCGTACTACTTAACACCATTTCATGTATTTGACAGATCTAGAACAATGAGAATACTGCAAACAATCTTTCTCCTGTCCTGTAACATATGGGTATGTGCAGGACATAGACAGAGAGCAATCCCAGATGAGACCAATGATGTTATACTCAAGGCACTCAAGGGGGAATTTAATGTCCCTGTATCACAGAGATCAAGGACCCAGCGTGCTGCTCTTGTTTGACTTTGGTGGAATAGGCAGCTTTACGCCCTCTGTGAGGATGGCCAGGCAATTACATTTGATGGAAAATTGGTAGATAAGAAGTCAACTAACCCTACACTTGTGAACAGGGTTCTTGATGAAACAAAAGGCCAGAGCCTTTTGCAAGAAAGTTGAACATACACCTTAGTGAAGAATACACTGGCATCAGTCAAGCTAGTGTACAAGATACATTCGACAGTTCAAGACTCTACCATCTGCATAAGACAATATTTGGAAACAAACCCATTCCAAAATGCATTAAAGCCAAAGCAGTTCAAGCTTGCCACCCTATTGTCCATCTTGACATGGGCAAATTGAGAGTTGCGCATGGCCAAGCCACATATAGGTATATCCTGACCATAGTAGATGTATTTAGCAGATATATATGGCTAAGGCCATTGAAGAGTCAACACAGCGCTGAGATTGCCAAACATCTTGAGGACATTTACTTTGAGCATAGTCCACCAAAGTTTTTACAACATGGTCAAGGGAAGGAATTCAAAGGTGCAGTACGAAAAATCATGGAATCCATTCAGGTGAAAATAATTCAGAGCTCACCATATAATCCCCAGAGCCAGGGTAAGATTATGTATGATCTAGTTAATCAAGGAGGAGTCACCTGGGTCAAGCATTTACCAATTTTTGCCAGGATAATGAATGAATACCCAAAGGAGGTTTTAAGTTTGATGTCTCCTTTTCAGGTGTACTATGGAAATAAAAGTCATAGACTTTTATGTCATAATCAGTTAACCTGTTCCCCAGCTCAAGTTCATGAAGAATACAGTCTACCAACCCACAAAACACTGCCTACCCAAAAGCATAGGCTTTTGTTTGAGGATAACCAAATTAAGATTAAGAGAAGGGCACGAAAGGCAACACAACACTGCACAAGATGTATGACTTTATGACTGGAAATCATAAAGCCTCTACAGTATACAGGGTAAATGACAATGTGCTGGTCAGGGAGAAGAGAGGTAATCGTAGGGTTTCACAAAGGAACTTTGTATTACCAGGTTTAGTTGTTTAAAGAAACCTAAAGTTGCACACATATAAGGATCAGTTCTATATACCTAATAGCCCCACTCCAACACAAAAGTGGTTTTCTGTGTCTTATGTGACCAGTGTCTCAAGACTGGAGGAAAATCAGTGCCCAAAGTCTCAGCCCAAAACAGTCCAGCAAACCCAACTGCTAATTCCTTACACACATGAGGAGAGATTGGAGTCTTTTGAATCATCAATCCTGAACATTCATTTAGACCCGATTCAAGATGGCAGTTGCCAATTTGTTGATGTTGCTGACCAATTGGTGACCGTTAGAATATTCCGTTCTGTATCAACATTGCGAGACGATCTAAGATTTCATCTGTGTGGAGTGGATGGGATGCCACTTTCTGAGTATGTGGAGGGTACATGGGGGAATTATTTACAGAGGATCGCACAACATGGCACATGGCTTCAAATAGCCTCCCAGATATTCAATGTTCAGTATGTTGTTGTCAACTCTTGGTTTGGACGCAACCTCTGTTATTTCACCATCCGGTTGTTATTGTGAAAGCTTGCCTCTTTTGATTCTTGGATATTTTGCTGAGGGACACAGGGAATATTATGTACGTTTATATGGACCAATTTTTCCTTATATTCAGGCGATTCAGGAGGCAGAGAGGCATAGACTCTCTTTCAGAAATCCAGATCAAACACCTACTGGAGTTGACCCCCAACATGGCCCTCTGGCTGACACTGAACCTGGCATTCTGGCTGACCATGAACCTGCCATTCTGGCTGACCCTGAACCTGGACTTTGGGTTGAACTTGAACCTTACCTTCTAGCTAACCCTGAACCTGGCCCTGTCTCTGACCCTGAACCTGGACTTCTGGTTGACCCTGAACCTGGACCTCTGGCTAACCCTGAAGTTCAGTCTATGGCTTTGGTTGACATGGTAGTGAATACTAACAATGAGCATGTTGCTCAATACCTACCATCAGAAATCTTATAAAAGATTATTGAGTTATCTCTCAATCTAGATATCTGGGGACATTCAATAGAGTGTCACTCTAATTCCATGAACTATCTAGACCATATCATCCCAACCTATTCATAAGAGAGGCACTTGCAGAGATTTTTGAACTGGACAAAGAGAATGACTGTTCCATTAGTGTTATGAAGCTATACAAGGCTACTGGACACAGCAATGGTCTCTGTACACGTATAAAAGAGTTATTTGGTAAGGACAAATCATGGATAAGAGCCTGAATTATTCTTAGTTACAAAGCCTGCTGACAGTACAAAGTTAAGGACATCTAGGACGAAGATGTAATGACCATTTTTTTTTTGTTGGTGTTTTTTTTTTTTTTTTTTTTCGGTCAGCAGATAATTTCATTTTGATTCTTTCAAGTTATTTTTATATTTGTAAATGAGTGGGCATTTGAGATTGAACTTTACCTTCAGCATCATACATCCATTTTGTAAAAGGTCACAGTATCAGAGAGTTTAGTTCTTTAAAAAGGGACCTTAAATGGTCCTTTATCATTATAAAGCTGAAAGATGTGTTACCGAAGCTATATTTATAGGTCATGTTATGGTATATTTTATAGTTTAGAATTTTGCATTACGAGGTTGAAAGATGAGCACAAGGGATGATAGTGCCAGTTTGGTTCAATAAGTTATTTAAATACACTTGATTAAAGATTATATTTTTCATGGAAAGAAAATGTGTGATTTTTTTATTTGAGAACACAGCATATTCAAAGAGGCATAGATTTCATATTATGCAACATAAGAGTAATTGTCTGTGTAAGCAAACGTGTGCTCCCACTCCATTTGGTACTCAAAATGACTGAGTAAAAGGCTGGGCTGGAGATAAGTCTATATACAAATAAATTGTCTTATTTTAGAGTGAGTGAGTGACTTTTGCCTCCTCCCTGCACGTTCCTCCCACCAATCCTCAGAGACAGATAGAGACAAAGAGAGAGAGAGAGAGAGAGAGAGAGAGAGAGAGAGAGAGAGAGAGAGAGAGAGAGAGAGAGAGAGAGAGAGTGAGTGAGTGAGTGTGTGTGTGGGTTGTGTGTGTTTACTCAGAGTTAGGACTGATACATGAGTCAGGATTGGTCAGGTTTTGAGCAGCTATTTGAAAGAAGCAACAGTAAGGGTAAGTGCTATGGAAGTCTGAAAGTTAATACATGAAACTTAAACACACAGTGATTATACATTATCACAGTATATTATTACATTATCGGCTCCAATTATTAAAATTGTATTATTTTGTATTAACCCAGCCAATAATGTAATAGCCAGCCAATACTGTAAGTACTTATTACATTATGGGCAAAAAGTTCTTATGTTATTGGTTCAGAAATGTTATTACATTATTGGTAAGTTATTACATTATCGACTTTTATTACATTAAGAATGGAAAATGTATTACATTATTGGCAGTTATCACATTAACGGCAGTTATTACATTATTGGCTACTACAATGTGTTTAAATGTACCTAATATTCATGCTATGTTAATCTTAGATAATAGTTCATCTAATGTACTGAATTATATATAATATATTATATATATTACATTAGTAACATAGAATGTACAGTTTAGTGTGTTTGTAGTATACTGTATTATATGCACTGTTATTATTATTGTTGTTATTGTTGTTAATCATAAAATATACAGTATTAATGGGTGAGTGCAAATAGTCACTCCAAAGTTGAATGTTTCTGCTGGAAGGCAAATAATTGTTTTAGCAGGGATAAAATAAATAAATAATAATATAAAAAAAAAAATTAATGAGACTGATAATGACATAGAAAAATCCTCATTAATCTCTGGAAGCTGTGTGCGTATGTGTCTATCTTTATGTTAATGTGTATGTGCGCATTGCCCTGCAGGTGTCTTGTTAAAATGTATTACTGCATACATCAATGACATCGATTTAGTAAAACTGATGAGCCAAATCCAAGAGTTTTAGAGGTTATCACTGAAGCTTAACTTTCAGAGTTGAGGAATAGCAGTCAGATGGCCTAGAGTGAAATACTCAGCTTGCCCTTATTATCTCCTCATATTATTTGTGTGTGTGTGTGTGTGTGTGTGTGACAGCAGTCTATGCAGGAGGATAAGACTATTGTCAACTGCAAGGAGACCAGTTCTGATGTCATACATTCACAGAAGGTAAACTCGTTAGGTGTCCAGTGAGCTTGTCCTAGACATTCCCTTCTGAAATGCCTTGTGTGCACAGAAACGTTACTGTTTGTGCCTTTCAAAATCAACAATGTGTATCTTATATTTTTCCTCATATTGATGAATTCAGCAATAGCTGCTGCTGTACTTCAGTAAAAGCTATGCTGCCATCCACTGGCAAAGAAGCCATATTTCCTGCTTTTATAGCTCTTTATGCTGTACTCCCCTGACAAATCCTGTTTCATATGTTGATTCTCTTGTCATGTTTGTTGCAGAGACAGGAAGAGGGCAGAGTTAAGGAGGTTAAAGAGAACGGGTCCCCTGTGAGTCAACGCACATAATACATTATTAAAAACATCCAGAGATATGAAGTGTTTTATTAAACCTCAGATAATGTGTTAACATTTTATATGAAGCATACACTCCCATCAAATGTGTGTGTAAAAATTGCCTCTCATTGCCTTAAATACCGTTTTATCTAAAGGCTTATTCTTAAATTCTTAAAATTATGTTTGGGTATATATGGGTATGTTGCTGGGCATGCTGTTGTTACTAGTTCGTAGAAATGAAATTGTAAAATTTTATCACGTGTGGGGTAGGTTGGAATCTGCTATTAAAGTGATAGTTCACCCAGAAATGAATAGTTCACACTCTTCATCATCCCAGATGTGTATGAATTTCTCTCTTCTGCAAAACAAAAATGAAGATTTTAAGAAGAATATCACAGGGCTGGTTAAAGGGGGAGATTTACAGGAAATTAAGACTTAAATATTGATCTGTTTCTCACCCACACCTGTCTTCTTGCTTCAGAATATATTGATTTAACCACTGGAGTCTATGGATTACATTTATGCTGACTTTATGTGATTTTTTAAGATTTTAATTTTTGGTCACCATTACCTTGCATTGTGAGGACCAGCAGAGCTAAAATATTTGTTTAAAATCTCTGTTTGTGTTCAGTAGAAGAAAGAAAGTCATAAATATCTGGGATGACATGAGGATGTGTAAATGATGTGAGAATTTAAATTTTTTTGGTCACCTATACCTTTAAATGAGTGGCATTGGTTTCATCTGAAAACTGAGGGGAATAAATGTGTAAAGTGTGGTTTTGTGTTCACTTGTTTACCCAACAGCTATTACAAAAATATGATGATATTGAAATTTTAGAATTCATAAAAATTATTTTAGTTTAAGAGGGTTTGAACAGTGCGTTTGAAACTAACATACTACAACAAACCACTGATATAGATAACACATCTGTGTAATTTACTGTAATTTGTGTCAGTTACTGAGAAAAAGCCTGTCGAAATCTGTATACTGTATGTGTTTATACACAGACTAAATTATAAAGATATTTATTTTGCTTTATTACGTTCTGTTAGGGATTTAGTTTCTGCATTTTTTTGCATTTTATGTCAGTTTGGTCTCTATTTAATCGTAACATTTGTAATGTCACATGGATTTGTTACAGGTAAGGACAAACAGTCTGGCAAGAGATTTTGTTGCGTCTCCTCTCACCGTCACCACAGAAAACGTTACCTCAGCCACCACGACTCAAGTGACAAAGGTACAAGACATGTGTCTTATCAGTCTAGAGTTTGAGAATGTCCCTTAGAACAAACACAGAGAAATGTTCTGATGTCGTACTCAAGTGCTGCTTAATAGAGCTTTAGTTACACAATCATGTTTGCATTGTGGATGGACAAGTCAATTTCTCAGGAAGTTATCTGTGAACCATAATAAGATAATTACGTTTTGATTAAAAATTTTAAGCTTGTTCAGTTGATGGTTTTAAAGTGATCTCATTAGTATTCATTGGTATTCAAACAGAAAGAACAGTTCTTGCACCTTTATATTTTAATAGACAATGAAACATACATTATCAATATGTATTGATAGCTTCTACATTGGAAAGACACGAATAATGACTTCAAAATTAATAAAGAATTCTTCCGAACAATACAAAAAAAAAATAAACAAAAACTGCTAGACTGATTATCCAATAACAAGCAAAAGATTTAAAATAAAAACATACACATTTACAATGCAACAATGAGTCTGTGAACTCAATATGACTAAGGAGTAAATGAATGAAAATGTGCATGGTGCAATTTCAAGTTGAAATCAGTGTTACAGGTAAAGGTTGGGCAGCGAGGAGGCGGGAACTGGCTCAGTCTACATATAGTTTTAATGTCAAACTCAACTTAATACCAAACAAACATGAAGCTTGGCTGCGTGCATCTCTCTTTCTCTAACCAGTGCTTCTAGCTTCTCGCTCTCCCATTGATCAGCTGATTCATCGCCTGCCTTGCTCTATCACGGCCCGGCCACACCCTCCTCCTTGACACTATATCATACACATTTTCCACTTGTCACAGATATGTCTATGTTAATATTAATCTTTTTGACCATGACATACGAGAACAGACCTCTGTATCTCACTCGCTCCTCATGCAGGCGATCAGGCAGTGTGTGAGGTCAGGGCGGGGTGAAGTGACAGCTTTCTTAAGGGGTGGTTACACTTCACTTCGTGCTTTATTTACTACCATTCAAATGAATCTGAACACAGCAGAACAGAAATGCAAGCTCATGTGAAGAAATTTCATACTCCGCTGCATACACTAGTTACAAGTTTGGTGAACTCTGAATTTTGCCATTGTAACAGATACAGCTATAGATAATGTCTTTGCTGCACACCCCTAATTAAAACATACAAAGGTAAATAATTTGATGCTGTTAATGTGTTGGCATTGTACATTTAAATGTTGAATGAATACACTTTGCATAGGAATACCTACAAAAATGAGATCATTATAAACTGGCAGATAATGTAATATCTTGTCAGATGTGCAGTTCTTTCTCTGTATGAAAGTATGTTTGGCTTGTTTCAGACAGTGAAAGGAGGCTATGCAGAGACCAGGATTGAGAAAAGAATCGTCATAACAGGAGATGACGATGTGGACCAGCATCAGGTAAGCAGTAAATAACATGTTATTACAATGAAAAATATATGTATTTTTCCCTTGTGTTTTGTAATGCTACTTTTGTGTACATTGAGGTCCAAAGTCTGAGATCATATTAAAAATCTGGATTTTTTTTTTTTTATTTAACCTGTACAAAGAAGAAATATTTAATGTTGTGCACTATATTTAGGTCACTAATCAAATACAATCAAATTTGTGATATTAAGCATGTTAAGTCGTTTGTACAGGAGGTAAGGTTTTCTTGCAACCATTAAAGCAAGAGGATCTTTGGAACATTCCCAAATAATGCTGGATTAAAGGGACAGTTAATTAAAGGGAATTTCTCTCATCTTTTTCTTACCCTTATGTCATCCCATATGTGTATGACTAACTTTCTTCTGCAAAACACAAATTATGATTTTTAGAAGAAAATTTATTTTCAAGAGTGAATGTGTGCCAAAATGATGCATTTTCACTAGTGGTCTCAGACTTTTGAGGCCATTGTATATGTACAGTACAGTATGTGCTAAAGTTCACTGTAGAATTATAACTGTAAATAACCATAAATTATTGTAGGCTCTTGCAATGGCAATACAGGAAGCCAAACAACAGCATCCCGACATGCTGGTGACTAAGGCAGTAGTGGTCAGGGAAACAGACTCTTCCTATGAAGAGAAAAATCGGACATCTGAGGTATGGGAAACACAACATTAATTACTCTTTATTGAAAAATGTGTTTTTAAGTCTAGGTGGGAGTTTGACTAATTGAAAGAACTAGTCCCCAGATAGGTTGCATATTCATTGCAATGGGCATTAGATCTCATTAAACTCATTAAACTTAAACTCATTCTCCACAATATTAATCTGCTGGTAGACTGTGGCAGTCTATTTTGTTATAGCAATACGTTCATAAGTTCCATCTAGGTTTGTTTTGTACAACAAATAGTGTTAAGAGCTCCTTTCCCCTTCACTTTATCAGTGACACTGTGTTTGTGGTGTGTGCGTCAATGAAGGTTTCGGCCTTCCAACCAGTATTTATGCTGGTTTATGCTGTATTAATGGTTAATCGCATAAAGAAAAATTAAAACAACACGTTAAACTTTTTTGGATTAATGCGTTAATTTTGAGTATAGAGAGTAAAGAGTATTGTGCATTTTAATACATGATTTAATGTGTTTTAATGCATTATACTCTTTATAGGTATATAACTATAAACAGGTCTTGTAAGTGATTGCAACTGGTTACAATTATTCACAAGAATATTCATGATATGCTGTATCACAGAAATATAATTTATGCTTGTTTCTCAGTTGAAAAAAAAATTATAGTAATGTACTTGCAGTGGGTGTCTATGGGGAGATTGTAAAGCGCCAGAATAAATTATCACAAAGTATATACACAAGACACAACATTACACAGTTCATATTAGCATGAGACTAGTGTGATAGTCTCTTAGCAACCTTGCTTGTGCAAACCTAGTAACTTTTCAATGCCATAAAGGGACATAATGTAACTATCCATAAAGCAGGAGTTTTTTTCATTTACTGAGAGACTTTTATATCATTATGTATTATTTGGTAATTGACAGTGCTGTCAATAGATCTTAAGTTTTACTGAACACAGGAATATTCCTCAACATAAAACATAGTTTGCAGCTTATTTTACTTCCAAAAGTTGACATATTTTCAAATGCAACAGAATATTCAATAAGAAAAAATGTTGGTCAGTACTTGAATTGATCCTTTGAGAATTGATTGGATTGTGAAACGTGATCTCTATGAGACTTTGAGTACTGTTTTCTGATATATCATGCACAATGAGACTAGATTAATTTTGATTTCATGTTGACTTTAAGTATAACTTAATAATACAGGCTATATAAAAAGTGTTACTGTCATTTTATGCACATAGTGTATATTTTATTGTATTCATAACATTATTATGTTGAACATTACCCCATGTTTATGTGTGTGTATGCTGTGCATTGTTCCTTCTGTTCCAGTCTTGATCACTAGAGGGCGCTGTTCGGATCAGTGACAAGAAGATTAGCTCTGGATGGATATCAATTTAACTTTATATTTCAATCAAGAGAAGATGACTTACCCTACTGAAAAATGTACACAAAAAAAAAAAAAAAAAAAAAAAAAACACCCATGTGTTTAGCCCTCCCTAACTACTGCTGTGGCCCCCTCTGTCCTTCTGTTTAGCCAAAACCGAGGCCAACAATATCACATTTTCTGATGTCAATACAATGTACTGTACCATGCAGAGTACTTACCTTCATCTATAACAACCGTAGTCTGAGTCAACTGCCTGAATTGTATACATGTCAATAGTTTAACCTTATATTTAGAATGAATGAAAAAAAATATATATTGAAAGTGTTGGCAAAATTACCCCATGCTGTCATGTATGCACTTGTGACATCAGTCTTAGGTTCCAGAATTAAACTGATCTTTTGTTGATTTTTTTTTATTTATTTATTTTTTAACTCTTGTCCGACAAATTGCCGATATGCTCCATTATTCTGCTTTTCTAGCATGTATTATATATTTCTCAGTTCATAAGAACATTGCCCAGGAGAGTCGGTCTTCCATTATGGATTCATGCATGACTTTCGAGGATTTCCCAGAAGAAAGTTTGCAGAGGGACAGACATAAGATACATACCTGTGCTGGCCTCAAAAGATGGCCCCCGGCCAGCCTCTAGTGTTAACTGTCTCTAATATACTCCAATCTTGTCTTTTTAGCATTGTAAAGATTTTTGAAATATAGGTGATCAAGTGTTTGCTTGTTAAATATAAATATTTATCAATTAAATTATCATATGCATTTGCATGAAATTAAACCCAGATTTTGGATGGTTGGAGTACTCATACAATAAGCCAGTCCGGATAACTGAGAGCAGTTATAAAGGGTATAGATAATTATATACCCTGCATGTTTAAACAACTGAAGGGACAAAGCAAAATTACACATCCTGCAATAACCAACAGATGTTCACGTGGTGTATATTGGCTTGACATCCATGAAAACAGTTTATTTGTTCACTGGGTGAAACCAATCTCTCCATTGTCAACTTGACACTCCAGTTCTGTTACAAAACCTAGTGAACTGCCTACGTAGGCAGCATTTTAAGGCATCATAGGCGTGCTTCCAAGCAAAGGATGTTTCAAAAGAAATGACTTGCTTTCAACCAAATTTAAAGGCAGCATTGCAGATAATCTTCTATTTTAGTATGTATTCCGATGAGCCCAGAGAAAAAAATCCATGAAGGCGGATGAAGCAAAAACAATATTGATTATTCGGTAACACTTTACAACAAGGTTCCATTTGTTAACATTAGTTAATACATTAAGATCATGAATAAACAACTAATAATGCCTTTTTACATAATTTAATAATCTTTGTTAATGTTAGTTAATAAAATTACAATTGTTCATTGTTAGTTAATGTTAACTAATGTTGCTAACAAATTGAACCTAATTTTGAAGTGTTACTGATTATTCTTTTATTTCATTAATTACCCCAAATTATCTGAATGTATTTTTTAGTCTAATTAAAAATGGGCTATTTTATCTAACACTTGTTTCTGCTATGTATTTTTATTGCTGTTTTATTTTTGCATGAGGAGTGCTATTTGTATGACACACAGAGTTGCTGCCTAGGTAGTGTTCCAAATCAATTTCAGTGAGGATGCTTCCTATGTACATGGTATGCAATAGACTGCAAGGGGGCTCACAGGTTTTGTTGCAGTTACCAGAATGATGCTTTTGATGGGTGATATTGGAATTTATATCAGTACAATTTTAATAGAGATGTTTATTTAAATCATATGAGGATGTGTTATATTTTCTTTGCATTTGTTTTTTAAGTTATGCTGTATGATTTTGATATTTGTATTTATATGATCGCTGAATGTGAGCCCTTGGGTTTTCCATCTCCAAAACATCACCATACAGCAGTGTGAATATTATATCTGTCTATGTGCATATTCCACATATATACATTTTTGAAATATTTGTCATGAAAAATTATCATCATATACCATATATACTATGCATTTAAGTAGCCTGAGAATACAGCGAATTGAGGAGATTTGGATACTGTGAGCTGTTTTTGTCAAGTAATCTGCAATAATGAATATGTTTATAGATAAAACTGTGATTATGTATACTATGTTTGTTCTACATTATGGTTGTATGCAAAAATGTGTCACTGTTAACCATGGCTCGGTCTCTTTACCCTACTGTACTTCTCACTGCTGTCTCTTGGGGGATGGAAGACCCTTGGAACGTGTCTGATCTGCTGTTGAAAAAAGCCCCATCACACAAAAGATCTTTATATTTCCAGGGTAGTATCACTGGAGGCCCTAAACATTTACTGCATGTTTTTTTTTTCCATAAGCAGGCCGAGGCAGAGTCTGCAGAATTTTGAGGAATAGATTTAAACATGGTAAAATGTGTTAAATTGAGCTAGGGTTACTAGACCAGTGGATCTCAAATGGTGGTGGGGGGATAAATAATAATTTGTGCATATTTAGGATAGCAAAATAAATTGACATTTGAATTTTGGAAAGTGTGGACAAATTGCTTACATATTTTTTTATATATTTGATGTCAAATGCTGTGCATCCAGTCAAACTGCACACTCAAAAAACAGAACTTTGGCAGAACTTGATTCAGTCTTGGACAGTGGTTACATGTGTTTGAAATGGGTTTTCTTAACTTAAGTTTCCTATGTAATATCAACACAAACACTTTGTGTAGAAAGAACCTAGATGAATTGGGTAAACCCAACAAAATTAAACATGCCAATGTAACTCAAATAAATCTCTTTATTTCTTTATATACTTATTAGTGAAAGTTAGCATGGTAAATACATGCTGGCTGGAAGTACTAGAGTGTAGCTTAGTAGCTATGCTACAGTTAGCACAGCATTTGCTCAAAGAACTGAACTATCAGTTCCATGTTTGACATCTACCTGGCCTCATCATTAGCTAAAGATCCACTCTTCACCCTCAAAACCCACAAAACACCAATATAAACATCTACTTTCCCTATTGAGTCCAATGCAAAGCATGCTGGGAAATGGAAATCCCCTGCGCAGTTTCATCAATGCTACTTTAGTTTATTTAAATTCTTTTGAGTTTAATGTACAGTATTTGGTGCAAATCTTTCAGTCACGTAGTTAAAGCTAGCCAGATTAGCAGATGCCAACATGGACAGGTTAGTTACATGCCAGCATATTCAAATATAATATTAATATATTTGAAATTAAACATTTTGATTTGAAGAACATTTTTGATTACTTTTGTATGAGAGATGCCACTCGATGTCCAATGTAAAATCTGAGTCCTGAAGCAAAACCAGTTGAGAACCACTAAGCTAGACTTTTATCGGTGACTGGAAGCATCATATTAGCCAAATATTTGATGAACATATGAGGTTGGAGAAATGTATAACTCTGTGAATGATGGCTGTTCCAATTCTGTTTAGATCTGTGGCCGCAGATTCTATGTAGGCCTGCTCATAACATGTTTCGCTACTGTTTCTTTAAAAAAAAGAAGAAAAAAAAAAGAAAAAAGATTCAAACGTTATTTGAATTGTTGTATTGAAGGGAGGGTGGTCTTGTATAGTGGAGATGCAAGGGCATCAACAAATTTGATTTAGAAACAAACAACAGGTGTGAAAACAATTGATTCTGTTTGATACACAAACGTCAGAACAGAATAAAGGACTGTTACTGTGATAAATATGAGAGAACTGTCAATAAGTATTTGGGTGCCTTATCGACTCAACGCCACCTGAGGCAACAGACAAAAGTTGTTACCTGTGATCCACTGAAACAAAAGTTTTGTGAGAACTTGCTTGGTTGGTTTTGGCATTTACAGTTGGTCATATGGGATTCTGTAATCAGTCTTGTAAATCTTGTTTAGGGCAGACTACTGGACAAATAATGTGAAACCAGGTTCCTGATGCTATGTGCATGGCATGAAGCATTGGATTTATCTTTATAAGCCACTTCCTTCCATTTGCACTTGTCCTTAAGAATTTTATAGCCACATAGTGCTCAAGCGGTGTGTGTTTACTGTATTTGCATTCATCCTAAATGGAATACATAAATAAACGTCTCAATGCCATTGTGATTTCTGATTAAAAATACAGTAACTTTTAGAAAGAACATAATTAAATTGAACATTATTTGGAATATTTCTGAGACAAGATAGACAAGAAGGTGATGATCTGCACACAGATAATATAACTGCATTTTTTATTTCATATGTCTGGGGGAAAAACAGACAGAAGGCACAGACGTTTAGGCCTCTTAGGCCACCCTCGTAAAAGAATCATCATGCCCACCCTCTCTTATACAGAAAGTATCTAGATGACCTCATCAAGTAACCCTATATTCACAAACAGGATTTTTTTTTAAGACAAACAATTAGCAACTAAATAATCACCTAATAATCATAATTGCTGATTGGTGAATTGCCAATGTACTGTATAAAACCATGTTTCAGTTGTTAAACTGTAGTAAGCTCTTCATCCAAATGCAGAACTTATTACATTATGTATTGAAGAAGCTTCCCCAGCCTCACAAAATTTGGGGAACTGCAAGGAGGGAGCAATATTTGATCCCTGCAATCAGAATGAGGACTAATTATAGTTTATTAGTTTATTCAGTTCAATAATGGATATTTCTACAAGCTTCATTTTGTTTTTCAGGAATCTGACATTTCTGTTATGTTATTAAACATAAAAAAAAAAAATGTGTGTAGTAAAAATAGTGTGTAGTTCAACAGTTATTTTTTTTTTTTTTGTACAGAAAACTCATTTGAATTTATCACTGTCCACTGATACAACTTACAAGTATGCAAGTTGTTTTACTGGAATTTATTTATTTATTTGCAGTTTTATTTATTTGAGCACACATACTGTATTTTTATGGTCCTCAGGTATAGATGCTTACGCATTTGTATATATATATATATATATATATATATATATATATATATATATATATATATATATATATATGTATGTATATATGTATATGTGTGTGTGTTAATCTCTATTTCCTTGACTAAAGAGCAATTAAAGTAAAAAGTGGCACAGCTTACCCCACTTTTACTCAATTTGTACATGACATATGCTATCAATCAATACTGCTGCAATGCATCAAAATAACCAGAAGAGTGCAGCACTTAACCTGAAAAGGAAATTAAAATATTGCAATTATTAGACAGATTTGTCAATCTATTTAACTTTATATTTAATATTTTACTGTATTTTAATCCCAACAAAATTCATCTAAACCAAGTCTTATGCCTTTGAAACTCTATCCATGACTTAACTACAACTCCCATTCATAATTTTGACCTCTTTTATGTCATACCAAGTCTACTGCCCATAGGCCTACTCTTTAAAATATAATTTGAAAAAGCAACTTTTTCACTCATTTACAATAAATGTGTGATGATGTCATTTTAGTGTTTGTTGTGACAGAATTATGATCCTATCTGGTACTTAAAACTATTATACTGTTGTTGTAAGTAACAATTTAGCACCTTACACTAAAGATCACATTACTTGTTGGGAAAAAAAAAGGTACCCCTTGAGGCCAAGATTTGTTAGTCCCAGAACAAGGCTGTAAATGTAATGAACTGTGATAGAAAATGCTGCATTCATCCAACAATCAAGTTTCGTTTTACTTTCCATGGTTCCAATTTTTCAATTCATGGCCACCCAGGGCCCCATGCCAGACACCTCTGGAGAAAGGTGAAGATTGACAAGCTGTTGATGTAATTACCACATTTAGTATGCTGCACATAGACATTTATGATGTCTGAAGAGGTTTCAAGACCACAAGATCAAGATTCAACTCTGGTATCCAGTGTAGTTATAGATGATGGGATGATATGGGCTGAATGAGCAATTGTTATGGGGAATGTTTGAAACTTGTTTGACACAGTCATTGTTTTTGCAATTCAGTTTGGTGCCGTTAGTGGCACAAAAATTACACACTCAGCAGTCATGCACTGAGATTATAAATGAAATGATGGTACAGCTTGTAAGTGAGCATCATTCAGTATTTAGAACCACTGTGTAACTGAGTACAAAAGACTGACTCATAATTGTTTTAGATGTCACCCCTGTAAACATTTTTTTTTTTAAAGATCAGAATCGTTTAAGAGCTCTCTGACAACTGCTAAGAGTGCAACTTTCTATTTTAAAGATTCTTTTTTTAAGGTGCTTTGGGTTCTACAGAGAGGAAGTTAACTTCACCTTGCTCATCTTCATTACTCCGTATATTATATACTATTAAAATCAGCACCGTCTCAAGGTTTTTTCCTGGCTGACTGCTCCCAGAAGCGCATAAGAGACCCTGAATTTGACTGCTGCAGGGTAAATGAGAAATGAGTGGGTGTATGGATCAATAACTTGTATAAGCTAATAGACAGGCACATTGAACTGTGGCCATGTTATGCCATCAGGATAGATTTCAATGTGTGGGTTGAGTCCTCTTTTGAGTTCTAAGCATCTGATTAACCTTGCCTGCATTAATGGCTCATTTAATTTATACTCTACATATGAGTCTCTGTGTACAGAGCAAATCTTCAGGCTACATGTGCAGCCAATCTGTATTCAGAATGAAATAAGGACAGGCTGAGGGAAGGATAAGTATAGAAACAGGATCTTCATGTAGTATAATCCATGGCAGTTATGCACATGTTTCATGGCACTTGTGCTTTTGCCTGCATCATCAAAATGTCATTGTCATGCTGTTCTCACCTCAGTTCAGATGATTTTGTCAGAGGCTCGGCAATCTTAGGATTTATCATGCGCATTTAATATAAGTTTAATATAAGATACACTCACCTAAAGGATTATTAGGAACACCTGTTCAATTTCTCATTAATGCAATTATCTAATCAACCAATCACATGGCAGTTGCTTCAATGCATTTAGGGGTGTGGTCCTGGTCAAGACAATCTCCTGAACTCCAAACTGAATGTCAGAATGGGAAAGAAAGGTGATTTAAGTAATTTTGAGCGTGGCATGGTTGTTGGTGCCAGACGGGCCGGTCTGAGTATTTCACAATCTGCTCAGTTACTGGGATTTTCACGCACAACCATTTCTAGGGTTTACAAAGAATGGTGTGAAAAGGGAAAAACATCCAGTATGCGGCAGTCCTGTGGGCGAAAATGCCTTGTTGATGCTAGAGGTCAGAGGAGAATGGGCCGACTGATTCAAGCTGATAGAAGAGCAACTTTGACTGAAATAACCACTCGTTACAACCGAGGTATGCAGCAAAGCATTTGTGAAGCCACAACACGCACAACCTTGAGGCGGATGGGCTACAACAGCAGAAGACCCCACCGGGTACCACTCATCTCCACTACAAATAGGAAAAAGAGGCTACAATTTGCAAGAGCTCACCCAAATTCGACATTTGAAGACTGGAAAAATGTTGCCTGGTCTGATGAGTCTCGATTTCTGTTGAGACATTCAGATGGTAGAGTCAGAATTTGGCGTAACCAGAATGAGAACATGGATCCATCATGCCTTGTTACCACTGTGCAGGCTGGTGGTGGTGTAATGGTGTGGGGGATGTTTTCTTGGCACACTTTAGGCCCCTTAGTGCCAATTGGGCATCGTTTAAATGCCACGGCCTACCTGAGCATTGTTTCTGACCATGTCCATCCCTTTATGGCCACCATGTACCCATCCTCTGATGGTTACTTCCAGCAGGATAATGCACCATGTCACAAAGCTCGAATCATTTCAAATTGGTTTCTTGAACATGACAATGAGTTCACTGTACTAAAATGGCCCCCACAGTCACCAGATCTCAACCCAATAGAGCATCTTTGGGATGTGGTGGAACGGGAGCTTCGTGCCCTGGATGTGCATCCCACAAATCTCCATCAACTGCAAGATGCTATCCTATCAATATGGGCCAACATTTCTAAAGAATGCTTTCAGCACCTTGTTGAATCAATGCCACGTAGAATTAAGGCAGTTCTGAAGGCGAAAGGGGGTCAAACACAGTATTAGTATGGTGTTCCTAATAATCCTTTAGGTGAGTGTATATGATACAATAATGTCATATCCCTAACCAAACCCAATCCAATCCCCCAACCTAAGAAATAATTTAACAAAAATATAACTAGCCAACTCTATAAATGACATAATAATCAGATACAAGTACAGTCATAATAACTTACCACTTCTTCTGAAACCATGCGATAGCTCCGTGTGAGGAACAGAGTGACACTAAAGGAATTAATCGCTGAAAATGTTCCTCACCGGGAAAATACATCCAAACATTAGATTTTGGTATGGAGTCTGCATTAAACTCTTTCTCAGGTAGAACCGAAGTGGTCGGCCATAAGATGAGAGAGCGAAATGCATTTCCTGCACACTTCAGCTTTTTAAGGGTTCACTCAGTAACTTTTTTTGTTTGTGTAATCTTGGACTTTCACTGACACCTAGTGGTGTGGAAACAGCATAATTCAAATCAATAGTTTTCTGTTTCAGATGCCATTGTAGAAATTCACTTTTAAATCATTTTAATACACAAGTGAATGTGTCCAATTACAGGGTGGTTACTTAGATTAAATGCATGGGATTTGGCTGGTCATACGATTCTTACAGCCCATGAGCCCATTTATTAAATCGGAGTAAAACTGTATTAATGAGAAAAACATGACTGAGTGCACCTTTATACAGTCTGAAGCCCTAGTTCCCCGTCTGTTGCTCACTTCGACGTTGTGTCGAAGAAGCGACACTAGGGATCTCTCTTGAGCGCCGAATATGCCTGTGATGCATGAAAAAAGGCCAATGAGAAGTTGGCAGACAGAATTTGCATACCCCGCCCCCGGACATACGGGTATAAAGGCGAGGAAATACTATGAGTTCTTTCAGAAATTTTCTTCGGAGCCTTGGTAATGTCAGCAGTCAGCTGTGAGTTACACACCTGTTCCTGTTCCTCTGACGCTTTGCTTGCTGTTGGATCTACGGCGCACATCAGCAGCTTTTATCCTTCTCTGCACGACAGTGCAGTTTGCCCCTGGGCGCTTCGACAGTGCAAAATTAAAAGAGTTTTAATTCTTAAAGAGTGATTTTCTCTGTAAAATAGTATTTTCCTCTAAAAGAGCAATACACAGCGGCGCTGAACGTCCTTTTCAGGACGCGTCTTTATAAAGATGCCATTCTGCCCCTGTGTAGTTCCTGGATGCAGTAGACTGCTCTCCGCTTCAGATGGCCACAGGCGTTGTCTCGTGTGTCTGGGTTGCGATCACACCGAGGCAGCGTTTGTGGATGGTTCATGCTCTCACTGCGAGAGCATGACCATGGCAACCTTGCGGTCACGGCTCGCATTCAACAGAAAGCACAACACTCCATCCGCCCCCCGCATTGCTCCTTCTTCCCACAGGATTTAGGATGATGGCGCTGGTGCTGGAGGCGATCTGGGGACGGCAGCGGGTGCAGCTCTGCCGGGTACGCCCCCTCGGACCACCCGCCCCCTGGCACGCTTGTTGACTCCCGTCCGTGCTCAAGGCAACGGCGGCTCGCCTCACGGCCAGCCTGCCTATCCTCTAGAGCTATCCTATAGAGTGGATGAGCTCGCCGCTGCATCGGAGAGCGCGGCATCTGACGCAGATGACTCCCCTTGGCTGCCGCCTTCGGGCCAGCAAGCCCAGGCTGAGGTGGACGCGCAGATGTCCGATATGATTTCCCAGGCCACCGCTAGCGTGGGGCTGGACTGGAACCCTCCGTCCTCCCCACAGCCATCGCGGCTGGATGATTGGTTCCTGGGAACTCCGCACCGCTCACAGCCGCGCACACCCCCCGTTCCATTTTTCCTGGAAGTGCATGATGAGCTGACGTCAACGTGGAGGGCATCGCTCTCCACTCGTCATGCCACCCGCTCATCCGCTCTCGCTACCCTCGACGGCGGAGTGGCCCATGGGTATGCGGCGATTCCCCAGGTGGATAGGGCTGTTGCACTCTACCTGAAACCCGACCACCTGGCAGGGTCGCCCTGTACTCCCCTCCAAGGCCTGTAGGATGACGTCTACACTGACTGCTAAAGCCTATAGCTCCGTCGGACACGCCACTTCCGCCCTGCACGCCATGGCCCTCCTGCAAGTCCACCAGGCCAAGGTGCTTAACGCTCAGCAACCGACCTCGCCCTCAGGGCCACGAAGGTCATAGCGCAGTCATTCGGTCGGTGATGGCCATGCTTGTGGTCCAGGAACATCATCAATGGCTGAACTTGGTCGAGATGCGTGAAACCGACAAGACTGGCTTTCTCATGCCCCTGTCTCCTAGTTCGGCCTTTTTGGCATCGAGGACTTTACCCAGCAGTTCTCCGCGGTGAAGAAACAGACGGAGGTGATCTCTCACATCCTGCCCCGCCGCAAGCCTGCCGCCATGGGCCATGCCCCATCTGCTCGCCGAGGGCGTCCCCCTGTGAAGAAACATCAGGCTGCTCCGCCTCAACCTGGGCCCAGCTCTCAGCCCACGCGTCGTGCGCCCCGCAGGAAGCAGACGCCCCCCGTCGCAAGGACTCCCTCGAGGACCCGGAAGGCTCTCAGGCGTTCCTGAGATGGACGACCCAGGGACAAAGACTTTAGCTCCGGAGCTGGTAAGCAGACCCCTCCGTTCCCCTCTGGAGGGCCGGGAGGAGAATCCTTTGTTGAGTTTATTTCATTTGCCCTAGTCGGGGCTGCGGTACCCACATTCTCAATAACAGAGATATTTCCTTTGTCTCTGGGTCACCTGGCCCGCAAATGCCGTTCTCACCGCCACTCTGCCGCCACACCTCAATAGTCCCGGCATCTACCAGCCCTCCTCCTCAGTCACGAACCCGCCCCCTGCCGGGTGCGCAGAGCAAGGTAAGTGCTTTGAGTCTTTTCTCAGCACCAGAGCCTCGGGACGCGTCATCACCCGGGACACCTCATCACCTGCTCCGCCCCGCTGCAATGCCCCACCGGGTACATCAAAAATAATCGTCCCCTTGGTGCCCCTAGCACGGAGCTTGGATGTGTGGCTTTCACTTCCCAATCCATCATGCTGGCTGGCCTGGACCATCTGACTCGGTTACACAATTCAGTTTGCCAGGCCCCCCCCTTCACAGGCGTCCGCTTTACCACAGTACACGGCGAGCATGCCAAATCCCTGCGCACGGAGATCGCTATCGTTTTACTCAAAGACGCAATAGAGCCTGTGCCTCCAACCGAAATGAAGAAGGGTCTCTACAGCCCTTACTTCATTGTACCCAAGAAAGGCAGCGGCTTACGACCGATCTTGGACTTGAGAGTTTTCAACCGGGCTTTGCACAAACTCCCGTTCAAAATGCTCACGCAAAAACACATCTTAACTTGCTTGGTTCGCAGTGGTAGACCTGAAGGACGCGTACTTCCACGTCTCAATATTGCCTCGACACCGACCCTTCCTTCGGTTTGCGTTCGAAGGCCAGGCATATCAGTACAAGGTCCTCCCCTTTGGCATGTCTCTGTCCCCTCACGTCTTCACCAAAGTCGCAGAGGCAGCCCTTTCCCCGCTCCGAGAAGCCGGCATCCGCATACACAATTACCTCGACGACTGGCTTATCCTAGCCCACTCCCGAGAGTTATCATGCGCTCACAGTGACCAGGTGCTCATGCACCTCAGCCGTTTGGGGCTTCAGGTCAACTGGGAAAAGAGCAAGCTCACCCTGGTTCAGAGCATCTCTTTTCTCGGCATGGAGCTAGACTCGGTCTCAATGTCGGCACGACTCACCAATGAACGTGCTCAGTCAGTGTTGAAATGCCTCGCCTACTTCAGGCCAGGTACAGCGGTTCCTTTAAAACTTTTACAGATGCTACTGGGGCATATGGCATCCTCCGCGGCGGTCGCGCCGCTGGGGTTGATGCATATGAGACCGCGTCAGCACTGGCTTCAGACTCGAGTCCCGAGACGAGCATGGTGCCGTGGCACACACCGTGTGATAGTCACCCCCGACCTCCGCCGAACACTCAAACCCTGGACAGACTTCTGCTTTCTTCGGGCAGGAGTACCCTTGCAGCAGGTGTCCCGATGCATCCTATTCACGACCGATGCCTCCAAAATGAGTTGGGGCGCCATGTGCAACGGGCACACAGCTGCGGGCTGTTGGAAAGGGGCCCCGCTGCGCTGGCATATCAATTGCCTAGAGTTGCTGACTGTTTTCTTTGCCCTGCGGAAGTTTCTCCCATTAGTTCGGGACAAACATGTCTTAATCAGGTCAGACAGCACCACTGCGGAAGCATACATAAATCACCACAGCGGCATACGCTCCCGCCACATGTCACGACTCGCCCGTCGTCTCCTCCTTTGGAGCAAGCACAGACTCAGGTCGCTGCGCGCCAATCACATCCCCGGCAACCTCAATGTGGTAGCGGACGGGCTGTCATGACAATGCTTGCCTGGCGGAGAGTGGAGGCTCCACCCCCAGGCGATACAGCTGATTTGTGATTGGTTCAGCAAGGCCCAGGTAGACCTGTTTGCCTCCCGAGAGACCTCCCACTGCCCGCTCTGGTATGCCCGAACAGAGGCTCCCCTCAGGGCAGACGCACTGGCACACAGCTGGCCCTCGGGGCTGCGCAAGTATGCATTTCCCCTTGTGAGCCTTCTTGCACATGTGCTATGGAAGGTCAGGGAGGACGAGGAACAAGTCACCCTAGTGGCTCCTTACTGGCCCACCCAAGCCTGGTTCTCGGACCTCGTACTCCTCGCGACAGCCCCTCCCTGGCGAATTCCCCTGAGGAAGGACCTTCTTTCTCAGGGACGGGGCACGCTCTGGCATCCGCGCCCTGACCTCTGGAACCTCAACGTCTGGCCCCTGGATGGGATGCGGAAGATCTATCTGGTCTACCACCTACCACCGTAGAAACGATCAACCAAGCCAGGGCCCCTTCTACCAGGCAACTTTACGCCCTAAAGTGGCACCTGTTCGCAAATTGGTGTTCTTCCCGGACTGAAGACCCACAGAGGTGCGCAGTTAGGTCAGTGCTCTTATTCCTACAGAAGTTGGAAGGGAGGCTGTCCCCTTCCACCTTAAAGGTGTATGTTGCCGCTATCGTAGCTCACCACGACCCAGTAGACAGCAAGTCTCTGGGTAAGCACGAGGTTAATCAGGTTCCTAAGAGGTGCCCAGAGGTTAAATCCCTCCCGGCCAAGCCTGTTCCCCTCCTGGGATCTCTTGGTGGTCCTCGCCGTTCTTCAGAGATCCCCCTTCGAGCCGCTAGAATCAGCCGGACTAAGGGCCCTCACCTTAAAGACAGCCCTGCTGATCGTGCTCGCCTCCATCAAGAGGGTTGGGGACATGCAAGTGTTCTCTGTCAGTGACACTTGCCTGGAGTTCAGTCCGGCAGACACACATGTGATCCTAAGACCGCGACCGGGCTATGTGCCCAAGGTTCCTACCACACCATTTACAGACCAGGTAGTGAACCTGCAAGCGCTGCCCCGGGAGGAGGCAGGCCCAGCCCCATCATTGTTGTGCCCGGTACGTACCTTACGCACCTACGCAAACCGCATGCATGACTTCAGACGTTCTGAGCAGCTCTTTGCCTGCTTTGGCAGACAGTGGAAAGGGAACGCTGTCTCCAAACAGAGGCTCTCCCACTGGCTGATGGATGCCATCCTGTTGGCCTACCACACCCAGGCCGTGCCCCTCCCCCCTTGCGGGTCCGAGCACACTCGTGGGCACTGGCTAGGGGCGCTTCTCTGGCAGACATATGCAGAGCTGCGGGTTGGGCAACACCCAATACCTTTGTAAGGTTTTAAAACCTCAGGGTTGAGTCAGTCTCGTCCCGTGTTTTCTCAGGTCCGTGCTGGTAAAACTCGGTACACGCTGACGGTCTGACTGGGTGAATCGCTTGCGTCCAGCGCCCTTTCCCTCGACCAAGGTAAAACAGTGCACTTTTCCCTCCCAGGAGATCCCACCCACTTGGCTCCCTGGATGACTCCTCCCTAGCCCTGTGGGTCTGCAATTCAGCAGAGGAATTCGCCGACCCAATCCACTGTGGGTATCTCAAATCTACCCTGCACTGGGAATGGTGCTCCACAGATCAGGCCTCCTTTTCGGACTCCTCCCGTGTGTATTTTCAGTGGTACGATCACCTTATAAGCTGACCTACGTCTCCCTTAGGCAGTTCCCGCTGCCCTCCAGTCGCAGTGTTGTAGCAACTTCCCCCCTCCTCAAGGCTGGATCTACCACCACGCCATTCTTTCCCATATGTGACCGAAGAGGCCATGTGATGTATTTTCTGGGCAGGTGTGGTCTCCGCAGGGTCTTTTCCCCCTGAAAGAATAGGAAAATGGGTAAGACCCCCTTCCCACGATGCGGTAAGGGCCCCAGACTTTTGGCTCTATGAGAGAAACATAGAGTGAAAAGAGGCCTGGCTAGGCTTGGCCTGTCCCAGGTTGGCAAGCGTCACCTTGTTCCCCTGCTTGGGTAACTAGAAGGATTCCGACGTCTTTTATGGGGCACTGGGGAAGGGTATGTGCAGTCTGACACAGCTGGTCATCCTGGCACGTGAAATACCTGCCCGCTCCTGTGTCAGCAGTACACGTACATGGCTCAGCGCATGGCATGATTTGAAGTGGACCCCTAGTGTCGCTTCTTTGACACAACGTCAAAGTGAGCGACAGACAGGGAATGTCTAGGTTACGTATGTAATCTAGTATGTAACCTCCCAGCCACGTCGCTGAGCCAAGCCACTGAGGTAGCCGGACACTCCCGGCTCCTCAGAAAAATCCTGAATGAACTCATAGTATTTCTCGCCTTTATACCCGTATGTCCGGAGGCGGGGTATGCAAATACTGTCTGCCAACTTCTCATTGGCCTTTTTTCATGCATCAGAGGCATATTCAGTGCTCAAGAGAGACCCCTATTGTCGCTTCTTCGACACAACGTCTCGTTCCCTCCATCAGGGAACGGAGGTTACATACGTAACCTAGACATTATTTTGCCCTCTTTAAGAGCACTGATCCACAGTGCCAGGGTGACATTTCTAAAATCAAACTGCTCATAGAATAAATAGTAGGTGTCACAAACATGACAAATGAAGTTGCTGGCTGCTTGGTGTATTGGCCGCTATTATTTGTGGGAACCTAGGGCCACGTTTCAGCTGGCATATGGCTCTATCTAATGCATTACAAAAGGTCTGTCCCCTCGTCAGGAAAAATAAATCTGCCCCATCAGTTTCATGATGCTGTTTGTGAGTAATAACAGGCCAGAGAGGGACAACCGTGCCATTACTTGGGCAATTGAAGAAAAGAACATGAGGTTTGATTGGCTATGATCACCCTCAGGTTGCTTGTTTGCAATTTATTGCCTTTCTCAGTTTCCAATGAAATATTCTAAACGTAGCCACTACTCCGTGGAGACATACATTGGTTTCTGTTCCAGGCATGAATTATCGCACATTTTGACTGCATGATCTCCCTTCAGAGGATGTAAAATTAATGGCTAAAGATGATGGCCACAACTGGCTGAGAAGAGAAAGTTCCACACAAACTTTTTGTATGGTACTGCCGAGTTGAGCAGTCAAGGGCAAATGGCACTGCAGTATAGACTTGAGTGCAGTCTGTTGACCGTGTAATGTGATGTGTGGAAGAGAGTTTTGCCAACAATGATCATTAAGATGTCGTGCCAGACTAAGGACCATGGACAGCAAACTTTGATTCCTGAATACAACCTCCTCTCCTCTCTCCATGCTGCATAACATCATATATATATATATATCATTTGATTTTTTTTTCTCTCCCATTTTTACATTTACATGATTGATGTATCTTTAAAAATGGCATATCGTGTGACTGTGTCAGCTGGCCAGCAAAACATTTACTTACAAAAAATTATTTACTCACACTCAAGGCAAAGTTTTCTTCAAGAATCATTACACAGCTCTTTTCATTACAATATTAACCACAACTGTCAAGCTCCAAAGAGAAAAAAAAAATAAATAAATAACATTAAAATACCATAAAAGTAGTCCTACGACACAAAGATTCTGCCCTACACGTGGAATATAGTGCACAAGTTGTGTGGGCTTCTTTTATGCTGTCTTTATACTGCACCTTTAGTAGTGATTTATTATGAACTGTTTGAAAATAATATTTTCAATAAAAACATGACATTGTTCTTACAACATTAAAAATGTAATGGAGTAAAAGCCATAGGTCTAAACATGTTCTAGTTCACATCTGAGGGTGATGTGGTTTCTGCCCGGTTTGTGAAAAACTAACTCTTAAAGACTTGGAGTTTTTGATTTCAGAAGAATAGACTTTATTATCAGACCATAAAGCCGAGTTGCCCCTGCAGAAACAACTGAAGTGTCTCGAATTTTGCACACGCTTACATAGGTCTCACAAGGCGTGGCTAAAACAATGAATATCCTGTTTTGAGCTGAAAAACATCTTTGGAGCCCTAACAAATCTTCTTTATCTTTAAACCAGAAGGCTTCAGTTACATCCTGTGAGCTATTTTCACACTATGTAAAAACACTTTACTAAGAGGGGACCTCATCATATATCTTCTTTAGCTTAAAAAGAAGTAAATAGGAAACATCTGCATGTCATTTATGTGTGAGTGTCCATGTACCTCTGACATTCCATTCCCAGACTTTTATGCTGAACCACTCACATACACAAAAAACACATATGACCAACAGAAATAATTGTAGAAAATAATGGCATCGATTATTCTTGATTAATGTATACTCAACTTGATAAAAATACACCACAAGGGTAGTCCGGCTGATTCTAGTGGCTCGAAGGGGGATCTCTGAAGACCGGCGAGGACCACCGAGAGATCCCAGGATGGGAACAGGCTTGGCCGGGAGGGATTTAACCTCTGGGCGCCTCTTAGAAACCTGATGACTAAGTCATGCTTACCCAGAGACTTGCCGTCCACTGGGTCGTGGTGAGCTGCGATAGCGGCAAGGCAATGTCAAGTTAATTTTCTAAAAGTCAAATTCAAAAGCTAACCATATACCCATATTTGTTCAATTAATTTACAATATGCTCACATTCTTTCTTTGTCTTATGTCTGATATACTGAAAACCGCCCCGTTAATATTTTCAAATTAAAGATACGAATGACATTAAAATCACGTACTGTACCAAAACATTATGAACACCTGCCTAATATGTGATTGGTTCTCTGCGTGCCACCAAAAGAGCACTGACCCATCGAGGCTTTGACTCTACAAGACCCCTGAAGGTGTGCTGTAAATCTGGAACCAAGATATTAGCAGCAGATCCTTCAAACCTTTAAGTTGCGAGATGGAGCCATCATGGATCGGACTTGTTGGTCCATCACATCCCACAGATGCTCAATCTGTGGGCGCATTATCCTGCTGAGAGAGGCCACTGCCATCAGGAATACCATTGCCATGAAGTGTTGTACCTGGTCTGCAATGATGTTTAGGTAGGAAGCACGTGTCAAATTGACATCCACATGAATGACCGTACCCAGGGTTTCCCAGCAGAAAATTGCCCAGAGCATCACAGTCCCTTCACTGGCTTGTCACCTTCCCACAGTGCATCCTGGTGCCATCACTTCCCTTGGTAAATGGTGCACACATACACAACCGTCCACTTGATGTTAAAGAAAACAGGACTTATCAGACCAGGCTACCTCCTTCCACTCCTCTAAGGTCCAGTTCTGATGCTTGTGTTCCAATTGTAGGTGCTCTGATCAGTCTGTGGCTACGCAGCCCCCATACGCAGCAGGGTGTGATGCACTAGGTGTTGAGACACATTCCTCCATAACCATCATTAAAACTTTCTGTGACTTGTGCCACAGTTGACCTTCTGTCGGTTCGGACCAGACGGGATAGCCTTCATTGCCCTCACGCTTCAATGAGCCTTGGGTGCCCAACACCCTGTCGGCGGTTTGTGGTTTGTCCCTCACTGGACTACTGTCGGTAGGTACTCCACACTGCTGGGATGATAATTTGGTCTCATCTTATTATTTATGAAGACACAATAGCTGTGTCCCAAATCACACTCTTCCATGTTTTTCAACACCAATTTGCAATGTAAATAGTGTGTTCACATTGAAAAATGCAACAAGAGGAAGATTGTACTAATACCCAGATGATGCACTTCTTCAGCCGAACAAAAGTGAGTGTGAAATGTTGGACACTTCATGCACTCAGCCAGGGCTGGCCCAGGCTATGTTGGTGCCCTAGGTGAGATTTTAGATCAGCCCCTGTGCTTTTTATAAAGTGGAGATCTATCGTAATTACACGTTTAATAGATTAAATCATGTTTAAATGGTACTAAAACAACATAAAGAACAGTTTATCATGTACAGCACATTTATTGCTTCATTTTTTGTTTTATTTTTCACATGATCTGTCACTGAAAATGACAGCAAAATTATGTGCTTGCGGATTAGGACATACAGTACACTGATGCAGCATTTTGTGTGTTTGCTGGGAGTCAAGGGAATCTGCTTGCCAATTTATAGTATTAGTCTTACATATTCAATTGAGCAGGTGTGTGCAATTATTTTGGTACAGGGGACACATCAGCCGTTAAGTAGAGAGAAGATAAAACGCTCTGCATAGTTGTATCTTTTAAGCCGAGAAGTAGTAGTGCACTCATGCACTCAATGAATGATACACAATTTTCTGTTAGGTGTATAGAGACTGATGGAACCATTCTGTTTGAAGTGGGCACGAAGGTTTGTTGCTACTTTTCTATCATGTGTTAGTAAAACTGAATAAAGGCTGGATAAATTATTAACTGTTTATTTTACCACATGTTAGTGCAATGGTAATTTAGTATTCAATTAACAGTCTACTTCAGGAGTCTGGTTTAATAGTAAAATAAAATATTTGGAAATTATAGATTCATATTATTCTTATTATCTAAGATTACTTATGTTTGCTGCAAAGTGGATAAAGTTGTTTTATTCTGTAAACATTAACAACCTGTTTGCATGCTCATGTTTCATGATGTGGGTCTTATCAATGGTTTGCTTGTCATACCATTCAGCACACAACTGAATAAAACTAGCTGCATGACATTGATCAATGATTACTGCCATAGAAACATTTGCATACAGGTATAAGGGAATTCAGCATTTCACAACTAACACAAAGAACAAACATATTCCTCTCTCACTTGGTTTGGCTTGAGTGTCCCCTATGTGTGCAAATGATGCGAAGATCTATTGGGATTTTAATAAAGTTCATCACTGAAAAGGTTTCCTCACAGAATAAACAGTAAACAGAACATCACGAATGGACACGGAATGGCTGCATCACACTTTTCTTTGAGCATAATATTGCAAATTGAGTGCTACGTTTTTTATGGAGGAGAAAGAGAGCAAGTATGTAGTATGATATAAAGTGAAATATTTCATATTTGTGCATGGATAAAGCTCTGATTGGGGTGTTGCATCTATTACTGGCAACCCTGAGCATATTAAAAGCTTGTGGATGCGCAATAGATCCCAAAGCCAGATAAATTAAAGATCTAATAGAAAACGTTCATTATAAATCGACCCGTGGGCAGTGGTTTTCCCTGGTCTGCAATTGAGGAGGTGCTCTAAGGGTTGTTTGAGAGTGCTTAGCATGAATCCTTTAGACTACAGTCCTAATAAATAACGCCGTAATTACACCGGGTGCTTCTGTGGTGCGTTCCGGCTCCTACACAACCCCTGGAGCTGATCATGCCAACTCAAGTCAATGCTTGTGATTCCACCTGTCGTGGCATGTTTCAGAAGCATCCCAGAAGCAGATCTCCACTCTGCTTCCCTAAAGATAGGAGTCTTGTCTATTTCTGAGGGGCACCGCATCCAAGCCACTCAAACATTCAGACAATTTCAAAATAAAACACCCTGTGTAGACTCCCGATCATATTCATAACAACAATAAACACAACAATAAACAAAATTAAACAGGACAAACAAATAACCATTTAGCCAACTTACCAATGGCAGAACCCCAAATATCCAGAAAAAGATACAAAATCAAAAGGAAGACAAAGTCGGACAAGCAAAGTATTTATTTTTTTGGTTTGTTGATCTTGTGATCTCTCCAATACAGCTGCCTCGCAGCCAGGGCTGGACTGGTAACCCAGTGGGCCAACGCACATTGGGGCCGATCAGGGATGGATTGGCCATCGGGAGAACTGAGAGGACCGAAGGGTCGGCCGTGATAATCAAACGTGAGCCATCACATTATGCAAAACGGACAACAAAACAGCGCCACGATATGCAGAAAAGGACAGCGAACCCCCCCAAGTTTTGGCCCAGTTGTCATGTCAAATCCCAGGCCAATATATCTTACATGTCCATCTTACATGTTGGAGCCGGAACGCGCCGCAGAAGCACCCAGTAGTTTGGTTCTTTTTTCACAAATTTTCTCCACATATGATAAGGATCCGATTCTAATACATTTGCATAGCGCTAGTGCTCAATATATGGGTAGAGGGGCACACAGTCATCACGAGAGGGCTCACTTCCAACAACAACAAAAAACCTCTCCTGTGGTGCCTCTCATTTTGCACCTTAGGCAACTGCATATGTCGCATATGCCTTGGGCTGCCCTTGCCCGACATAGTAGAAGGGGCAGGGTAATGACCGCGATGCTGGCCTGACTAAACAATTGTAATTGAACGCCACCTGTGGCTGAACTTGTTTGAAGTGCATGACGTTGACAAAGCCTGCTTTCTCAACGCCCCCGTCTCCCAGTTTGGTCTCTTCGGCGACACCATCGATGACTTCCCCAGCAGTTTTCGGCAGTGAAGAAACAGATGGAAGCCATCTCACACATCATGCCATGCTGTCGCAGTGCAGGTCGCCCCGCCATCTGCTCACCGTGGGCGTCCCCCTGCGAAGAAACCACCAGCAGCTCCGCCTCAAACTGAGCCCAGCTCTTAGCTACAGCGTCAAGCGCCCCACAGGCGGCGTATGCCCCCCATCTCCAGGACATCTTCTAGAGCCCGTAAAGTCCCTAAACGCTCCTGAGACAACGCACCCAGGAAGCCAGACGTTTGCTCCAGAGATGGTAGCAAGACCACTCCGTCCCCCGGTGGAGGGCCGGGAGGAGAATCCTCAGTTGTCCCTTTTTCTTTCTCCGCACCCCCTTTGTGCTGCGGTACCCAAAATTTCAACAAAAGAGCAATTTCCAGCAGGCCACCGCTGATGAGTCTCGAGGACGTCCCTACAGGACCCCCTCCTCAGTCTACAACCCACCCCCTGTCGCGTGCGCGGAGCAAGGTAAGTGCTTTGAGTTTTTTCTCAGCACCCAAGCCTCGGGACGCGTGTTAGCCTACCAATGCACTATTACCTGCCCACCCCCACCCCCGCCGCGAGGCCCCACCCGGTATGTCCAAAATGATTGTCCCATTAGTGCCCCTCACACGGAGCTTAGACACATGGATTGTGCTTCCCAGCCCGTCGCCTTGGCTGGCCAGGACCATCAACTCTATTCCAGCTATTCGATGGAATTCGCCAGGCTCCCGCCTCGTTTCAGCGGTATTCGTTCCACTCCGATGCGCGGCGAATATGCAAGCACCTTACAAGCAGAGATTGCCACTCACCTACTCAAGGATGCGATAGAGCCTGTCCCTCCAGCCGAGATGAAGAAGGGTTTCTACAGCCCTTACTTCATCGTACCCAAAAAAGGCGGTGGGACCTGCGAGTTCTCAACTGGATTTTACACAGACTCCAGTTCAAAATGCTAATGCAGAGGCGAATTCTAACCTGCGTTCGGCATCAAGATTGGTTCACATCGGTAGACCTGAAGGACACGTACTTCTACGTCTCCATTCTGCCTGGACACGACCCTTCTTACGGTTCACGTTTGATGGCCAGTCACATCCTGAGATGGGCATGGGCATTGGAGTCAACAGCGACAGGTCTCGCTGAGCGGAGAGTGGAGTCTCCACCCCCAGTTGGTCTATCTGATTTGAGGCCGTATCTGCAGCGCACTGATAGATCTCTTTGCCTCCCAAGACAACTTCCACTGTCCGCTCTGGTACTCTCTAATGGAGGCCCCTCTTGGCACAGATGCGTTGGCAGAAAGCTGGCCTCGGGGGCTGCGCAAGTACACATTTCCCCCAGTGAGCCTTCTTGCACTGGTGCTGTGCAATGTCAGGGAGGACGAGGAACAGGTCACCTTGGTGGCTCCTTATTGGCCCACCCGCACCTGGTTCTCAGATCTCACGCTCCTCATGACAGCACCTCCATGGCAAATTCCCCTGAGGAAGGACCTTCTTTCTCAGGGATGGGGCACCCTCTGACACCCATGTCCAGACCTCTGGAATTTCCATGTCTGGCCCCTAGACGGGACACAGAAGACTTAAGCGGTCTACCACTTGCAGTTGTAGACATGATCAACCAAGCCAGAGCTCCCTCTACCAGGCAGCTTTACAGCCTCAAGAGGCATCTGTTCGCAAATTGGTGTTCTTCCAGATCTGAAGACCAACAGAGATACGCAGTTCAGTCAGTGCTTTCATTCCTGCAGGAGAGGCTGGAGGGGAGGCTGTCCCCCTCCACCTTGAAGATATATGCTGCTGCTATCGCAGCCCACCACAACGCAGTAGACAGCAAGTCCCTTGGTAACCACGACTAGATTATCAGGTTCCTTAGAGGTGCCCAGAGGTTAAACCCTTCCCGGCCAAGCCTGTTCCCCTCCTGGGATCTCTCAGTTGTCCTCTCAGGCCTTCAGAGACCTGCTTGAGTCAGTCGAGCTCAAAGCCCTCTCCTTGAAGACGGCCCTCCTGATCGCGTTCACTTCCATCAAGAGGGTTGGGGACCTGCAAGCATTCTCTGTCAGCGACCCTTGCCTGAAGTTCGGTCCGGCTGATGCTAACGTCATCCTAAGACCGCGACCGGGCTACGTGCCCAAGGTTTCTAAGACCCCCTTCAGGGACCAGGTTGTGAACCTGCAAGCACTGCCCCAGGAGGAGGCAGACCCAGTCTCTTCGTTGCTGTGTCCGGTACGTGCTTTGCTTATCTACATGGACCACACACAGGGCTTTAGATCCTCTGAGCAGCACTTAGTCTGCTTTGGTGGATGTCGGAAGGGGAAAGTCGTCTCCAAACAGAGGTTAGCTCATTGGGTTGTTGACGCTATTTCCCTAGCCTATCACACCCAGGCAAATATTCTTTTCCCCCTGAAAGTATAGGAACGGGAAAGGACGCCTTCCCCGACACATCTGTAGCGTTAAGATAGCCCCAGCTGCTTTTTAAATCTATGACAAGAAACATATAGAGAGAAAATGTCGTGGATGGTCATGTCGCCTGTTCCCGTACAGGTACTAAGAACCTAAGAGCGGTATATGACACCTTCATTGGGGGTATTGGGGAGGGCAACGTGCTGCCAACCCAGATGCTTCTAGCATGCAGCAGCCTGCTTGCATCTGGCTCGGCAGTCACGTAACACGGGTAAGTGCACGGTGTTTTGAAGTAGGACCTCTTGTGTCACTACAATCGACACAATGTCGAGTGAGTGACAGAAGGGGAAAGTCAGGTTACTGGTGTAACCTCCGTTCCCCTTGCCACGTCACTATTCCTACCACTGTAATGGGGAACGGAGGTTACAACAGTAACCATGACGTTTTCATGTTTATTAATAAATTGCATGTGGGTTCTTAATTCATCATCATCATCTTTGTCATTGCCAGTGTCAGCAGTGTTACACTTAGGCATTTAACTTGAGTTATTTTATCCCTTACATCGGTGAAGAGTACTGTAACTGTAAAATCATTAAGAAATTCAAAAATGGATGCAAGCTGCACTTTACACCTCCATCTCCACTTCTTGCCTGACAGCTATGCCTTTAGTTCTCTTAGCGTCTGTTTTGTTCATTTGTGCTCTTAAGAATTCCAAAATGGTAATTTATTGTAAGTCTATCTTAAATGTGTTATAATACCTTGTTCTCAATTTACCAACTTGTTAAATATTTAAAGTTATATCAAGTGTGCATTATATTTTATGGACATTATGCAAATGAAACAATTTGTACTTTGTTATTATATAATTTTGTTGGATTTGTTCTGTTACCCTTGTCTGGTTTGATTTGCTGCTCTTTTTTTCAGGTTTTCCCTGAACAGAACTTTAACACAAACTAAATCTGGCATCACTCTTGATTTTGGCCTTCACACTTGGCACCGGTTTTGCAGAGATTTAGTTATCTTCGGTCTAAGATAGGGGTGTAAATTGGACATTTCATCATGATACGATCTTGAATTTATTCTCTTGATCTGCAATCTGATATTTGCATTACTTCATAGTCTGCTGCAATATGATTCGATTCAGGAGCGATCAATATTACATCCACAAAAAAAAATAAAGATGTTGAAAAAATGATACAGATAAATATTATTAAAGAAAATAGTTACACAAGTGATCATCACTCATTTGATGACAGCTAATTTTTTAGTTTAGTCCAATTCAAAATACTTACATACCCATGACTTGTTTCCAACTATCCATGCTATCTGTGGTTTTCTTGGCTACAACTTCCACAGTTGTAAATAAAATTATTTTACAGTTAACTGGGATAAATGTTAGTAAGGGTGTTGATGCTTGCATTTTGCGGGAAGCCCGGTTGATGCGTGTGCATGCCGCATGGATAGCAGAGCACAAGTTGTCTTCAAAGACCCTGCGCACATCCATGTCCCACATGAAAAGCATATTTATTGGTCATAAAGTCAAATTAATTTAATAAAGTTGCTTCATCGCCTGATAGAAATGTGTATGGACGTGGCTGACATGAGAGTATTAAAATAAAGGTACATCTTAAAAACATTTATATAGCCTATCGATATTTACACGTTATATCAATAACAGATTGATGGATTGTTACACCCCTAGACTGAGTCGCTTGTCAATACAAATTGGTGGAGGGGTGACAGCAGTACTTGTCTAGGGTATATGCAGGTATACACCGTATGCCCACCTGAAATAAATTATGAAACACATGGCCGTCAGAACAACGAGCAGTCTTTTGACCCATAATATTTTCAATCTACTTAAGCGATGCCGCAGCACCGTTGAGTGAGTGTGTGTGTGTGTGTGTGTGTGTTTGTATATATATATATATATATATATATATATATATATATATACACACACATATACACAGTACTGTGCAAATGTTTTAGGCACTTGTGAAAAACTTTCAAAGTGAGGATTTCTTAAAAAAATAATGCCATAAATAGTTTTCATTAATCAATTAATGTCATACAAAGTCAAGTAAACAGAAAAAGAGCTAAATCAATATTTGGTGTGAACACATTTCCCTTCAAAACAGCACCAATTCTCCTACTTGCACATGGACACAGTTTATATATGCTGTTGGCAGATAGGATGTTCCAAGCATCTTGGAGAATTCACCAAAATTATTTTATTTATTTCAGCTGTCTCAATTACTTCTGTCTCTTCGTGTAATCCCAGACTTACCCGATTTTCAGTGGGGGGAACTGTGAGGGCCATGCCATCTGTTGCAGGTCTCCCTGTTACTCTATTCTATTCTGTTTGCAAAAGGAATGTTTTGGAGTTTAAAATGCATATTTCCTATTGCCACACTAAAATAGCAGATATAAATAACCATCTTAAGATATATGTTTTTGTGAAACATCTTAATTGCCTAAGCTTTTGTACAGTAATGTATATATCCAGGTGCATCTAAAAAAAATTATAACGTGGAGAAGTTCTAGATTCATTACACATAAAGTGAAATATTTCAAGCCTTTTTTGTTGTAATCTTGATGATTACAGCTTACAGCTCATGGAAAACAAAAATCCAGTCTCTCAAAATATTTGAATAAAGAATTTAGAATACAGAAATGTCGACCTTCTGAAATGTTAGTGCATATGTTAATTTATGCGCTCAATACTTGTTTGGGTCTCCTTTTGCACGAATTACTGCAAATAATTATTGCTCAGTGGTCCAAAGTCCTCTTTTCAGATTAATGTAAATTTTGCATTTCATTTGGAAATCAAGGTCCCAGAGTCTGGAGGAAGAGTGGAGAGGCAGAGAATCCAAGTTGCTTGAAGTCCAGTGTGAAGTTTCCACAGTCAGTGATGATTTGGGGTGCCGTGACCAAGCATTGAGTGCATAAATTAACATAATTTTCTGAAGGTTGACATTTCTGTATTATATATTCTTTATTCAAATATTTTGAGGTACTGGTTGTTTGATTTCCATGAGCTGTAAACCGTAATCATCAAGATTACAAAAAAAAAAAAGGCTTGAAATATTCACTTTATGTGTAATGAATCTAGAATTTAAATTACGGGAACAAAATGAATTTTTCCACAATATTCAAATTTTATATATATATATATATATATATATATATATATATATATATATTTATTGTTTTTTAACGTTTACAGTGATTCTCTCTAAATGCGAACAGAGCTGCGGGAGGCAGGAGTGAAACTGATGGCACTGGCAAAACAGACAGTCCGACTAAGCTGATCCACCAATCAGAACATTAGTTTCAGACGCGATTCGATTGGATTTGCTAACCCATCCTTTTCAGTAAGGGGCTGGACATTTCCAGTGTCTAATGCACAAGCTTAACGAGTAAACATAATTTGCAATGTAAATGTATTTCCCTGCTAATATATATATATATATATATATATATATATATATATATATATATATATATATAATATATTTAAATTTAACTTATGCAATTAAACTTTGTGAAAATACTGCCTGCTATTGCAACCTGATGCACTTTTTTTTTTCCTTTTTATAAATTCACAGTATGCCCACCTCTTCAGACACTACTACACACTGGGTAACAGATATACAGTAACAAGTCATCACAACTCTCTCTCTCTGTCTCTCTGATTCCCTGTCAGGTGAAGCTTGCCAAATAACAACAGGATTACCATGTGAGAATAAAAAAAATCACAATAGAGTGAATTAGGATACGATTCGTGGAGTATCTTTACCTAGTGAAAGTGTGTGATTGCGGATTTATTCCCTGGAGGCTTGCTGTAGAATGTATATGTCCATATTCAGCTTTCAGTGTGTAAAGAAACTACGTTCAATAAAAAAGACCTCCAATTATGGTGTCATTTGTCATTTTAGTGTAGGAGAAAATGCAGGAAAAGCAATTGGCAAACAAAATCATTATGGATTACAATCTGTGTTTGTGATTATATGCAAATGAGTTTGATGTCAGATAAAATTCGGATAGGCATGATAGGCAGATAGGCATGACCTCTTGTCAGTTCATCAGTAAAAGAAGAAACTCACAGGTCACTTAATGCAGGGCCACAACCACAGTATACTTTGAGTGGGACAAGTCCCCCCAATAATTGACATCCTTGTTACTGTTCTGTTGCAGTCCATTATCCAACGCCATCTAGTTGTCATTAATTTGTTGCCGGAATAACATAATGGTTGATTCCCCGCTCAGGAGTCAAACACTGCACGTCAATGTCACATGAGATATAGATGAATCAAATAGATGAAGGTGGGGCTCAATTTTAAGACACAAAAAAAATTTAAGTCAGCAAAACCTTGTGGATTATTCCAGCACAGCATATCAGTATCAGCAGTTCATGTTAAGAGTGTTTGTGTCATGTGAGATGTGAGATGTATCAAACTAAACATGCAATATTTGACCACTATTTTATGATTAAAATATTGTAATTTCCAAGGGTATAAACTATTCACCATTTTGCGACATTTGTTTTGAATGTAAAATATGTCATGTAGCCTATAGTACGTGATTTGTATGTCATTCATAACTGAATTTTGAAAACATTAACAGAGCAGTTTTCAGCTAATTAGGCTTAAAACAAAGAGCAAATGTGTGTATATTATAAAGGAATTGAATTAATGTGATAATCGGGCAGGCTTTTGAAGTAGTATTTAGAACATTGTCTAAGAAAATTATCTATAAAAAAAAAAAAAAAAACACAAAGTAGAGCGTTATCACCCAGATCACAACTAGAATATGGTCAGACCTGTGACTTGTGACTATTGTGCTTTTCAGTTTTGGCATTTACAGTGTCATATATTCTTAATGCAAACATTATTCATTCATTCATCTTCAACCGCTTATCCTGTACAGGGTCACGGGGGGCTGGAGCCTATCCCAGCTAACATTGGGCGAAAGGCGGGGTACACCCTGGACAGGTCGCCAGTCCATCGCAGGGCCACACATATACAGACACACACTCATACTCACATCCACACCTAGGGCAATTTTTTTTGGAGACACCAATTAACCTAGCCTGCATGTCTTTGGATGGTGGGAGGAAGCCGGAGCACCCGGAGAGAACCCACGCAGACACGGGGAGAACATGCAAACTCCACACAGAAAGGCCGGGGCAACCGGGGTTTGAACCCATGACCTTCTTGCTGTGAGGCGACAGTGCTAACCACTGCACCACCGTGCCGCCCTTTGCAAACATTATTAGGTAATAATTTAAAATCACTTTAAGATTTTCTAAATTCTGAACTTTGTACAGCATCTCCTAAAAGATAAATTTTATGTTGAATATACCTTGTCAGGTTTGTGCTAAAAAAATGAGCCACCAGTTAAAGTAGTTCACCTAAAAATGGAACATTTACTTTTACTCACTCATTTACTCATACCCCTTATGTTGTTATGATGTTTTTCTTGGAACATTAAAAATAGATATTTTAAGCAGCTCTATTCCATAGAATAAGAGTTTATAGTGAGCAGAAGCTGTCAAGCTTTAAAAAGGACAAATACTATAAAACAATATTAAAGGTTCAGTATAAAGACATCATAACAGTAGTCCATATGACAAGTGCACGCTATTCCAAGCTTTCTGTGGCCATATAGCAGCTATGTGTTTTATGGACAACTTTTAAGATATTTTACCTACTATTTTCAGTAGATTTTTGAAGTGTGGATCCAAGAACACTTTTTCAGCTAATATGGCCATCATCTATGAAAATAAATTTAACAAAACTATTACAGTCAGTATTTTCATAAATTTTGACAAAACACAAGTAGTGTATAAATGCATAAAAGTGTTGGTGTTTAGCAGTGAAGAATGTTTACAGCCCCTTACAAAAATTAAGAGTTCACTGAAAATCAGCTGCAGATAATTTTCACATGCAAATGAGCTTTGCAGCAAACTTGTGACAAATTGTCCCTTGACAGCAGTGGTTTTTGTATGGAAAACAGCAGTTTTAGGATTCTTGTAGAAAATATTGTGTTAAGAGTCTACTGGGAGGAAAAAACAATGAGGGACATCTTGAGGGTAGTAAATAATTTTGTGTATGCACCGTCGGTCTCACTGCATATTTTAGTATTTCACATATGACAACTTTCTGAAGCAAAAGGTCAAACTCCTCTTCTATCGAGCAAGGGCTTGTGGGCAATATTAGATGAAAAAGTGTTCTTGGATCCATACTTCGAAAATCTACTGGAAATAGTAGACCATCCAGTCAACTTTGGGACACTCGTATCCACATACTACGATTTGGGAAACCCTAATTCTAATCTCAGAAAATGTTTAGGGTGGATAGGGTGCAGATTGGGATGTGTTGTGGCTATTTTTCCCTAACTTGTATTTGACATTTGAATGTAATTCGAATTTTGGTCATAAATATGTAAAAACAACTCAAATGTAGTTTCTCATCCATTAACAGATTGCTAAAAATTTTCAATGTAAGATGCTATTTTATGGAAAAAAAATTTGTGGTCTTGACTGAGGATTAGAACCTCTAAATCTGAGGCCATGGTTCTCAGCAGGAAACCGATGGAGTGTGTACTCTCTATCGCACAGTTGTCACGAAAAGAGAGCTGAGCCGTAAGGCAAAGCTCTCGATCTACTGGTCAATTTTCGTTCCTACTCTCACCTATGGTCATGAAGGCTTGGTCATGACCGAAAGAACTAGGTCGCGAGTACAAGCGGCCAAAATGTGTTTCCTCAGAAGGGTGGCGGGCTTCTCCCTTAGAGACAGGGTGAGAAGCTCAGTCATCCATGAGGAGCTCGGAGTAGAGCCGCTGCTCCTTTGTGTCAAAAGAAGCCAGTTGAGGTGGTTTGGGCATCTGGGAAGGATGCCCCTGTTTCAGGCACATCCAGCATGGGGGTGGCCTTGGGGAAGACCCAGGACTAGGTGAAGAGATTACATCTCCACACTGGCCTGGGAACGCCTCAGGTTCCCCCAGTCAGAGCATGTTAATGTGGCTCGGGATAGGGAAGTTTGGGGCTCCCTGCTGGAGCTGCTACCCCCACAACCCGACTTCGGATAAGCGGTTGAAGATGGATGGATGGATGGAAGGGTCTTGACTGAATTTAGGAATAACTCAGTTAACTTGGCCATCATCTATGAAAAGAAATTTAACAAAACTAATACAGTCAGTATTTTCATAAAGTTTGAAAAAGCATAATTTGTGTATAAATACATAAATGTGTTTCCAGCCCCTTACAAAAATTAAGAGTTCACTGCAAATTTGCCGCAGATAATTTTCACATGCAAATACGCTTTGCAGCAAACTTGCGGCAAATTGTCCATTGCTGCCAAAGGTTTGCCGGAGGTTTACCACTACCGGTGAAGAGCTGCAAACATTTGCTGTCAATCACAAGCTCATTTGCATGTGAAAATATCGAGCAATAATTTGCGACTAGTTTGGGGCTAGATTCTATTTTTTTTGTAAGGGGCATTATAAGCACACATTATTTCACTGTACCGCTAGAAAAAGTCCCACCCCTTTATTAATTTGACTGGATTGGAAATATTCCAACCTGGCTGAAATGAATATTCTGATTGTTTTTTTCAGCTGACTCAGGTCAGTACTCTGTTCACCTCAGAGAAACAGCATTGACTGTTTGGCATCTGTAGCTTCATTCAGACAGCCTCTGAATCACAATTAGTGTAACATCATTGCCTGCACATTGAGAACATTATCTACTGGCTCCGACTCAAACCAGAGCTGCCAGAACTGTACAAACAACCTCTCTTGGTAAAACCCAATTGATGGCTCTCATCCATGAGCGTTGAATGCAACTCTTAATAGCGCAACACCATCAAACATGCTCATTGGCCGGCTCTACAGCCCTGCATGGTGAGCTCGAGTAGGTCAAGGTTTCAGATGTAGAACAATAAAGGCTCATGTCTCTCATGTCTATAGCATGTAGATGGATCACAGGGCCACTCAAATCTGCTTATGTTGTTTATTTGCTCCTGTATTGTAATTCTGTGCACTCTTCAAATTTCTCTTATTAAGAGGTCAGTGCATTGTGGGTTTGGGCGATGGGGCATTTTGTCACCAACTGATAACAGCAAACACTTTGTAACAGCTTTGTTAGCTTTGGGTGGAGGACACATTATTATGTTCAAAACAATTGATGCTCAAAACTCTTTCCAATATGTATATAATATGTACAGATTAAGCTAGGATGTTTATAAAAGTCCTCTAAAAATCATTAACTTATGCAATAAATCAATGTTTTTCTTCACATTTCGCTTGCTCACTAAAGGTTCCCCTTCAGTAAAAAAATAAATAAAAAATACACATAAATATGTTAATTAAATTAAATTAATTACTTTAGAAAAATCTGTTAAAATCATGTTTAGTCACAAGATGAAAATACAGTCATATCAGTACTGCAGTGTAATAATATTTTAGATAGAGCATGTCGCATCATGAGGGCAGATTAAGATCATATGACCAGCAGAATACTGCTTACTTTATTTTAATATAATTTTAATATATTTATTTACTTATTTTATCAATTATTTGTTCATTCATTATGTGTGACTGTTCATTGTGCATAATGATAATGTCTCCATTGTCAAGGTTTTAAATAACAGCCTGACAAAGCTGTCTAAAGAGGGCTGTAGTGCTAGTTTGTATTGTAACTACTTTTTCAAAAGAGTAGCTTGACTGTATATCAACTACTTTGAAATTGTAGCTTGCCAAAATACCAATTACTCATTGTTTAAAGTAGCCTAGCTTTCCGCGTCATCCACGCACAACTCACCATGTGTCCCACCGAGAGAGCGATAACCACATTATAGCGACCACGAGGAGGTTAACCCAACATGACTCTACCCCCCCTAGCATCCGGGCCAATTGTTTGCTTAGGAAGCCTGACTGGAGTCACTCAGCAAGCCCTGGATTCGAACTTGAGACTCCAGGCATTTGCATTTCTGAATACATTTTTATGAATATTAATATTGAGATTTCAAATTATAGTTAATAGATTTTGAGGTGGTGTAAATCAGTCATGAAACTTTTTATTTTTGATTCTGAAATATTCTGAACTCAGCTCACCAACCAACTGTGAAATAATACATCAAATCAATAGTACCAGCAGTTAATGAGCAGTTGATTTTGTAATTTCAAATTTGAGAGAGGGATAATTTACTGCCAAGTTAGATATCAATGTGTGACAGCTGCATTTTATTTCTCTATCCTAGAATACACATAACTTAGCAACACACAGCAACCAACCTGCTGCATCACAAACATACTGCTGAGGGACACCTCTAGCCAAGGCTTTAGAGGAGGCGACCCCTCTGGTAGAGTGAGCCCTGATACCTACTGGCGAAGCCTGACCTCGTGCCTCGTAGGCCAGGGAAATAGCGTCCCTCACCCAATGCGACATAGTCTGCTTGGTGGCGGCTGCCCCCCAGTTGCGCCACCCATGGCAAACGAGTAGTTGCCCTGACTTACGCCACTGGCTAGTGTGGTGGAAAAAATAAATACATTTCCTCAGGCAGTCAAATGAAGTTTCAGTGAGCCGGCTGTTACTTGAGTGCAATAATGATGACCTAATCACTCCAATGTCCTGCAAGAATCACTCCACAAAACAAACTCCAACCAATAGGCGGCTTAAGTACAAAGAACGTGCAGATTCATCCACAACACTGTCCCGAAGGAGTGTCCGTAAACTTTGTTTACACTTCGCCTCACGTAACACAAGATATTTTTCGGATGATCTCAGAAATTTGGCCAGAATTGATCAGGGCCTGTCTCCCTCAGCTGATCGCCGAGCCGGAACTCGTCCAAAAATTCCAACATATTCTGACCCTCTGCTTGCTCAGGAATTCCAACAATTTGGTCGTTATTCCATCGGTTATGATTCTCCATATCTTCTAACTTTTTACAAGCACGTTCCAAGTCCACCAAATCCACCCACTCCGATGACTCCAGATAATCGATCCGTTTCTCAACATCCACCTGTTACGCCCTCTAGGTGTATGTGTTTTGTTTTCTCTCTGTGTGTTTTCTGTTTCAGGAGCCTGCCCCCATTGGTTCCTCCATTTGCCTTAGTTCCAGCCAATCACCACCTGTCTTGTGTGATCAGCCAGTTGCAAGTGGAGTTTGGAGATCATCCCGGTCTATAAAATCCAAGATGGCTGTGATATGAGGAGCCCTTTTTGTTTTGTATTGCTTGTGGTTTAATAGTTAAAATAGCAGAACTTGAGTAGTATCATGGCGTTGTTTCATATAAACCAGTTTGTTAGTAAACCTAGTGTTGAGCAAATTGATAAATGCCATAAGGATGATTTAAAGGCTATTGCTGACCACTTTGGTATTTCTGTATCTATAAGTCTTGTTAAGAAACAGTTAAAACTAGTAATTTGGGAAAAGGTAGTGGAGTTTAAGATTCTTAAAGGACCAGTACAATATGATGCAGATAGATTTGAATCTGATGCTGTAGGGGCAAGTATGCATGATTCTGAAGGTGAAGATGCGTTGCAGGCGGATATTAGTGGAATAAAGATAGCGTTGGAGGCTAAGACTCCAGCTACCTTACCAGGATTTGATCCATTTTCTCCAGTCTCCTCTGGTTTGTTTCAGTCCAGAGGAGATGCCAGATTAAAGGTCCGTTTGGCACGTCTCCAAATGGAGGCTCAGGAGAGGGCCCAGGTTCGTAAGGCTGAGATGGAGCTTCGTTTAGAAGTACGTAAGTTGGAAATTAAAGCTGACACAGCTGTTCTTCTGCATAAACTGGAACTGGAATCTACACGAGCTCCAGTAAAGGCCAGTTCTAAGGTGTCTTCCTCAGACCAACCTACTACTTCATTTGATGTGAGTAAATATATTACTTTAGTCCCTCCTTTCCGAGATACTGAAGTAGAGTCTTACTTTAGTGCTTTTGAGCGCATTGCGGCTTCCTTCAGGTGGCCAAAGGAAGTATGGCCTCTTTTACTGCAGTGCAAATTGTCCGGAAAGGCTCAGGAAGTTGTGTCAACACTATCACTAGATGATAGCTTACAATACGATTTGGTTAAAGCAGCAGTTTTGCGTGCCTATGAGCTCGTTCCTGAGGCATACAGGCAAATGTTTAGGAGTTATAGGAAGACAAATAGTCAGACATTTGTGGAGTTTGCCAGAGAAAAAGGAACTCTCTTTGATAAGTGGTGTGCTGCGACCAAAGTTACCAATTACAATTCTCTCCGAGAACTCATTCTGCTGGAAGAGTTCAAGAACTGTTTGCCTGAGCATATTGTGGTTTATTTAAATGAACAGAAGGTTTCTTTCTTGTCTGAGGCTGCAGTTTTAGCAGATGAGTTTGTGCTCACTCACAAAAATATCTTTGTATTAAAAGATCAAAAATCTATGTCAGTATCATACAGTGTCTAGTGTCTTTGCCTTCTGCAACTAGTCATGTAAAATCTCCATCCGTCCACCCAGTAATGTTTTTACTGTCACAAAGTTGGACATGTTATAGCTGACTGTATGTCCCTTAAGCGAAAGCAGATGCAATCACAAGGGTCAGGTCAGAAAAAAACTGTGGCCTTGATTAAAAATGTCCCTTTGTCTTCCAAAGGAACTGTTTCTAGCAATGACATAATTCCTGATTCTGCTTATGCTCCATTTATTTTGAAGGGGCTAGTATCTGCAACCGGAATGCCTGAGGATCAGAGGCTGATTCGCATTCTGAGGGATACTGGGGCAACCCAGTCGCTTTTGCTTGCAGATGTGTTATCTTTGACAGATCAAACCTCATGTGGGGTGAGTGTTTTAGTGCAGGGTATTGAGATGGGATTTGTACCAGTACCTTTACACACTGTACACATAAAGTCAGACTTAGTCACTGGTTTCTTTAGAGCATCCAACTCTGCTTGTAAAGGAGATTGACTTTATTATGGGAAATGATATAGCTCATGGGAAAGTAACACCAATGCTCGAGGTAGCAGATCGAATAGATCAATGCTGTACAACCGATTAATTGTTTCACAACTTCCCAGATGTCTTTCCTAGTTGTGTCATTACTCGTGCACAGGCACAGAAATTAGAACATGTTGACTTGTCTGATTCTTTTTTAGGCCCAATGCTGATGAAGGATCTGGCCCATGCCAACTTAAAGGTGTCTTCCTCTTCAGACTCCAGTTTGAAGAGTAAGCCTGTTTCCTCAAAATTGTCTGTAAAGCTTGACCCACTTCAGTTTTCTGTTTCACGTGATCAGTTGATTGCAGCTCAACAATCTGATCCATCTTTGGTCAAGTATTTTTCGTTAGTTGTCCCTTCTGACACCATGAATGATAGAGAGGCAGTGTACTACCTTGAGGATAAGGTATTAATGCGCAGGTGGACTCCTTCTGGTGTAGCAGATTTAGACTGGAGTGCTACCTATCAAGTGGTAATTCCTTCAGTTTTACGGGAACAAGTGTTGTGTTTGGCTCATGACAGTGTATGGTCTGGACATTTAGGTGTCACAAAAACTTATAACCGTATTTTGAAACACTTTTTTTGGCCAGGTTTCAAATCCGATGTGGCACGGTATTGTAAAACCTGTCATACATGCCAACTGGCTGGAAAGCCAAACCAAAAAGTCCCTCCAGCTCCTCTTTGTCCAATCCCCATTGTGGGAGAGCCCTTTGAGCATGTTATGGTTGATTGTGTGGGTCCTTTGCCTAGGACTAAATCTGGTAATCAGTTCTTGTTGACAGTAATGTGTATTACTACTAGATTCCCAGAGGCTATTCCCTTACGAAAAATCACTGCTACTTCAGTGGTAAAAGCACTGACCAAATTTTTTTCAACATTTGGTCTCCCTAAAATCATCCAGACTGATCAGGGTTCCAACATTCTTTCTAAGGTGTTCAATCAAGTTTTGCAGGCATTGGGTATTCAGCACAGAGTCTCTAGTGCATATCAGAGTCTCAGGGTGCACTTGAGCATTGGCATCAGACATTAAAGTCTATGCTGCGCAAATACTGTTTGGAAACTGAAAAGTGCTGGGATGATGGACTTCCATTTGTTCTTTTCGCTGTGCGTGAGGCTGTGCAGGAGTCCCTTGGATTTAGCCCTGCAGAACTTGTCTTTGGACATACTCTCCGTGGCCCCTTGAGGATATTCAGAGATCAGTTGTTATTGGTTGATTCTACTCCCACGACTAATGTATTAGATTATGTTAGTCAGTTACTAGAACACCTGCACGATGCTGTTGTTGGGGAAAAAGAAGCATTGTCTTCAACACAAAGTGCCATGAAAAGCTGTTTTGACAAGAAGGCCATTGTACGAATATTTAAACCTGGTGACAAAGTTTTGGTCTTATTGCCTGTCCCTGTTTCTTCTCTGTCTGCTCGCTTTTCAGGTCCTTACATGGTCATGGAAAAGCTCAGTGATACAAACTATGTAATCCATACTCCAGAGAGGAAACGACAAACTTGTGTTTGTCACATTAACGTGCTAAAAGAATACCATGCAAGGGTAAGTCCTGAAACAACTTCTGTCAAGTCAATTTCTGTTAGTGAGGATGTAACCTCCAAGCCTTTGGCGATAATTTCAGTATCTGCTGAGCAACATATGGAAGATGATCTAACGCTCTCTAATTCGGTACAAAAGTCAGCTAGACTTTTAAATTCAGAAATTATATATAAATCGCCTTGCCATCTTAAGCATTTGTCAAAGGCTGAGCGAGGTGAAATTATGCAACTAGTTGCAGATTTTCTCACTCTTTTTGGAGATGTACCTTCCCAAACCACAGTTCTACAGCATGACATAGTAGTCACAGATGACAGGATCCCTATAAAGCGACATGCCTATCGTATTAATCCTGTAAAGAGAGCCATCATGAAACAGGTTCAGTTCCTTCTAGATAATGGTTTGGTAAGAACAAGTTCTAGCCCCTGGAGTTCCCCCTGCCTGATTGTTCCTAAATCAGATGGTACTTTTAGGTTCTGTACAGATTTCAGGAGGGTGAATGCTGTTACACTTCCAGACTCCTATCCATTGCCAAGAATTGAGGACTGTATAGATAATGTTGGTTCAGCAAAGTATGTCACTAAACTGGCCTTACTAAAGGGATATTGGCAGGTTCATTTAATACCTAGAGCCTCCGATATATCAGCCTTTGTGACACCTGATCACTTTCTACAGTACTCTGTAATGGCGTTTGGTATGAGAAATGCACCCGCTACATTCCAGCGGATAATAAATGTGGTCCTAGCTTATGTGCCAAATTGTAATGCCTATCTAGATGACTTGGTAATTTACTCCCCTGATTGGTTACATCATATGTACTCGTCTTGCAAGAGCTAATTTGACTTTAAACCTTGCAAAGTGTGAGTTTGGGATGGCCACGGTAACCTAGTTGGGAAAACAGGTAGGGCAAGGGCAGGTACGACCTGTTGAGCAAAAAGTTACTGCGATCACTGCCTTTCCAGCTCCTACTACAAAAAAGAGATCCGTAGGTTACTCGGAATGGTCTGATACTATCGAGGTTTTTCCAAGTACTTCTCAACTGTTGTCACCCCACTTACCAATCTTCTGAGCCCTTCTAAAAATTTTGAATGGACTCTTGAGTGCCAGCAGGCATTTATGAATGTGAAAGCTTTACTGTGTACTGCCCCTGTTCTTGCTTCTCCTAATTTTGGAGTTGACCATCCTGTTTGTTATTTCTCACGTAAATTTAACAAACACCAGTTAAAGTATTTTACAATCGAGAAAGAGGCTTTGGCAATGTTATTCTCTCTCCAGCATTTTGAAGTCTATGTTGGTTCATGTCCTGTACCTGTAATTGTTTTCACAGATCATAACCCACTGACATTCCTCTCTCGTATGTAAAATCATAACCAGCGTCTTATGAGATGGTCTTTATTGGTCCAGGATTATAATTTAGAAATTAGGCACAAGAAGGGCATCAATAATGTTATTGCCGATGCATTGTCCCGTGTCTAGTTTAGTGAATGCAAACCTTTTAAGTTTGCTCTTGTGGAAGGAGGTGTTACGCCCTCTAGGCGTATGTGTTTTGTTTTCTCTCTGTGTGTTTTCTGTTGCAGGAGCCTGCTCCCATTGGTTCCTCCATTTGCCTTTGTTCCAGCCAATCACCACCTGTCTTGTGTGATCAGCCAATTGCAAGTGGAGTTTGGAGATCATCCCTGTCTATAAAATCCAAGATGGCTGTGATATGAGGAGCCCTTTTTGTTTTGTATTGCTTGTGTTTTTTATTGACAAGCCTCTCAGTTGTTTCTGTGCTTTGTTTTCTTTTTATCAACTTTGTAAGGTCCTTGAACCTTTCAGGAACCATGTTATGTTTTTGAATTGGGAACAGGTTAGGGGCCCTGCACATGTTGCAACATGTAGACCTTAACACTGTCTAGTAACATCAGGTAAGGAGTGGCTGCCCCCAATTGTAAGTTTTTGTTTTAGCTAGAGTAGGCAGATTTATTTTGTGTTTTGTTTCAGTAAGCCTTTTCTGCTTTTTGGTTAGTTGGTTTTTGGTTTTCCTTGTTTCTTTTTGTTGACAACACTCTCGTTCCCTTTTCACCACCTTTTTTTGTGTTTTCTTTTGTTTGATCATATGTATGTAAATATGTAAATACATTCAAATATTTCCAGTAAAGCCTGCTTCTTGCACTTCAAGCCTTGTTGGTGGTCTGCTTAAGCTTATTTCTGTTTATTTATATAAGGTTGTTCTAGTTGGTTCTGTTCTGGTTTATGTTGATGTCCCTTCGATACCCCTAGATTAATAGGGACATAACACCGCCACTCTTGTAACCATCTCAGTGAATTTTGTCTCCATGGAAGTGATCGATTGATAAATTACAGCAAGCTCCTTCAAGTCAGCGACCTTTGTCAGCATTGGCGACACGTTCATCAATTGTCGCCGAATTTCCTTCACCTCACAGGTCAAATTGACTCCCAGGCTTTTGGCCTGCTGATCAGGGGCTTTAGCTTGAGCACATAAGTGTCTTTTAATGTATCAGGAGCCAGAGGATTTTGAATTCTTTGACTTAATGTCTTCCTAGAACAGTTAAGAATCGAGTCTCACTGGTTTATGATACAAAAAGTATTAAAGCTAGCAAAGTGCGCAGAGCTCACCATTCACATGTCAGAACCTTGCATGGTACCACGCGACTCCCCTCCATTAACAACTTTAACAACTTTTGCATCTCTGAAGCAACTTTTCAAATGATATCACCTACAGGTAGGCATTGCAGGCTATAGAGTGCAACAGTGCCCACCCACTTTTTCAGCTGTCTGGGATTTGTAATTTTATTCCCCATTCATTTTTCCCATAGACTTCATAAAATCCTTCATAAAAGAGTATTTAGCCATGTAAAGCTCAACATCACAAACATTTTTTAGGCAAAAATGTATTTGAAAATCAGTTCTCTGATTGGTGAATTTTTCTCTGTTTGACCATGATTATTGTAGTTGTTTACCATGAATTTTGATATCAAACATGACTTTTAATCAAAGAAGTTGAAATAACGTGGATGGATGGCTTCAACGGAAGCATTTACCGTCAATGAACAACCTTGGAGCTCACAGTAGGTCTGTTTTTAAGGTTTATAAGATATCATTGAAAATCAATTCATCTATGGAAAAAAAAAAATTCAGAAGCTTCTCTGTTTGATAATTTTTTGAGCTCTCAAATGGGTGCGTCTTTGCAACAAACAGACAATAATTAAAATAGTGATGTGCATGATTGACAGCGAATTAATAGCACAGCTGTTGTGCACAAAGTGTGTTTTGGTGACTCAGAATTACAATCTGTTTGTTGCAATCTGACTTAATGCAATTATTTCAGCTTTTATGATCAAATATTTTGCCTGCTTGGATGCAAAAGCAGTTCTGAGCTTAAGTAATTATTTTCGTTAAGCAATTTCACTGTTTGAGTACTTTGAGCAGCTTTGGGAGAAACATAGCAGACACCAAAAACCATCTATGCTTCCCCGCTTTTAAAAAACAGTAGCCGCCATTGATACTGGTATGTTACTGATTAATTAAATCACTGATTAAATTATATTAAATCACTCAACATGGGGGTGTGGAAATAATGTCAGAATATTATTGTTTTTAGTGAAATATTCCTTTAAGGTACAAAAAAAATGATCTTAATTTTGTAAGCATTTTTTCCACATTACAAATAAGCATTTAAAAATGTGTATTTAATGCAAAAGGTTGTATTATTGTTGTGTGCATTTCTGATAAAAGTGGAAAAGCATTCGCAGAGAATAAGAGGACTGATTTGACATTTGATTTGAATTCAAGAGACATGCAATCAAGGGCTGATTAAAGCAACAATATATCATCTTGTATGATAAATAGCACTGAAAAGACACCTAGGTATGACATAAAAAGCAGGGTACTGAACATGATGTTCAAATACACTACTTCTGTGATCAACGTCTGTTGCTTTTTCATGTTTTTAAGATGTTACAGACATTACAGCTGATTTTCTATAAAGCTGCTTGGGAACAATGTGTATTGGGAAAAGCACAAATAAAAATAACTTGACCTCATTTAACTTTTATGTTACAATGGGGTTTTTTTCTACTTTGCCAACAAAATCTCAATATTCTCTCTTTTCACTGTCAAACAAACAAGTGATAGCCAGTGCTGAAGCATTTTACCAATCAAAAATTAGTATAATTAATTCTAAATCTAAGTACTGATTACCATTGTTCCATGTCTGCCAAACATGTTGAGTGGTTCAAACATCATCTCCAGCCTGAAACAAAACTTTTGATCGGAAGTTTGGATTGAATGCACTTGGCTTCAAAGGAAAGTTATAGGATGCTCTCTTGCTCCCAATTTAGTGAATAACTTAACCTCCAGTGTGCTGTCAGTGTGCACTGGTCTCAAAACAGTTTGAAATACACCTTCAAATGATTTCAAATGAAATGTGCACTAGTGTAAATTGTGTTTTGCAGCATGGCGTTTTATGATAAATTACTCAAATAAAAAAATGGCATATCAGATGAAACTAGAGACTCTAGTAAAATGAGAAAAATGTACTATCAGTTAATAACGGCTGACCAGAATTTAGTCTCATCATTGGTTGAGCCAGAAAGTGACAATGGACCGATGAGCAATGTTCTGCGCAACAGTGCCACATTCTATGGACACTGCACATTTAAGTTGCATATAAAATTGCTTCTTACTATTTAAAAAATATTAATTCATATATCTTTGCATTTCTGTCCAAAAATGTCAACTGTGAACCCAACATTGTGATGGAATCTCTTGTTTTATTTGCATTTTTTTTCCTCAATAGAATTACTTAATTTTGCACAGCTCTCTTTGATAATTAGGTTGTCCATCTTAAAAGCATAAAAGAAACAGCCCCCTATGTGCCTGGGAACCGTAACTAATAACAATGTAATGATTGTACCTTGGCATGAATGAAATAGCCCATCTCTTTTTCTCAGTACCTCTACTGGTTTCTGACACCCTGAGGGAACAAATTGCCTCGAAGTCACCCCTTCCTGCCAGCAGACTCGCTGTTGACTTTGTTTTATTCTTTATCTATGCATGTTCTCACAATATATTCTCTAGGGCTTGTTTAAAGCACTTTCATGAAAAATGAGCTTTCTTGCAGGATTTTCTTTTTTTTTATTATAATTTGGTCAGTCGTATTGCAATGTTTTATGAGATTTTCTTTTTTACTATTATAACATACTCAAGAATTTGACAGGGAGTTTAGATTAGTGAAATGCCATTTTGACACTTTTAAGCTTGTATTTCTGCAACTTAAAATGATCAAGTCAAAGTCGAAAACCCCATTAAAATCAAAATTTGAATTTTCTGGCATTTAGTCCATGTCAGTTAGCTTTGAGGTTATCTTTATGCAAGTGTACTCCTAAAGACAGCCTGTTTTTACTCTGTGGCCATGCGCTACACAGGCCACATTGGCTATTGCGCACCATCTCCATGTATATATCACTGTCTCCAACTGAATGCGTTTACATGCGAGCATTTTACATGCTTTCAAATTAATTATTGCAGTCTGTATGCTGACTTTGAGCACTCTATGAAAGGTTGGTATACTGACATGAGAACATGAGCAATGTCCTTCACTTTTAGGAAAGCAGTAAATTCAGCAGCTGTGAATTGAGGCCCGTTATCAGTCACTATGCACTCCGGGTTCCCATAAACACTTTTTCCATGGCTCAGCAGGAAAAGGTACAGGCTAAGGTGAAGCAGGATGGAGTTAGCTGGAGGAAATGATGTCCGTAACGGACTCATCCATCTGTGGCCACCAGTACAAGTTGCGTAACTATTGCTTTGTGCACACAATGCCCTGGCGACCCTTGCATCACCTATGATGCAATGACACAGGTGCAACGAGACATGATCCCCTAAAAATATAGTCATCCTTTGTGGACAGTTCATGTCTTTTTAGAATGGCAGCCTTGCTGAATCTGTGCATGCAGCTCACCCATTTAGGGGCAGGAGGAGGATGCAGCGGCAAACTCTCGAGGTTACAGTAGTCAATGCAGAGGTAAGGCTCAGCAGACAAAGGAATATGTCACAAATAAGGGTGCACTGATCGATCGACCAACGATCTAAATCGGACGAACTTCGTCTTAAGTGATCGGCCGATCATGCCTAGAATAAGGGCAGAGAATTTTTTGCAGCATGCAGGGAATTACACTTACACTGCTACTCTTATGAATGAGCGCTTCTCAGCTCTTGATGCTTGACAGTGTGGCCTCAGGAGAGTGAATTTTTGGCAATTCTAATTATTCACAAATTTAAACTTTTTGACATGCTGTTATTCAGATGAATATGTAGGTTTGTTTTTAAAAATATATAAGAATTACACATGTATGAATATTAAGTTGTCTATTTTCTAGAGTCATTACAGTAGTAATTCTGTCTCGCTGCACTGTGAGCATGGAGAAGATAAAGAGAATGCAAATGGGTACAAAAACAAATTAAGCAACAAATAAAGATGCGTATACAAATCTAAATATATGCAATGTAACATGAGTAGTGACAATCAGACATTGTGTTGAGCGATAGAGACTGTTTGAGCACTTTCATCTTCACTCCCTTCAATATGCTAACTCACTGGCTGAGTCTCATTTGTAAGTCTGCGTCCTCCGGAGGTCACATTTATCGGCCGCATACTTCATCGAGGCTTTCTCGTTTCATAAAAGCAAGTAGTAAACTTCGAATGCTGCCATCGAATGCAACCTTCTTTCATGGGAATTTGGAGGATGCATGAGGTGTATCCTTCGTGGGCACTCATAACCCACAAAACTTTTCTTCAACGGAAATGTCAAAAAAAAATTAATGGCAATTTGCATTGCTATCAGGAAGACTTGCAGACTTGAGTGGAATTTAAGATTACATTTATTTGATGAATATAAAACAGCAAAGTAATGTCTCTCTTTGGCGTAGGCCCCGTCTGGCAGTCCGAAAAATTTGTACTCGGAACCGTCATATCCTGCTAGATATGCTAGATTGTGAGCGGACTTATAAAGCAATGGCTTACATGTGATTGGCTAGGAATTACCCAGCTAATGGTGCGATGATGTACAGCTGCTAGTCTTTCTGCTAGAACTACACTGCTCTTACATTTCCCAAGTTGAAGTACCTCAGTAGATGGGTGCATCTCGTTTAAATTAGATTTTTTTAAAGGAAGTCACTCATCTCAGCGCTATTCTGTGAGGATCAAAATTTAAATCAGATTAATGTTGGCCACATTACGATTAATCACAGCAATTACATTTTAACCATAACGGCACCTCGTCGTCATGCATTTGCTTAATAATTAGTGATTTGTGTTACAACAAAATGCTAAAGACAGTAAAGAAATCATAGATATTAATGATTTCTCACTGGAGCAGTTTTAGAGTTTGTAATGGATATATTTGTCTTATTTTTTAATGCATCTCTTTTGTGTGTGATGCTCTCATGGTTTTACTGCTAACCAGTATGTCACAATGACCTTTTGATATTGACAACAGACCTATTAGCTGTTTCAAAACAAATAAATGTTTACAATTCACAATAAATGTGATTTTGATGTAATGGATGTTTGTAACTTTATAAAAAGTTTCCATTCGTTAACATTAGTTAATGCATTAGGTATCATGAACAATGAACAATAATGTTTTACAACCATTATTAATTACAATGTTAGTTATTAAATTACAATTGTTCATTGTTAGTTCATGTTAGTTCATAGTGCATTAACTAATGTTAGTTAATACATCTTTTGATTTGAAAAATCAAATCAAATAAGGGAAACAGTATGTGTGAGCTAGGAATTGAATTAAACAGTCTTTTTTCTACATTACTATGTAAGGAAATTTATAATGAAATCAGTCATGTTTGACAAATAACTAGATTATTTGTCTGAATAAATTCTCCACCATTAAAATCGTAATACAAAGTCTCGTTGCATCAGCTCACAATTTCTACTGTAGGGAATTAGCTTTAATAAGAGAATTATGATTAATTCTCTTATCGGAGTAATATTATTCTCATGGCTTATTGTCAATAATATTGCCAATATAGGTATAGTAATATTTGAAGCAAAATTATTTTAGAAACAGGGATGAGATTATTTATCAAAATATACCACAGTCAAAAATATATTTAAAAATATATTTAAAATTATAACTCATTATAATTAATTATGAACATTTGGATTGGTTAATAGAATCAACTTGATGTAGCTGAATTAATATTAAAATCAATTCTCAGAAAGGATATTTTTCATGGCCACACAAAAATAACAGCATGGAGCTGAGATTGAATCATTAAATTTACATTGATTTACAAGCAGACCAGAATCACCTTGCAAGAATGAACACAAAAGTTTATTTAACTAAAATACAAACAGATAACTAATTGTGGCACGGTGGAGGGCGGGACCGGCGCGTGATTACGCACGCCCGGTCCCGTATTAGGCTAATTAAGCCGTCAAGAGGGATAAAGGCCACTCGCAGACGGCGATCGAGAGAGAGAGAGCTCAATTACGGACGTCCGTTATCTTATGTGTTTGTCTTTTGAGTTCTCCATTAAACCTTTAGTTTATATGTTAAGCCGGTTTCTCGCCTCTTCCTTGCCCATGAATTTGATCTGTTTTACATTGGTGCCGAAACCCGGGAAGGAAGAGGGATACGCCGTAGCGGAGTTCTCGCCACTACCCCAAAGATGCAGCCGCGGCCATCTGCCGGGGGATGAGGAGCCCAGCCACCTGGACGCGGAGGAATGGCCGCCGACCGCGAGGGGAGAAGGGGCTCCTATAGCCGACCGCCTGGAGCGGTCAGGGCCGGTGCCAGGGGCGGAGGATGCCCCTACCAGCCGCTGAAACGCGGAGGGGTCGAGGGAAGACCACCGTCCGCGAGCAGGGAGGGGATCGCGACCGACCGCCTGGAGCGGGAGAACCGCTGCCAGGGGCGGGGGAGTCCCCTTTGGCTCCCCGAGAACGCGGCGGGGCGTTCCGTCCACCAGGGGCTGAGGACTGCCTCGGATCTGCCTGGAGAGGCGCAGCTGCCGTTCGGTAGAGGGTGGAGGAGTGGCTGAGGAACGAGCTACGGCGTATCAGAGAACCGGCGAGTAAGTTTTTTTTTTTTTTTTTCCTTTAATCTCTCTCTCCTCTCTCTCTCGCTACCGCTCTGCGTTGGCCTTCTCCCTCTTTTTTAAATTCTGGTGTTCGTGGGAGGGGAGGTACCGCCCAGTGCAGGAACCTCCCCCCTATTTTTAATTGTTGTTTTTTTTTGTTTCCCTCCCCTTGCCCCTCCCTCTTTTTTAAATTATGATGTTTGTGGGAGGGGAGGTACTGCCCAGTGCAGGAACCCTCCCCCCATTTTTAATTGTTTTTTGTTTCCCTCCCCTTGCCCCCTCCCTCGTCCAGGTTGATGGGGATGACCTGCCGGCAGACCGCGCGGGAGGCGCCCCCCCCCCCCCCAGGGGATGTACGTCAGGCCGGGGGTCCCCAGCCTGAAAGAACGGGGGAGGAATGTGGCACGGTGGAGGGTGGGACCGGCGTATGATTACGCATGCCCGGTCCCGTATTAGGCTAATTAAGCCGTCAAGAGGGATAAAGGCCACTCGCAGACGGCGATCGAGAGAGAGAGAGCTCAATTACGGACGTCCGTTATCTTATGTGTTTGTCTTTTGAGTTCTCCATTAAACCTTTAGTTTATATGTTAAGCCGGTTTCTCGCCTCTTCCTTGCCCATGAATTTGATCTGTTTTACACTAATCTATACAAAGACATACACACAAATCACTCAAACCATGGGAAAGGGAAAAATAAAATTAAACCGGAACAGAATAGGGGAAATTATGTTATGAAAAGAGTCACTTAATCATCTGAGGGAACCATGTATTTCTTCATTTAAAAGCACATTTGTTACAAAGGGCTTTTCATGTCTTATACTAAACCTTCGTTCAGTTAGCTACTGGTACAATACTTGCAATTGCCTTGGCTGTTGAGAGAGCGCCCGGATGCTGTCACAGGAGAAAGTCTTGATGGTTCCTTGAGTTGATGGTATTGAAGTTGCACATGGCTTGAGGTGTTGAGGCCTGCCGGCCTGCAGCCTCATAGTCACAACCAGCAGCAGAGGGAAGAGAGAGTCAGGGGAAAGAGACAGGGGAAAGAGAGGGAGTAAGAGGCGGAATGTGTCTTTTAACTTCCGCTGGATGTCCCTCCTCTCGAGTCTGGCTTGACCAATGCGAAAGGTGCAATTTCCAAGCGGGAAATGTTCCTATGTTTGGAAGCTGATACATTTGCATGATTGGGGTTAGTTTAAGCCCCTTTATGCTCTGATTAATATAGCAAGCATACAATGCATGCTGTCAGAATTATATATATACCATTGTGCAGGGTGTCACACAAGGATTCATTTGGTAGGAAACATGATACTAAATAATTTTACATTAGCTGGTAGTCCTGTCATAAGTCATGCATAAAACAGTATACAGTACAAAAAACACTTTACAAGAAAGTAATGATCCTATACACAATGTCCTGGGGATATAGAATATAGAAATATAGACAGTTTTTCTATAATTTAAGGAAGAAAAGCTGTTGTTCTGGGCTTTGAGTCCATCATTTATGGGGGAAAGATTGCTCTGGCATGCAGTAGCTAACTTCCCCCACTTGGAATGTCACTGGTCCAGTGGCAGCAAAGACAGTGTAAAGGCTTGATAATGATCAGTGGGGGAGCAGAAATAAATGGAGTCTGCATAGTCCTCTGCTTGAGACATCTGTTGGCTTATTTATTAAATAATGAATACATGTGTGTTTGATTGATCCAAATGCTACAGTATATGCTGTGATTAACATGAAGTTAATTAATTCATATTAACAAATTTAACCTTTTTGTAAAGTGTAATTTTACTGTGTGGGGGCATAAACATATAACTGCACAATATAACTTAAAAATTGTGGTGAAGGGCACTTTTTAAAAAAATCGGCATAGGCCAATCTTAGTGTTTAAAAATCGGAGATCGGTATTGGCCTCAATTTTCCTGATCGGTGCACCACTAGTGACAAACATGTCACATAATGTGAATTTCCGACCCCATAGGTATGTTCTCCATTTCTCTTCTGCCCAAACGCACCCAAGAACCTCCTTCTCAACAGTGAGTGAGCATTCTTGATGCGATTGCAATATTCAATATTATCTGCGAGATTACAGTGCTAAGGATGTAAGAAGAGGCCTCAGTCACTCAGGCCTCGTGGGCAGATCAGGGTCATAAAGAGCCAAAGCTGTACTGTCTACCAGTAACAGTTTTATTATATATATATATATATATATATATATATATATATATATATATATATATATATATATATATATATATATTTATTTTTTTGTTTGTTTGTTTTTTGGAGAACTTGGCATCTTGTCTGCAAGCAGGTTCGCAATAGCTCAACAACAGAGGTGAAATTTCAAATAAATGTACTATACCTTGACAGCAGGCAGAGGAAAAAGCATGTCACTCATAGCCTGTGCCTATAGGATGGCAGACAGGTGTTGTTTGTCTGGCTGGATACCCTGCGATGTGACCAGGAAACTTTAAGCTGGTTTGTCTGAAGTGACATTTGGATTAATTTAACTTCAATCCAGGGCAGGTGTTGCAGGACAGCGTTCAGAGAGCGTTTGTGTTCTTCAGTGGAGCTTCCCCATATAATAATGTTATCCAAGTAATTTGCCACATTCGGTAAGTCTTGTAAAACAGTGCTTATTATTTTCTGTAATGGTGACAGTGATGAAGCTAGCCCGCATGGGACCTGGCGAAATCTACATAATCTGTCTATATTTGGCAAAGGATAGCTGTCGATCATGATGGTTTATTGAGTTATCTGAGGTTGACACACAGGTGGATGCCACCTGTTTTCTTTTGTATGACAACAATAATTGAAAACCCAAGGTGAAGCATCAGTTTTATCAATTATACCCTCTTTGAGGAGGTGATCTAACTCATTGGATACAGCAGAGCACACTGATAGTGGTAAGCAGCGCTGTTTTTGGCGATCCGGAGTAAAAATGTCTGAAAGTTCTGCCTTATGAACAAAGTCTTTTGCACATCTTAGTGGGCTTGTAGGAGAGGCTAGTGTAGAGAGGTACATTGCAGCAACAGAAGAGTCCTGAGATCCACCAAGAGGAAGAGAATACAGCAGGCATTGGCCCTTGAAGCACAAGTGTGAATGTGACCAGATAGGTGGCTGAAGGGGCACGGCAATGAAGTTTGGAAGCAGATATGGATTTTTGTCTGCTTCAGCATGAGCTGAGTTGTTCTCTGGTTTATATGCCTGCAATGACACATGCATTGTTTGGAGCACGAAGCGCCACCTGCCAATTTAGATTTCAGAAATCGATACTCCTGAAAGGAGCGCCCATAGCATCTTGAAAAGGAACTACAGGTTTAAATCGCTCAAAATCTTCTAACTCCATGAAGGCTGTAGACTTATATGTCATTCAAAAGATGCATCCGAACTTGAGCTTGTTGCTGTCAGACACAAGAGCCAGTGGCATTTGACATTGCTGTCATCAAACCAGTGTCATAACGCTTCTTGAGGTGGCAATTTTTCAATATTAAAATGAGTGCAGGATTTGTTACGACTGATATCAGGGGAACCCGATCATTTAATAAAGACATACATTTGGGTCTGTTTTTCACACACAACAATCAGAAGATTTGGAGCACACCCAGATAGAAACAACACACTTCAACTGAGCACAATGCGTACAGAAAACAAATGAAACATTAACTACTGTGAATAAACTACTGTGAATTCAAATGATATGAAAATTATACCTAACATATTTTATGATCATACAATTCTGATGCCCTTTATGTCAGTCTATTGATGTCAAAGGTTTCTCAATGAAAGCAATTTGCATGCTGGCAGCGTCGGTATGCTTTTTCTGTCTACAAATTGATGTTGATGCATACAAATGAAAACTGATTAATATCATTCTTTAAGGTGTTCATTTAGTAAAAAATAAAGTGTAGAAAACATTAATCTAATAGGCAACAATGGCTGTTTGGTTGAAATTATGGTTCCTCTCCCTTTTATGCATTTTAGCATAAATAAATGTGTAACAAGATATATATTGAATGTCATCAAAAGGCTAAAAAAATACTGAGATATGACTTGTTTAGCCACCTAACCTCCAGCCCTTTCAGAAGAATTGTCCCTATTGATGGTGAGAGGAAGTCCCTTAGGACCATGATATGACAAGAAATGTTTCTACAGCTTTATGTCGATGGCCTCAGAAAGTTTTTGGAGTTGAAAAGGCTGCGGCATCGATCCAGTGCTTCATATCGCCAGGCTTTTCAAAGCCACTCCCCCATGTACATCAAGGTTCTCTATGCGTGGATTTGCTTGCATATGCCTGCAGGGGAAGAATTCCATCATAAATGTAGACAGATAGCATTCGCTCACCAGGGCTATTTAATAGGATTTTTTTATTTATCAAAGTCTCTTATGAAAAGTAGAACTACAAGCAATGAACAGTAATACATGAACAGCACCTACCACAAGACATGTCTTAATGCATGTTAAAACACATATGTAACAGTTCAGGAAAGGAGGATGCAGGAACCGGAGTAACAAACAACAAGACTTTAACAAAAATGCTGAACTGAAAACATAATGACACATCGTTGAACACACACACACACATAGAGCAGCCGTGTGGCTCTTTCTCTCTCTCTCTCTCTCTCTCTCTTTCTCTCTCTCTCCCTCCCTGGCATCCCTATTTCCCTCCTGCTGATTAGGCAACTCAGTGCTGGGTGTGCATCCTTACGGCCCGGCCAAATGCTGAACTGAAAACATAAACATAATGACACATCAACCAACACACACACAGAGCGTCCGCGTGTGTCTCTCTATTTCTCTCTGGCGTCCACTGCTCTTCCCTTATCTCCCTCCAGCTGATTAGGCAACTCAGAACCGGGCATGCATCCTCACAGCCCAGCCATGCCCTCCTCCTCATCAGAACAGGTATTAGATTCTTCTTAATGGGATAATTTACCCCACAATTTTAATTATGTCATCATTTACTCACCCTCATATTGTTTAAAATCCGGAATGAATTACTTTTCTTCACTGGAACACAAAGGAGATTTTAGAGATTGTTAGCCACAGTCAGTGTTAATCATTAAAGAAGCCCTATTTTGCTTTTTGGGATTTTACCTTTCCTTTAGGGTATACTATAGCTCTTTGTGCATGCAAAAGGTCTGCAAAGTTATTCCCTCCCACAGACAACACTGCTCAAGAACTACAAGAAACGGGCTGTTTGTTGTCCAGCCATTTCTTTCGTAAAGTATATACGGCTTAGTGCCCACCTAAGGGCTATTTTGGCTCACCCTCAAAGAAATGTAGTTATAACAGAGGCCAGGATGAGTTGGGTTATGTTTGTCACCATGTCGAGAAGACGCTGTTTTATTCACTGGGAAAGCAATACATATTTGTTTGGACTTCTAAAGGCAGAAGAATTTAAGTATCAGTGGTTTAAATGTATTTTTTACCACTAATCCTAAGCAGTACAACCACAACCAATGCAGGATTTTCAAGACAGTTACTCCTGAAAGATGGTGCAGTTCCTACTTTGTTGAGACAATCTGGTGCTTCAGAATAACAACCTGTAAGTATGCTTGATTATTTGTGGATTTATCTGCTACTGAGAGTTAAAATGCTGAGCTTTGTGTTGTTGCTACTATGTACATCCAGTGTACAGCTGAATGCCTCTGCTAACGTGTTGAAATTGTTTTGCTAATCTTTCGGCAAAATATGACAAACTTAGATGCACTACATTACTTTTACTTTAAGCTTTGTTAGGTTCACAATAATAAACAGTGTACTTGTAAGAAAGCTACAAAATTAAAACTTACCACTGTGAAACATCCTGCTCAAGTCGTGCTTACGAAGGTGGTTGGAGTCGATCAACTTGATCTTCCAAACTTTCATTATCTGACTTGGACTCAACTGATACGCCAAAAATGGACATCACTGTTACCGTAGTTAAACTAGTGTTTACAGCTGTTAAGGAAGCCTGAAACTCAGTTATGGTAAGGGGCGTTACACTTCCGACATGAGGTTGACAAATTACAACAGACTGGGTGGGCTGACCAATCAGAGCAGACTGGGCTTTTCAGAAAGGGGGGCTTTAAAGAGTTAAATCAGATTATGAAGAGTGGGGAAAAGCAATGTACAGTATGAGAAAAATAATGTGTTTTTTGAACATTAAAGCATGTAAACCTATTCTAGTAGACCCCCAATATTAAATTATGAACATGTAAATTAGCACGATATGGGCTTTTTTAATTTTATAGAGATAAAAAAAATGCAATGAAAGTGACTGGTGACTGAGGATAATATTCTACCTAACATCTACTTTTTTACAGAAGAAATTATATGGGTTTGGAACCACATGAGGGTGAGTAAATAAAACACAATTGCTTTTTTATTGGATATTGGATCTAGTGTTGTTATCCTCAGACGAATGTACAGACAATAGTTTGGTTAGGCTACTTTTAACCACATGAAATATGCCATGTCAATCCTGAAGGCCCCCCAACACTATAGATGTCACCATAATTTAAAGCACTTAATTCAACTAATCAAAGAACCCCAAGACCTAAATCTGGTGTGTTAGATAAGCAAGACATCCAAAATGTGTACTGCTGGGGGGCCTCCAGGAACAGGGTTGGAAAATATTGCACTAGAGACTACCCTATATAACATACTTGTATAAAAAACTAAAGTACTGTAGTTTTTTCTTCTTCTTCTAGGACACCAAATGACCCAGAACTCTCACTTGTGCCTCCAAAAAAATAATAATATTAATAATAATAATAAAATGGAAAAAAAAGAGAAAACATTACTATTAAGTGGATCACCCTTTGATATATGAATTTGAGAAAGAACGTATTCAGGGATTGTTGAAAGTTGTGGGTCCTGAAACATTTCCCTATAAACAATAAACAAATAACTAATTAACAGGGAAATTGGATACTGAAACATACTTACACTGTGTTTGGATGTTCCACTCGCAATGCATTCACAATGAGTTTATAAACAGCAAATAATCTGAGTTCAGTCAACCAAACTAAAGACACTCCAAATAAAATGCACCCAAATCATATTTGCTAATGCATTCTTTGTCTCTGCATATATGCTTTGATAGCTTTTTAGAGTGCGAATTTGATTGCATTTTCCTTTATAGAAGCAATTCACATTCACCATTTCATTGCTAAACTCATTTGAGGCCTGTACCTTTGAATAATTTGAAATGCAGAGTCCCCGACTGTGCCAATTGCCCAAAGCAATTTGTCTATGATGAAGAACTATTTAATGAGAGAATAAGAGATCTGCAAAATAGATGGGCCTATCTATTTACACAATGATAGCGGGGGGACTGTTTCAAACCTTTATCGGGCCTGTTGGATTTGCCATAGTTCCAACCCCCTGTGCAGATTCACATCATTCTGGGTCAAAGCCATTTTCTGTCATTTTCTCATGAGAATGGAGAATTGGAAGTATTAACATAATGCGCAGAATCACAAAAAGGACAAGAAGAACCATCTACTTAACGACACATGAGTGCATTTAAATAACAGACTTTCATTCTGTATGTTCAATAAACATCATTGTGTGTGGTTATGGCATGGTCTCCGATTGTTTTAGACAATGACAGTACTGTATTGTACTGGCTCCCTTAACCCTCTGGGGTCTGAGGTGTTTTTGGGGCCCTTGAGATGTTTTGACATGCCCTGACATTTGTGCTTATTTCAGCAACTTACAACATACCATTGGCCAACATGTAATTTGGCTGTATTCAGCACAAACTCTGCTACAATAATATGTAAGCAAAATAGATGTACATGTTTGCATTTTATAGAAAAAAAATATTATGTCACCGCAATAAGGCCATATAACACATACTGAACAGTTGTCCACAAGACTTTTGAGTTACCATTCTTGTAGGCTAGAATTTTTACTACAAAATGATGTGAAAATCATTCTGACCACCCTTTCAGAAACAACAACATAACAATTTAAATTTTGTAAGTCAGTTTTTGTGTCAGCACTGCTGTATGCATGGGAGTGTCGATGGACATGAATATTAACGAGATTCACACCAGGGGAGACAAAAGACACTCCCCCAAAGGCTAATGCCCCATCAAGGTGCTGTGAGGCAGCCTGAACTGAGAATGACATGAGATGCAAAGGTTTTGTTTTTCAATCTGTTTTATTGTAATTCCTCTATGTGAAGGAACTAAATGTTGTGCCTCACAAGACCACAGTGCTACATATACAAGTCAACTGACTTATACTTTACAAAAATACTTTGAATAAAACTTAAGACATATACTTGAATTTACACAAGAAACAACATGTGGTGGTAAAGAAGCCTGGATTGTAATAACTATGCAGCCTGATGGTTAGTGGAAGGTGGTCAACATCTGAACAGTCACACATCGTTATGCCACTCTTGAAAACAGTTCCTGTTTAACTGAAGACATAAGTGAACATTGCATGCCTGGCATTTCCATGGTGTCAATTGCCTTTTACCACGCACTGTTGTGCAATGCACACAATTGCGGCGACCAACTGTGGCAACATCCCTGCCTTGAAATGGTGCGGTATCTGTTCCTAGACATAACTGTAGCTGGAAAGGGTACGGAGAAAACACCGCTTTTCCGCCAGTAGTCCCTGATGGAGCTGACCTTCACCATGGCCATGTAAAACAGCAGCCCAATGTAGTGGTACATCTCACGGATGCTGACATCTGTCCATTTATATTTGCAGCCCTTTGCAGTTGCCTTGGCAGCCTGAGCATTGGTGTTGTGGCACAAAGTTGACACAGTGCTTTCTGAAAAAAATTGTTTGAATAGACTCATGGGCGAATGCGAGTCTACAGAGCTCAGTTGCGGTCCAGTTTCCCGTGCGGGCAGGAATCGCAGTGTCTATGGAACCATGTCAACGGTACTTTTATATTATGACGATGTAAACACAATTAGGCTACATTTCATCTGTAAAATATTATGTCTGTGCACTTACTCAGTATGATTCTCGAACGCACTGAGAATTGAACGACACCTGCGTGCTCCTCTGCGAGGTGCTGGAGAAGGAGAACATGATGCAGACACATTCCTAAAAAAAAAAAAAAAAAAAAAAACTGTTAGCATACATTATCCAAAGTAAACTGATGGACAATTAATGGGTATGGATGCACAATGTATGCATATCTGTTGATGGGCCATGGGACTGAGAAATATCTATTGATGGGCCGTAGACCGCGTCACCGCGAGTATCTGTTGATGGGCCATATAGACCGCGCGCATTTAGTGATACACGCAATGAACGGATCGTTTGCGAACGACACATAACTAGCCTACATTTCAAACATTTACACATGTATTCACAGACATCTGTAGTGTCGTAGGCTAACCAAAACTGAACATATAAAAATATATTGCATAGACAGTAACGTTAGGCCTATCACATATTTTACCGGAAATATATAGATATTCGCAAACAAGATACATTACGCATAAGGAAGTATTTTAGCATAATAATCAGTGTCATAAGCTAATCAAAACTGAGTGAAATATATTTAATGTACAAATATGTTTCGAGTTTAATCACATTTAAAAAGTTTACACTTGAGCATACACGAATGTTAGGGATATTGTGGGGCAATCTTTCCTGTAAGAAGTCAAAAGCTAGCCAAAACTAGGCAAAATATAGTCTGAAAATTCATATAAGTTCCATATGATCAGAAAAGGAATTATATAACACTAAACAACTTACTCCGAACTTGTATCCTCGGCGGGATCAATTCGTTCTTCAAAGTGCAGCCGTTCGTCGTCCGAGTTGCAATCTTCCTCTGAGGAAAAGGTGAATTCTTCCTCACTGTCCAGAATCATCTGAAGGGCCTCTTCACCAGAGTAGCGTGCCATCCTCAAAACGCGATGAACTATCAGTGAATCTCATGAAGAAACTTCGGGTTTTTATGGCATTGATCGGGGGGCGTGTGCGACGCATATCACCTATTTACATGTGAATAGCGCCCGGGGGCGTGGCGGTCTCAGCTCATTACAGATAATGAGGGGAGAACGAAAAAACTGTACTCTCCTTGGTTTCAAACGGATTACATAAGATGAAAATATTTGGTTTTTTTTATAAATTACTTAATGTAAAAGAAGAGAATGCAAGCTTCATAAAGACATATGTCTTGTGCCTGGGTGACAAGTATTTGCTGAGTTACAGTTAATTTATGGATGCGTTTCGGAATGGACTTCACTGACAGAGAGAACGCAGAACTTGCATCATGTTTGTTTTTCTTTATTTGGCCAAAACCACAACACTTTGTTTTTATTGTGAGTATCCACAAAAAAAATAGACACTTAACAGGATCTAATGATGTACAACACTTATATGTAAGATCAAAATCAACCGAGTATTTTGAGTCTCTTTTGCACTGATAAGAAAAAAGCGAGACAATCGCGCCGGCGCGATTGCGGACCCCAGAGGGTTAAATATTAAAAGAAAGAAGCTAAATGTCAAAACACAGCATGATACACAATAGTGGTTCTTAACTGGTAGGTCATGACCCAAAAATTTTATTGCATGTCTGCTAAATGCTAAAACAAGGCTTACCTCTTAACAGGAAGAGTACAATGCTTCACATAGCTTTTATTGTTTATGACAAAGGATGTGTGTCTAATTAAACTCTACGATATTTTGGCACAAATCCATCCATCCCTTGGTAGAACCATTGATAAAGCACCTCATTCACGACCAAAACAAGTCTAATTATACTTCATTAAAATCAGCATGTCAAGTAAGAGACTTTAGCATTAGCGTGTCTACTAAGAGACTTTAGCTGTATTTAAATATCATGAGCGATTTCCCCTCATATGACAAGAAAGCCTATCATTCTGTGAACTGCTGTGCATGACCACAAAGATATACAAAAAGGGAAACATTATTATCCTAAAGATAATTACAAGTTTTGATTATGTTCTGATGCCATTGTAATGGCATTAGCCACTTTTACTATTAATTCATCCAGCCCCTTTCTCTCCTTGTTAAATGAAATTACCAAACTAAACGAGTGACATGCCTCCTTCAATCAGAAAAAAATATGTTGATCACGAATCAAATGAGGAAATGGGGCGTATTCATTCAGTGGGTCAAACCAATGATATGTTCCTTCACAGCCAGCACAATATAGTCCGTTTTTAAAGGTGGAAAAAGTCACCAAAGTGCCTCGTGCTTCGAACAAGTGCAGTGTTGCGGCTGCCACTACTTAAAACACTTGCGTGCTGATTGTAAATTCACAGGTGTTAAGGGGTGGAGATTAATTTTAAGAGGGATGAAGCTCTCCATTACACTAAAAACAAAACAACATAAACATTAAACAAAATATGACAGGCTCTCCTTCAGATTAAAAAATACCACAAAGTTAAATCCTGCCAAGTATTGCAGTTAGTCTCTTGGCACCATTTGGCATACCTAATGAATTCGATTTTAAATCAAAACCTAGGTTTGGGCAAAAACCTTCTGTTAACGGAGGAGAACTGGCTCCATGTAGGTGTTGTATATTGAGGTGACGCCATCTACGTCATTACGTACCGGAGGGTGATAAAAGTTGGATAGAAGTTAAATCTGGTGTCTGTGTGGAGTTGTGATGTCTGGTAACTTCCCTCTGATCTTCCTATGAAAAAGAAGTTCCGCTGGGCTTTTGCCCGTTGTGGCGTGTTGTATGGACCTGTAGACAGTCACATATTTGCGTAGCTCTCTTTTCCAATCCTGGCCCTCAGCTTGGGCAATCCGTATTCGTTTCATCAGTGATGCGTTTTGTCTTTCCACTTCTCCATTTGCTTGCGCCCACTTTGGAGTTGTTCTGATATGGTGTATTCCGTTCTCCTGACAGAAAAACTGAAACTGACTGGACTTGAATTGTGGGCCACAATCTGACCTGATCATTAAAGGAAGTCCGTGCCGACTGAAAATGTCTTCCAAACGGTCAATCACTTTTTCCGCTGTTGTTGACTTGAGGATTGCATATTCATAGTACCTGCTGTAATAGCTGACAACAACCAGAATCGAATGTCCATCCGGTAAAGGACCAAGTAAATCTGTGGCTAAGTTTTGCCATGGTCCTTCAGGCATCACTGTGGGCGACAGTGGTTCAGGAACATCTGGTTTCGCTACCAACTGACAACCATGACATGTCCTCACAAATCGTTCTGCGGCCCTGTCCATTCCAGGCCACCAAACCTTTGTTCTCAGGTGTTGTTTTGTTCCTACCACACCAAGATGACCCTCATGTGCTAACTGTAATGTCCTTGCAGCGACTGTGGCAAAACAATTCCTGAAAAAAAAAAACAACCTGTTTGAATAGCAGTTCTGTCTCTGCTCGAGACTTCCTTGGTGGTCAGGGCCCTGGGTGTCGCACAAACTGCTATAAACCGCACATATTCCTCTGCTTTATGTGTGTGCATTTCACCTTTGGCTGGTGGGCCCAGCAGACGTGACAGAGGATCTGCGATGTTGTGTGTTCCAGGTATGTGAATCACATGGAAATCATAAGGCTGTAATCTCAAGACCCACCTTTCGATTCGTGCGCATGGTTTTGAGCGAGGGCTATAAATTGCTTCCAATGCCTTGTGGTCTGTGACGAGATCAAACTTCCGACCATAAACATAAGGGTGCAATCGTTCACATGCCCAGACCAGAGCAAGTGCTTCGCGCTCTGTTTGCGAATACCTTTGTTCGCACTCTGTCAAGCTCCTGCTCACATAGCAAACAGGAACCATTCCTTCACTTTGATCCTGAACTAGTACTGTTCCAGCGCCCTTTGGTCCAGCATCAGCAATGACTTTAGTTGGTGCGTCCTTATCAAAGTAAGCCCAGTGTTGTGGCCTCGGCCAACTTATCTTTGAGAGTTTTGAAAGCTTTCTTCTGATCAGTTCCGAAATGAAATTTGGTGTCTTTTTTTGTCAGTCTGCGCAGAGGTTCTGAGATGCTCGCAAACTGAGGTATGAAGCGGCTACTATAGCCAGCTAAACCGAGAAAGCTTCTCACCTCTGAAACGTTTTCAGGCTCTCTTGCCTCCACAACTGCTCTCACCCTCTCTGCCGTTGGGCCTATGCCTTGTTGCCACTGACAACAGCATACCCATAAACACCAATTTGTCCATGTTAAACTGGCACTTCTATACATTCAGAGTCAAGCCGCAGCTTTCCAGTCTCTTTAGTACTGCATGCATTCTTTTCTCATGAGTCTCTTTGTCAGGTGCATGGATGATGATGTCGTCTGATATGTTCTCTACTCCTTCGATGCCAGCTAGAACAGTGGCTATTTCGTGCTGATACTGCTCACTTGCTGACGACACTCCAAACACCAGTCTTTTGAACCTATATATGCCATTATGAATGGCGAACGTGGTGATGTCTCTTGATTCCAGGGTCAATTCCAGCTGATGGTACCCCCATTTCAGGTCTAATTTGCTGAAAACGACTGACCCATTCATTCCTTGCAACAGTTCATCCACTGTAGGGATCGGGAACCGCCCACGAATGATTGCGGTGTTTGCTTGTCTCATGTCCAAACACATCCTTATTTCCCCATTTGCTTTGGGTACAATGATAACTGGGTTTACCCAAGGGGATGCTCCATTGACTTTTTCGATAATGTCCATGTGGAGCAGCTCATTTATTTTTTCCTCAACAGCCTCTCTGAGGTGGAATGGGACACGCCTAAGGGGTTGTGCAACTGGTGTCACTGTGCTGTCTACGTGCAGACTAATTTGTTTTGTGTTTAGTTTGCCTACTCCACAGAACAATTTTGGGTATTTCTGTTGTATCATGGACTTCACATCACTTACCACTGCAACATTAGCTCCAATCCTCAGCACTCCTAATTTAACTGCTGTGTCTTTTCCGAGCAGTGGCTCACCTCTCCCGCAAATAACTGTAAACTCAGCTGTTGTGCTGCGTATTCCGATTCCGACCTCACACCAGAAAATTCCTTTCACTGGTAAGGGTTCACATGATGAGTATGCATACAGTTTTTTGTCTGATTTGGCAGAACTGCACTTGATCTTTTTTTCTTTCAACATTTCCCACGTTCCTTCATCCACTATGTTGCTTGTTGCTCCTGAGTCAACTAACATGGGTAGTCTGACACCTCCAACTGAAAATGTTATTCTGTCCATGTTGCTCTCTTCTCTTACGACAAATGCAAACTCTTGATTTTTCACCTCTGATTCAACTCTTTGCACTGTCTGTCTTACACTTTCTTTTGTTTTACACATTTTTGCAAAATGATCTCTTCCATTGCACTTTCTGCATGATTTTCCACGTGCGGGGCATTTATAATCTTTTGCAAAATGACCTGTCTGTCCGCATCTATAGCAGGATTTGTTTGAATCAGCACTACTTTTTCTACATAGCATTTGTTTTTTCTGATCTCTCACTCCTTTTCTGGACACAAGACTCACCGTCTCTTTCATTTCAGTCTCTGGATAAACGTGCAACGCCGCCATCTGCAGTTCAACACGTTCGCACTGCGCTGCAATTTCTAGCGTGCGAGCAAGTGTCAAAGCCGTTCCTTCCTCCAGCAATTTTCTACGCACGTATTCAGAGCTGCACCGACTCAGAACAGCATCCCTAATTTGATTGTCTTTATCAGCTCCAAAATCACAATCTTTTGCCGCTTGCCTTAAACATGTGGTAAACTGTTGCACGGTCTGTCCAGTTTTCTGCTTTAGCTGATAAAACGACTGTCTTGCAAACGCCGTGTTTACCTGAGGAACAAAGTATGTGTTCAGTGCTGTTACTGCCTGCACGTAATCTGTTGGCCCTCCTGTGTCAGCGAGTGTGGAGAAAATATCCTGCACATCTGTCCCAGCGTGATGTAAGAGCAAGGCTCTCCTTCTTTGCTTTGTAGCGTCAGGTGCATCGTCAGTCAGGATCAAACCCTTTCCATCGTCAAAAAGTTTGAATGCATTTAACCATCTTGTCCACCGCGGACCCAACGTGGCTGGATCACTGTAGCAGTCGAATTTAGGAACAGTACCGTCCATTTTTAACGCGCACTATCTCCCCTAAACTTTTCAGTTAACCGAGATAAACTAGTTGGCGTGACGCACGTCTAACTCACTTTCAGATTTAACTAACGAGTGAATCCTTGTTGTAGCATCCTCGTTGCCAATGTTATATCGTTTCTAGTTATTTCGGATCGAACCACACAGACACCAGATTTAACTGACACCAGACATTCTGCTACAAGATGACAGGAGCGCAAGAAGGCAATGTGATATTATACTTCAAAAGTGCTGCTTGACCAAGAGAAATGCATTTAAAGACTCCTTAAATGCATTTCTCATGCTTTTCTCTGTATCATCAAGGAACTTCCTAACCTCTTCAATCGCTGTGCCTTTATCAGCCCTTTTGTCTTTCCTAACAGAAAAAAGCTCCTCATCTGATTCATCAGTCTCAGGTCTAATGCTCTTCTCAGCATCACAAGGAGCCCTGGATTTCAAAGATGTTGCCTGCTGAACAAGTGTTATGTACATATCATACCTCCTCTCTGGAGGAAGCCAACACAAGCAAAATTTTGGTTTTGCTTAATGACTGCTCAGTATGGCATCAAAGTGACTGTCAAGTGCTTTAAGGACTTCATTAATGATGTTAGCTGTGGAAGACACATGTGGCAAGTTGTCAGAAATTGAGGTTTAGGATTGTTGGAATGAGGAATACAAGGTAGCACCATTTCTCCCTCTGTAAAAGATCAATCTATTGGGCAAGAGATTGTAACACATCCATATACTCTCTATGAAAAGTGACCTCATTAACACCCACCAACCCAACAAACGAGGATAGAAATCAGCAGTGGCGGGTAACTCCGTCACCCTTACTAGCCATTGGCAGGTGGCAGCAGCCAAAGCAAAGTAAATTCCATTAATCTCGCATCCAGTGTTTTATTAGCAGTAAATATGCTTCTCATATCTGACATGTGCATCTCAGTGGGGAGAATGAGGTGTGGTTTTGTGCTATCCGCTGCAGCGCACATCAGCGTGCTCCAGAGATTAAACCAGAGTTAAACTTGCATGATTCAGTTTGGCTTTGATCTTGAGGCAGTTGGTGAAGACCACAAAACACTGCGGTCAAGCCAGCTGCAGTTTGGAATTTCACAGTCAAGCCAGTCACATCTAAAATCTGAATAAGCGCCTATAAGTAGAATTACAGTAACTTGCGGGAGGAACAGTAAGACATAATTCCACTGAATTAGATAGCGAATCTTAAAGGTCCACTAGGTAAATTTTAATTGTAACGTATGGGAAGAAGTCAAGGATTTTAATGAAAAGATAAACAAATACAAATAACGGGTAGACACAGGAACAAATAAAACATCCACGATGAGAAACAATAACGTAAACAAGAGAAAACATCCACGAAGGGCACAGGCAGAACACGGTAGGTCGAAACACTTTCAAATACATTCAACAACTCACAATACTGAACAGAAATCAGGGCATTAAATACACAAAGACAAATGAGAACATTAAACACAGGTGAGAAACAATAAGGAACAGCTGGAGGTGATCAGAGCAGGGGATGATGGGAAGTGTAGTCCATGGGGAACAGATGACAGAGGTAAAACACAGGGCAGACAACAGTGAATCGTGACAATAATCATGTCCTCTTATATGAGATGAAGACTCCAGTAATTTCAGTAACCTAATAAAAGCAAGGGGGCTGCCATGTTAGAATCACATGACAAGCTGAATACAAATAGCTTAATCTTAGTAACCAACCTGTTACTGGACACTTTCACTTATGGATTATACTAATTCAGACTGACTGTGATTAGAACATTTCTAAAAAAAAAAAAGGCATCACTAACTAAGAACTGCTCCATTTGAACAATGCTATATCCACAATGCTAGGTGTCAGTGTAAGTCAAAGACGACATGCATAAAAAATTATAGTGCACCTTTAACATAATAACAGGACAACATTTTTTATGTTTTTTGTAGGTGTTGGTGTTTGATAATATGTTTACACTTCATATTTTTTGTACTTTATGGAACGTAAAGATGTATAGGAAAGGTGAATACTTTATTTTAAGTCTTCTATGTAGTATCTTTTTGAATAGAGTATGCATTATACATAGTTTATTGCATTAACTTCAGATAATATAATCAATTAAGCATTTTTTTATCAAGGATCTCTCGTTGTATGTATTATTCATTTCCGTCTTTATATAAACTTATTGATATATTTATATATATATTTCAACATTACAATTCATTTCTTAAGGATTACAACTTTTTTAATGAGGGAAAATTTACTGAGTGCACCTTTAAGATTCGCTATCTAATTCAGTGGAATTAAGAGTCAGAAATTATGTCTTTCTGTTCCTCCCGCAAATTACTGTAATTCTACTAATTGGCGCTCATTCAGATTTTAGTTGTGACTGGCTTGACTATGAAATTCCAAATTGCAGCTGGCTTATTTAAAAAAATCATCTTTATTTCAAAGAAGAAAAATAAATTAATTCTTGCAGAGCACCACTCATGGGTTGGTGCTATAGCCAGAACAAAGAAATGGGGTCATTCTAAAAATATTGTCTCTTGCTTTTTCAGTAATAAAAAAAAAAACATTTGAAACACATCAATCTACAACCTAACCTTCTATTAAATACAACAAAATGTTTTGAATTTGCATTCTTTACAAAAATGTTTTTTTTTTTTTAATTTGTCAATTCTCAGGTCAATGATTAGTGTAACAAGTGTGTCAAAAAGAAAAACAAAAAAAGTAATTCATAATTTAAATCATTTTGAAAAGTTTGTTCCTAGATATCATATCATTGGTGTTATTAATGTTAAAAACCTGTTACAAGGTCAAAATTCAGAGGAAGCAGTGGCTGCTCAAATGTGCATAAAGTAATTATTCCACCATCTTGAAAAAGTGATTAATTTACATTTTAACTGTCATTTTTTAACATGGTTCATTGTGAAAATTAATGCACATTTCTTGCAAGGGACCTCCCACACTATCTGAACTATGAAAAGGAAGCCTATTTATCTTATTAAATTGATTAAAGGTTGCAACAAAGTCAACACAAGCCTCACATTAAGACATTATTTTTCTCAAATTCAGAGAACTACAGAATAGTGAATTCAAATAACATAATCTAACTCCTACATAATCTAAACTAAACAGATGCACAGGTAGCTGTAATAACCTGCCGGACATTATTGCTTGCCACACCTCCACCAGTGCCTTTAGCCCAGCTGTGGGGTCATCAGGCAGGAGCCACCTATCTTCAGTGTTTTGCCCAATTCATCCCAGAACATCTCATTGTGGTGGGGCAGCAGTCAGAGACATCTCCCTGCCACCCCCACAGCTGGACACCTGATACCCTCCAACGCCTCTCATCCTTGTTTTCCCATCCAGACATCCTTCCTTCACAAATGACTTGCAACCAGGATTCTATGTCATAATACCTCAACACTACCATACGTACCAGCCCATTGGCCAACTGGCTCAGAGATGCGTACTCAGTGCCCTACTCTGTAACTCGGTGCCACCGGTTCTGTATGGCATACTACAGCACAAGCCCTCACCACATATCACCCAGGTTCCCCATTCCTCAGTTTCCTACTTCTGAACCCCCCACTTTTTGTCCTTCCTTCTTAATCATAGCCAGAAACCCCCTTTCTCAGCTTCCTCTGCCAACTCCTTCAAATACTTTTTTGAAGCTGCTCCTATGATGCCAGTGTCTCTAAATAGGTGCTGCATTGATGTTCCCATAAATCCTCGACACCCAAACTCCACAGGGTAGGTGGCAGTCCTCAATCCATTTCCCCTGCAAACTGCGGCCAGATCAGCATATTATAGCTTCTTTCTCTCATAGGGTGTCTCCAGATCCTCTTCCATGGAAGAACAGTAACCTCAGACATTACTATTTTCAAAACTGAAGTCGACCACAACACTACATCCAGTCTCAAGGAGGTAATGCAACCTCGGTAGGAAATTTTAGCTATTTACACCCAACCAATATTGGCTGCAAGTTTGCTCTTGGGGCCTCACAGAAGGGGCAACTCTCCTCTTTTCCATACTATAAAGTCAAATTCACAGGGCTTGGTAGGGTATCATAGATGGATCTTATTAGAAAACTTGGCCTGGCCTGGCATGGGTACCTTCCACAGGTCAGCCCATCCTAACACAGATGTCTCCACCCATATTGTCCAGCGCCCTTGCTGCTGCTGGCTGACTATACCCTTCCTCTTCCATTCAAGTTACTTCAGTATCTACCATTGCTTTCCTCTGTTTTTGGGAGGCTTCTGACCACAGTTTGGGAGCCACCCCCATCCAAGTCCTTTTCTTTCTGACTGTAATCTTCCAAAAATCTCTTGATGCTTTAGTCTTGAAACCACCTGGTTTACAACATCCTCTGCCTTCCAAGTTCTGCCTGTTTGGACTTGACCTGCCCTACTTGTTTTCTGTTGATTCCTGTAGCTCCAAAACAAACTTGGTCTTTTCCTGCTTCAGCTTCAGAATCAGCTTTATTACCAATTATGCTTACACATTCAAGGATTTTGTCTTGGTGACAGGAGCTTCCAGTGCACAAACAATACAGCATCAAGACTGTGTGTGTGTGTGTGTGTGTGTGTGTGTGTGTGTGTGTACAATATAAAAATACAAATCTGTTATATGCAGAAGCAAGGGAATGTAATGGCAGAAGAGGTATGGTATGTTGGAGAAATATAAATAGATTAAAGTAGCATAGTGAGTAAAAATTGAAAAACAATATGAAGCTTTTTGCTGTAGAGATTTGGAGTAGTACGTGTCCACAATCACCACAAGGCTCGGGATTTAGATTTTTCTCTAACTTGAAGACTTGTGCAAAGGTGGATTCAGTAGTATAAAAAATTAATTCCCATTCTTGTGAGGGACATCCCACACAATCTAAGCCCTGAATATAAAGCCTATTTACTCTGGAAATGTGGAGTAGCATCAACCTAATGTTATCAAAAGTAAAAAAAATAAATAAAAAAAAACCTGTAAATAATTTCCATTTCTTGCAAGGGTCCTCTCACACTATCTAAACCCTCAAAATGAAACATAATTTCTGTGGCAATTTGAAGTAAAATGCATCCAATATCACCACAAGGCACAAAGACGTTGTGTTTTTTCCTCAAATTCAGAGACATATAGAAAGCTGAAATCAGTAGAAAAAAAGACAGCCCATTTCTTGCAAGGGACCTCCCACACTATTTAAACCCTCAATATTAAACAATTGCTGTGGCTTTTTTTTAATTAAAATACTTCCAAAATCACAAAGCACAAAGACATGCTGATTTTCCTAAACTTCAAGGACCTATGGAAAGGTGAAATAAAATAAGTAGACAAAATGAATGCCCATTTAATGCACGGGACCTCCCACACTATCTAATCCATCAATATGAACCATATTTACTGTGGCAATTCTTTATTAAAATGCGTTCAGTAGCCACAAGGTACAAAGTCATTGTGTTTTCCCTTAATTTCAGGGTCCTGTGGAAAGGTGAAAAAAATTAATGACCATTTCTTTTCAAATTTTTTAATATCTGCCATGCCTCATTTTCACTGACACACCAAACAATAAAGCAAAAGATAAGAGACAACAAACAAAGGGCCTGAAATCAGCCATTTTGGAATTTTGTGTTACTTCTCGTGTCACTGCCACCTTAAATAATAAATTATGATGCATTTCTACATTATGTGTAAACAGAAACTGTTGTGAGACCATCTGAAGTTTTTTTCTTAAATCTATAATTTAATTTTAAATGCATGCACTTCAAACACTTAAATGTAAAATACTTGACAGTTCAAAGGGAAAATACTTTAGCTGTGTCCCAAACAACACACTATACACTTACAAAATGTACTATGCACTCAGCCATGTAGTGCATGAGTTTTCAATGTGTAGTATCGTCCCAAATGGAACACTTAACGTTTTTTTACTACAAGGAAGCGTTCGCCATTTAACAGCTGATGGAAGTGATGTTTCAAACCCAAGCATTGGTTGACATAAAATAATAATGTAGAAGTGTTTGGATTGGGACATCCCTTTTGACTTCCATATTTCCAAATAAAATAAAAAATAAAAAACTACATAGGCTATTAATATTATTAAACATGTTTTAAAGTTATGATGTTTATACAAATAATATGAATAATAATTGTTGTTAATGTTACTATGATTATAATTTATCATAATAATTATTATTATTAACTTTTTTTGTCATTATCATGCACTGATTATGCAGGGATTGTATTTTGTTGGAGTGTACATGACGGTGTACTGCAAATAAATATAATATGTGCTAACAATAATTCTAGGTAAAAAAATTAAGTTGCATGTGAACAAAAAGTAGACTGTGCAGTGACATCAATTTATACAAAGCAGCAAAAATGTGAAGAACATGTAGAACACAGTTCAGTACATGACTCACCTACTGCCATTGAAATAGAAATCCTGCAGGTTAATTTAATAGTGTACAGCGTATCTTGTATTAGGGTTTGAATTGTAATCAAATCTGTAAAGACTTTTGAGACTTGGCTGGACTTGTTACTCAGCTTCCTTTATTGTGAACCTCTATGGTCAACCACAAAACTGAGTGCATCAGCAGCATAACAGTTTTTCCGCCCTTCCTTATCCTTTCACTTTTTTTTAATTAGAAGTGGGCTGGTGATATGGGATGTCCCTTTCAAGTAATTGTCATTCATTATTTATTCTAATTTGAATTCAGCTTACATAGCTCTCTGTATTTTCGGTTGATCACGTGACTAGCTTTGTTGTGCAAAGTAGCATTAACCCTCTGGGGTCTGAGTGTATTTTGGGCCCTGGAGAAGTTTTGACATGCCTTGACATTTGTGCTTTTTTCAGTTGCTTAAAAACATATTAATGGCTAAAGTCTGAAAACACTGTATTCAGCACAAACTGGGCTACAATAATATTTGAGCAACATGTGTGTACAGGTTTGTATTTTTGAGAAAATAACGTTTATGCGTAGTCACTGAAATAAGGCCATATAACACATACTAAACATTTGTCCACAAGACTTTTGAGAACTGGATCTTGTAGCCTAGAGTTTTTGCTACAAAATTATGTGAAAATCATCCTGATCACTCATTCATACAAAACAATATAGTAATTTAACTTTTGTAAGACAATTTTAGTGTTGAAAGGTATTATGCGAGGAGGCGTGAATGATCATGAATATTGATGTGATTCACACCTGAGAGACAATGACCCCACCCCTGGGACTATCAATGAGGAATGTGACAGAAAGAGAATGAATGTGAGGAGACTTAATGATCCAAATCAAGTTTTAAGTTAAAATAATTAATCTGACTATATATTTTCTTTACATAAAGACTTTACTTAATTTTAGACGTACACTACCGTTAAAAGAAGTCTCTTCTGCTCACCAAGACTGGATTTATTTGATCCAAAATACAGAAACAACATTGATATTCTGAACTCTTTTTACAATTTAAAAGAACAGTTTTCTATTTAAATATAATAATTAATATATTATTAGTAAAATGCAATTTGTGATCAAAGCATAATTTTTAGCATCATTATTGCAGTTTTCAGTGTCACATGATCCTTCAGAAATCATAATAACATGCTGATTTTCTAATATGGGCATATTTAAAGTGCATTTTACTCATTTAACCTGAACACATATTTGCAAGCACAAGCTTTGTTGATGATAATGAGGCAGCATAAACACTAGTTAAAATGTAATCTAAACATTCATATTATTTTTATATCATATTACATATCATGACCTGTCCAGGGTGTACCCCGCCTTTCGCCCAATGTTAGCTGGGATAGGCTCCAGCCCCCCGCGACCCTGTACACAGGATAAGCGGTTGACGATGGATGGATGGATGGATTACATATCATATTTATATTATACAGCATACAATTGAAATGCCTGCTTTTGCCGAAACAGCATTTAAATGTAACTAAAACTTGCTTATTAAGACATATTTCAAATTTCAATACTCTGAATCCTGGCTGGCAAGTCTAGAAACACTCCCACTAGTAAAATATGTTCAAGTTTATATAAAATAGCATGTAAACTAATGAAAAATAATTGACTTACTTGTCCAAAATTGTATCCTCGGCTGGATCAAATCTCTCTTCAAAATACAAATGTTCATCAGGAAAATGTTAACTCTTCCATACATTGCTGGAGTTTTCTCCCTTGTACCGTTGCAAACGCACAGAAAACTGAATGAATTTTGTTTACATTAAACCTCACAGTCGGGGCGTGTACATTTGATTTGATCGTCTCAGCACATTAACGTATGAATTGCGCGCTCTGCTTGTGGGTGTGATCACATTACAGATAATTAGATGGACCGGTAAAAACTGTACATCGGTTAGTTTCAAACAGATTGCATTGCAGGAGAATATTTGTTTTAAATTTTAATTGTTTTATTTAAAAGTAGACATTTTAAGCTTTCTTTAGACATATGTTTCATGTTTGTGTGATAAGTATTCTCGGAGTTTCAGTTAATTTTTGTGACATGTTTCAGAAATATGCTCGTGAACACAGAGACTGCTGAAAGCTCACCCTTTTTATTTTCTTTATTTTACAAAAGCACAAGATTGTGTACACAAATAAAAGTAGACCCTTTATAGTCTCTAATGATGTCTTACACTTATCTGTATACCCAAAAATGATGGAGTATTTTAAGTTGTTTCTGCTGTAATGACGAAAATATCCAGCAGGACGCGCTGGCACGTCCGTCGACCCCAGAGGTTTAAGGCGTGGCCTGCGCCAGGTAAGATATTTAAACCATTAGATTCATAGTCATTCAGGAGAAGCGATCTATCTACAGGAGTTTGCAGTTGTATATAAGTGTGTTTATTTCATTGTTTTAACGTTGTTACAGAGTGGTATTCATTGCTAGATCGGTGCTGTTTGTTTACTGTCTTGAACTCACGTCGCTTAAACGTGTGTTGTGTTTTGTTGTGTGTGTGTGCTATATTGTTTTGACTTGTCCCATAGTATTCGCTGCTAAATTTAGAGTTGATTATCAAGTGTGTGTAAAACTATAATTGTTTTAGTGTCTGTAAACAGTGCTTCGCTTGTTTTAGAGTATTATTTATTGCTAAAGTGCAGCATAATTTATTTGCGGTGTACGGAAGTCATGTTTGTTCCCATGCTTGGCACCTCGTGCAACCCTTAGTTTTGGTTGACAACGTGACTAGCTTTGTTGTGCTGAGTGCATTAAGGCGTGGCCTGCTTTTTTCCATTGAACGGCTCATTAAAATCATGTATATAGTGGACTAAATGCTGACGCGGAATCGGCAGCGAAAGTGGTAGCCCTCGCGTAAAGCCATCCTCATGTGAAGACCTTTTGTGTAAAGACCAGCATTCTTTCTGTGCTAGTCCACCGAGCAAGGACACCGACAAGGCACCACTCACCATAGCACTTAAATATCTTATAATTTTATATCTTCACTTATTTTTTCATTCAACATACTAACATGTCTACTTCACGAATAACACATGCCTTCAAACATATCCCTGTTATCTGTTATAGACCGTTTACAAGATATAGATGCAAGACCAAATGCAACCCGCACAATCTACAGCCACTTTGCACTTCAGCACCTGCTCCGCTCTCGTTCTCAGTGGTACTCTGGAACTGCCAGTCTGTTGTGAACAAAGCTGACTTCATTCCAGCCTTTGCTACACAGTCCACCCTCAGCATCCTGGCACTTACGGAGACATGGATATGTCCAGAAGATACAGCAACACCTACTGCTCTCTCCAACAACTTATCCTTCTCTCAAATCCCTCAACATACCGGTAGGGGTGGGGCAACAGGTTTGCTCATTCATAACAACTGGACTTTTTCAAGACAGGCTTCACTATGTAACAATACATCTTTTGAATTCCATGCCATTACTATAATGCAACCCACAAAAATACATGTTGTTGTCATCTATCGCCCTCCTGGTCAGCTGAAAAACTTTCTTGAGGAGTTGGATGTCCTGTTGTCCTCCTTGCCAAAGGATGGTAGGCCACTTGTGGTTCTCGGTGATTTCAGTATACACCAAGACAAGCCACAGTCCACTGAACTGTAAACTCTGCTGGCCTCATTTGACTTGGAAAGACTACACACCACAGCAACTCACAGATCAGGCAACCAGCTGGATCTCATTTTTACACGTAATGGTTCCACCTCAAATATTCTTGTTACACATTTACATGTCTCTGATCACTACTTTGTTCAATTCATTATGACTCTCCCATCTACATTAAAACAGACTCCACCTTTGGTTTCCTTTCACCGTAACCTCCGATACCTTTCACCCTCTCGCCTGTCCACTGATGTCTCTACCTCTCTTCCCACAATAAATGTATTTTCCACGCTTGATGTAAACACTGCCACAGACACACTTAGCTCTACTTTAACAACCTGTCTAAACAGCATCTGTCCTCTCTCCTCTAGTCCAGCACGTACTACACCACTCAGCCCATGGCTGTCTGACATCCTTCGTGAACATCAGACTGACCTCAGGGCAGCTGAGTAGATATGGCGAAAATCTAAATTTCCAGCAGATCTAGGTATTCTGCTTGCAACTTTCTCAGATAATGTTAAAGCTGCAAAAAACTCCTATTTCCAGACAAATATCAACAGCACCACAGACACTCGTAGCTTGTTTAGAACATTCAACACACTTTTCTAACTCTCTCAATGCAGGCCTCCCTGCATGTGCAATTAGACCTCTGCAAATTATCCAGAATGCAGCAGCAGGTCTGGTCTTTAATGAACCAAAGAGAGTTCATGTTAAACCAGTCATTGTCTCTCTCCACTGGCTGCCTGTTGATGCAGATATTAAATTCAAGGCTCTGATGCTGGCATACAAAAGAGTCACTGGATCTGCTCCAACATACCTAAAATCATTTCTGCAGAACTAAACGCCCACCAGAAGCCTGCGGTTGGCTAAGGAAAGTCGCCTTGTCATACCAACACAAAGAGGCACCAAAACACTTTCCCGGACTTTCAGTTCCCCTTATGTCACTCACTCGACTTTGTGTTGGTGAAGTGACAGTAGTAGTTTCTCTTGAGAGCCTCAGTTGCCTCTGAGCTTTGAGAAAAGGCCAATGTGAATTGGCAAACAGAATTTGCATGTCACTCTACTGGACATACGGGTATAAAAGTAGGGAATCGTGCATCTGTTTAATCCGATTTTTCCAGTGAGCTGTTCACAACTGTTCCACTCACCTCTACAGAGCTTTGTGTATTTCCTTGATGTGGCAGATATCTCTCCGCCTCTGACGGTAATAGATGCTGCCTCGTGTGTCTGGGCCGCAATCACACCAAGGCAGCGTTTGTGGAGGGTTCTTGTTCTCACTGCGCAAACTTGACCATGGCAACGTTGTGGTGCCGGCTTTCCTTTCTGAAAGGAAACACCACTCCAGCCACCCCCTTTGTCGCACCTTCCCACGGGATGGAGGTCGACCCAGATTGCGATGGAGGCGATTTGGGGAGTTCGCCGGGTAAAACCCCTCAAACCACCAGCCCCCCAGCATGCTCGCTTGCTTCCGTCTTGGTCTGAGGTGAGACCGGCTTGCCCCACGACCAGTCTGATGTCTCATTTGGACCCCCCCCGAGCAGGATGATGATGTCGCCGCTGCAGAGCGTCATGGCGTCTGACACAGAACACTCACTGGGCTACCACTTTCGGGTCTGCCCACCCAGTTTGTGGCTGATGTGCAGATGGCCAACATGCTTGCCCGGACAACCAAGCGTGGGTCTGGACTGGGGTCTAGCCCTCACGGCTAGATGAATGGTTCCTCGGGTCATGGCGCCAATCACAGTAGTCATGGAGGGCACCTTTTACTGCCCGGATCCGACCTCCTCGCTCGTCCGCTCTCACTACCCTCAGCCCACAGGTACACGGACGTCCCCCAGGTGGACAAAGCGGTTGCGGTGCACCTTTGCCCACAGAATGAGAAAGGAATCAGGCAGCTCCGCCTCAACCCGGGACCAGCTCCCAGCCCCTGCGTAGAGTGCCCCGCAGGAGTCGGATGCCCCCCCGTCTCCTGAACCTCGTCAAGGACCTGGAAGGCTCCCAAAAATTCCTGAGACGGATGACGCAAGGAATGAGATGCTCGCCGTGGAGCTGGTAGACAGACCGATCCATCCCCCGGTGGAGGGCTGGCCGGAAAATCCTTGGACGCAGACCTCCACCTTTCGGCTCCACGCCAGCGAATGTATCACACGCAGACCCTCGGCTGGCCGGTTCTGATGAGTCCAGAGAACGTCTCCACAGGACCTCCTCCATTTACTTTTCAACCCGTCGCACTGAGTGGCCAGGAACATCTGACTTGGCTACACGATTCAGATCGCCAGGCGCCCGCCCTGCTTTAGCGGTATCCACCTCACTTTGGTCCACCTGCGGGTGGAAGTCGCAACCCTGTTACACAAGGACACAATAGAGCTTATCCCTCCAGCCAAGATGAAGTAGGGATTCTAAAGGGGCCCTTTCTTCATCGTACCTAAGAAACGTGGTGGGTTGCAGCCAATCTTGGACATCCAAGTTCTTAACCGGGCATTACACAAACTCCCGTTCTAGATGTTCACGCAGACATATCTTAACATGCATTCGGCATCAAGATTAGTTTGCAGCGGTAGACCTGAAAGACGAGTACTTAAATGTTTCAATCTTGCCCCGACACATACCCTTCCTACAGTGCTCATTTGAGGGCTTGGTGTATCAGTACAAGGTCCTCCCCTTTGGCTTGTCCACGTCTTCATGAAGATCGCAGAGGCAGCTCTTGCCTCTTAAGGGAAGCGGGCATCCGCATACTCAATTACCTCGATGACTGTCTGATCCTAGCTCACTCTTGAGAGTCACTGTGTGCCCACAGGGACCAGGTGCTCAGGCACCTCAGCTGGTTAGGGCTTCGGGGCAACTGGGAAAAGAGCAAGCTCTCCCCGGATCAGAGCATCTCTTTTCTCGGCATGGAGTTAGAATCAGTCTCAATGACAGCGCGCCTCACAAACAAGCATGTGCAGTCAGTGCTGAATTGCCTCACCTTATTCAAACCAGGCACTGCGGCCCCTCAATTGCAGTTCCAGAGGCTCCTGGAGCATATGGCATCCTCAGCAGCAGTCACGCTGCTTGGGTTGATGCATATAAGACCGCTACAGTACTGGCTTCAGACTTGAGTCCCGAGATGAGCATAGCACCACGGCACATACCGTGGAATATTCACCCCTCTCTGCTGTCAGCTTCTCAACCCCTGGACAGACCTCTGCTTTCTGTGGACTGGAGTCCCCCAGCCGCAGGTTCCTGGACAGGACCACGACTTCGTTGGCACATCAATTGCCTAGAGTTGCTGGCTGTATTTCTTGCCCTGCACAGGTTTCTCCTACTGATTCAGGGCAAGCACGTCTTGATCCCTTCAGACAGCACCACAACGGTAGCATACATAAATCACCAAGGCGGTGTGCACTCTCGTCAAATGTCGAAACTCGCCTGCCATCTCCTCCACTGGAGTCGCAGTGCCCCACTCATATCCCGGGCAGCCTCAACACCACAGCGGATGCACTGTCATGACAGGCCACGCTCAGCAGAGAGTGGAGGCTCCACCCTCAGGTGTTCCAGCTGATTTGGGACCAATACAGCAAAGCACAGTTAGACCTGTTTGCTTCCCATGAAAACTTCCACTGCCCGCTTTAGACATGCTGGCGCACAGCTAGCCCTGGGGGCTGCGCAAGTACGCATTTCTCTCAGTAAGCCTACTTGCACAGGTACTGTGCAAGATCAGGGAGGATGAAGAACAGGTCCCCATTGTGGTCCCCTACTGGCCCACTTGGACCTCCTTGCAACAGCACCTCCCTGGCGCATTCCTCTGAGGAAGGACCTCCTTTCTCAGTGACAGGGCACCCTTTGGCATCTGCACCCAGACCTCTGGAACCTCCAAGTCTGGCCCTTGGATGTGTCGTGGAAGATCTAAAGTGTTTTACCACCTGCTGTCATAGATATGATCATAGATATGATACCTCTACCAGGCAGCTCTATGTCCTAAAGTGCAACTGGTGCTCTTCCCGATCAGAAGACCCGTAGAAGTGCGCAGTCGGGTCAGTGCACTCATTTCTGCACAGAAGGTTGGATGGGCGGCTGTCCCCCTCCACCTTGAAGGTGTTGTAGCCACTATACCAGCCCACCACGATGCAGTGGACGTTAATCCCTTGGGGGAGCACGACCTGGTCATCAGGTACCTTAAGAGGCGCCTAGAGGCTGAATCCTCTCAGGCCATGCCTGTTCCCCTCACGGGTTCTCTCCGTTCTCCCTGTGGGCCCTCAGAGAATCCCCTTCGAGCTGCTAGAGTAATTTGATTTATGTGCCCTCCTCTGAAGATGGCCCTCCTGATTCCACTCACTTCCATCAAGGGTCAGGGGACCTGCAAGCGCCCTCTGTCAGTAACAGTTGACTGGAGCCTGGTATGAAAGATGCTCACGTCATCCTAAGACCCCGACCGGGCTACGTGCCCAAGGTTCCTACAGCCCCCTTTCAGGGCCAGACAGTGAACCTGCAATCGACTGCCCCAGGAGGAGGCAGACCCGGCCTTATTGTTTCTGTGTCTGGTGCATGCTTTGCGCACCTAAATGGACTGCACATGGTGCTCTAGATGATTCCCAGCAGCTCTTTGTTTTCTGCGGTGGACAGCGTAAAGGGACGCTGTTCCCCAACAGAGCCTTGTCCACAAGGTCATCAACGTGCTCACCCGGCCTATTAGACCCAGGCCATGCCCACCCCTTGCGAGTTCAAACACGCTTTATGAGGAGCGTGGCATTCTCATGGGCACTGGCCAACGGAGCCTCTCTAGCAGACATTGGTAGAGCAGCGGGCTGGGCAACACCAAGACCTTTGCAAGATCAATAACTTCCAAGGATTGAGTCGGTCCTGGCCCATGTTTCTTCAGGTCTGAGCATGTAGAACTTGGTAATACTGGACAGCTGACTGGGTGTAAGGCTTGCACATAGCACCTTTCCCCTCTTCCAAGGCGAACCTGTGCGCTTTTACCCCAGGTGAGTCCACAAAAGCTCGCCCTCCCTGGATGTCTTTCCTCCATTGCCCTCTGGCTTGCAAATTCGGTGGAGGAATCCCCGACCAGACCCAATACGGGTACTAATTACTCTGTACTGGAAAAGGTGCTCCACAGGTATCGGTCATTACGATTATCCCCTCTGTTGTATTTTCCACGGTACAGTCCCCCTGTCGGTGGACCCGCGTCTCCCTTGGGCAGCTCCCTCTGCCGCCGGTCGCTGTGTTTGTAGAGCTCCTCCCTCACCAGGTAGGACCTACATATTTGCCACATATTTGCCACATGTGACCTCCAAAGCCTGGGCAGGATGTGGTCTCCACAGGGTCTTTTCCCCCTGAAAGAATAGGATTGGAAAAGAACACCTTCCCCGATGTGTGTTATAGGGTTAGACTGCCCCAGCTGCTTCTAACAGCCCTATGGTAAACATAGAGAGAAAAAGGCCATGGCTGGCTGCTCCTATGCTTGGCATGTCACTTGTTCCCCCCTTAAGAGAAGAGGGATGCCGGGAACCTAAAAAGTGTATGATGTTCCCTTTACAAAAAGCTTCACTATGATGCTGCGCTTTGCTAAGCACTATGGGGAACAATCTTATTGTGAGCAGCTTTGAATATGTGTGTAACATGTAAATTAAAATTGACCGGAATTTATAGCCTCGGCTGGTGAGATCATTGGATACACCTGTGGCCAGGCTATAAATAGAGGCGTCACCAGAGTGTCGTCAGATATTTTTTCTTCAGAGCATACTATGACTGTGTGTCTCACAAACCTGCTAAAAACCTCTTTCTTCCCTTATTTAGGAGTTAGAAATTGTTAGGCAGTGTGCAGAACGTTCCTTTCTTTCTCTTACTAAAAAAAAAAAAGAGAGAAAATGGTGGAGATGAAAGGAAAACGATGCGTGTTTCCTTGTCAACGTTATATGACTGACAGGGACACGAGTTTTGTTTTGTTTGTTTGGGGGAAGAGCACGCTGCTCTCACATTGGGGCAGTGCGGGTGCACGCATTGTGACCTACTTTCGGTCAGAATACTTCGCGCTCACCTTGCTTACTTCCGAGAGCCAGCACCCACACTTCATTCGTGGGGCTCTCGTATAGATCTGGCTAAGGAGCGAGAGACGGGTCTGCCCCTTTCGCTCGCTCTCTCCCCAGATCCAGTTGGTTCTTCCCGTGATCCTGAAGTGTGCTCCGGCGCCTCTTCGGTTCATGAGGGGGACGCTGAACCTCTGTATGTTCCACGCAATAATAAAGTGACTAAAAACAGACCCTCCCCCCAAACGCTCCAAACTAGAAGACAAATTTCTGTCTGGTGGCCAAAATAATTAAATAAATAAAAGAGGGAATGGAACTCTATATCAGTCCCTTCCTTTCTTCTATGACCTCCATTACAAGTATTTTCTTTATGGAGGAAATTTATACTTCCCGTGTCTTCGTGCCCTCGACGTTGGTGTATTCAACTATTGTGGGTGCTGAAGCTCGGGGGTATTCGGTGATGCCGACGGTAGAAGAGACACCTGCGGGTTTTCTCTCAACTGGCTCAGCATTATCGCTAAAGAGACCTACTCTACCCACAAAGCTGTGCAGGACCACCTCCACGCTTGTGGGGAAAGCTTATCAGGCAGCAGGTCAGGCTGGTGTTGCCCTGCACACCATGGCAATGTTACAAACGCACTAGGCTAAATCTGTTGAAGGACCTGAGTGTGGGCATCTTACTCAGGGGGAAGGGCCGTCGGCCACTCAGCCCTGCCCCGGTCCTTCTAGATGGGAGGCTCTAAAACAAAACGTGGCAAATCGTGCTCTCCCTCGTAAAGACTGGGGTCCAGTTCATCGCCCTCAATGCAAGACCTCAGGGGCGTGATTTCTAAGAGAAAGAAACCCTGACGGTCTTGTAACCAGCCTTGTGGGGGTAGTTCCCCTCGGGACGGGGTGCGTGTGTCATCCACTTCGGCCCTCCCGGTACCCTCACGAAACCTCTTCACTCCCGCCGCCTTTGGTGTTTCTGGTAATAGAGGCTTCCAACAAAGAGTTGGGTGTACCGTTGCTTCCTGCCTTGATCCAGGACGCGGAACACTCGACATCCCCTCAACAGGAAGTGTCAGAAATAATACCCATCTCGGAGAACCTGGCAGCGTGGAAACTTCTGCCAGGTATTTCTATATGGGTTCTAGAAACAGAAGAAAGAGACTACAGAATTAAATTTGCTCGCCATCCTCCCCGTTTCAACGGAGTGGTTCCCACTACCGTGAAACCGGGACAGGCATGTCTACTGTGGAAAGAACTGCAAAATCTCTTGGTCAAAGGGGCCATAGAACATGTTCCCCTTCCAGAGAAAGAGTCAGTCTATTACAGCAGATACTTCCTGGTTCCCAAGAAGGGTGGGGGGTAGCGTCCGATTCTAGATCTTCGAGGCTTGAACCACTTGGTCAGGGTGTTCAAGTCCTAGATACTGACTATCAAGACGATCGTGTCTCAAGCCCAACATCACGTTTGGCTAGTCACCATCGATCTCATGGACGCATATCTTCATATAGAGCCACAGCACAGGAAGTTCCTGAGTTTCGCTTTCGGGGGCGAAGCCTTCCAGTATCGGGTTCTTCCACTTGGCCTAGCCCTATTAACCTGCACATTCAGGAAATGCATGAATGCAGCACTGGCTCCACTGCGACTCCAGGGCATCCGCATTCTGAATTATATAGACGACTGGCTGATCCTAGCGCAGTTCCAAGAACTGGCAGTTCAGCACAGGTATATCGTCTTGACGCATCTGGGGGTTATATGGAATTCGGTCACGATGCAGGCACAATCGTCTCCCACACGAATCGTTTCCATTCAGAACACCCTGAGCAAGGTCAGACTAGGTCGAGGTTGCACTGCTCGTCAGTATCATTGAATACTAGGTCTCATGGCATTTGTGTCCGCGGTTATCCCTTCGGACCTTCTGCACATGAGACCGCTTCAGCTGTGGCTAGAAGCCAGGGGGTTTTATCCGAGGGCCAGTCCCCTAAGGCAAATAAGGGTTACGCGCCATGTGCTTCATTCCCTTTCTATGTGGTTCAGACCCAGGTTCTTACCTTGGGTCCCACTCTAGGTGCGTCTTGTTGTTGCAGGCTGCTAACGACAGACGACTCCCTGACGGGCTGGGTAGCAGCCTTAAGTGGTCGTCCGGCTTAAAGGGATAGGGGGGTCATCAGTTCGGTTGTCACAGTAACTGTCTTGAGCTGATGGCCGTATTTCTGGCCCTGAAATACTTCCTTCTGAGGCTGCCATGTCTTGGTGCGGGTGGGCAATACAGCGTTAGCCTCTTACGTAAACCATCGGGGGGATCCACGTTCACGTCAGCTGAATTTCTGGCACGTTTTTTTTTTTCCGCACACATTCATCAGATTTTATGGTATTAGATGTTTATGGTATTCCAGACTCTTACGTCCTTGAGTCAACATCTCAAGCTCATGTTTGAGACCTCTCACGTTCTTGTGAGCACACTTCACAACCGTAGGGGTCTGGACAGCCCAGTGCGGCGGCATGGGTATTGCGTTCCCCAAGGCGCTTAGCAAAGCGCAGCATCATAGTGAATCTTTTTGTAAAGGGAACGTCTCGGGTTACATGTGTAACCCTTGTTCCCTGAAAAAAGCGGAACGAGATGCTGCACTTCTTTGCTGCACTGGGATGTCCCAGGACTGCTCTTCATAAAAATATCTGATGACACTCTGGTGACACCTCTATTTATAGCCTGGCCACAGGTGTATCCAATGATCTCACCAGCCGAGGCTATAAATTCAGAGCGGTAGCCTCTTATGTAAACCATCCACGTACACGTCAGCTGAATTTCTGGCACGTTGGATCCTCCTTGGAAAGTTTCGTCCCTGGATGCCTGTGTGTGTGGGAGCAGATTTACTCTGAGGAAGTGAACAAATCTGGGTGAGATTTCACAGAGCAGAAGAGGACCTCTTCACCTCTATGATAGCGCAATGTCTCCTCTACTTCTCCCTAAGTCACCCAGACCCCTTGGGTCTGGACATAAAGGCACATACATGACCCTGAATGCGTCTGTATGCATTTTTGTCCCCTGGTTTTTCTGCTCCAGGGTGTCTTGTAAAGGTTTGCCAGCAAGGGTCTTGCCTCCTACTAATGGCACTGCGCTGGCCGAACAGGATATGTTTCTCGAATACCTCTCCTCGATGGCTCGCCTTGGGCGATTCCGAACAGGGAGGACCTTCTCATCTTTGGCCCGAATTGTGAAACCTTTCATGCTTGGCCCCTAAGGGTACCAACTGAGGTTCACAGGGCTTTCTCTTGAGGTTACTGAGACCATTTCAAGTGCTAGGGCTCCCTCCACTTGGAACTGATCTGGGTAGATTTTACAGGGCAGAAGAGGACCTCTTCGCCTCTGTTGATAGCGCAATGTCTCCTCTACTTCTCCCTGAGTCGCCCAGTTTCCCCCCTAAGTTCATATTACAGAACCAGCTAACTGCCAGATTGCTTCAGTTCTGGATTTTCTGTAGAAAGAACTGTCAGTGGGCACTTGCCTCGCCACTGCCAGGTTCTATGTGGCCTCCACTGCGGTTTGCCATGCCTTGGTGGTCGGGGTGCCCCCTAAGAGGCATCCTTGCTAGGACCTCTTCATAGGGTAAGACCCCCTTTTTAGACCTCTAGAGTCAGTGTCTGGTAGACTTCTGTCTCTCAAGATGGTTTTTCTTATGGCAATTACGTCTCTAAGGAGACTTGGGTACCTACAGGCTCTGTGTCTTTTGCCGGCCTGTTTAGAGTTTGCCACAGCTATGACCAAAAGCATTCTTTGCACCCTCACCCTAACTACCTGCCCAAGGTACCTTTCACGACCCTTGGCCGGTTATTTTCTAAGCCTTCTGCTCCCTGCCGTTTGTAACGCCGGAGAAGCTAAGACTTCTTAGACTTTGTCCAGTCTGTACCCTTCAGACTTATGTCCACTGCTTTTGCTAGTGGCGTAAAGTCAGGGCAGCAATTCTTCACTTGGAAGCCTTGACTGGGGGGCGGTCACCTCCTGGAAGACTATGTCACTTTGGGTGAGAGACATTATTGCCCGGGCCTACGAGGCACGCGGTCAAGCTTCGCCAGTAGGTTTTTAGGGTGCACTCTACCAGAGGGCTCTCCTCCTCTAAAGCCTTGGCTAGAGGTCTCCCTCTGCAGCAAGTTTGTGATGCGGCAGGCTGGTCCTCTCCGCACACATTCTCAGATCTTATGGCTTAAATCTTTCATGCCTGAACAAGTTTGTAATGCGGCAGGCTGGACCTCTCCGCACACATTCTTCAGGCTCTATGGTTTGGATGTTCATGCTACTCTGGGCTCTTACGCCCCTGATTCGACATCTACGCTCATGTCTAAGCAAGTTTGTAATGCCATAAGATTCTATAGTTTGGATGTTTATGCCACTCAGGGCTCTTATGTCTGGAGTCAACATCACAAGCTCATGTCTGAGAACTCTCGCGCTCTTGTGAGCACAACTACACAACCGTAAGGGGTCTAGACATCCACAGTGCGGCAGCGTGGGTTTTCTCGTTCCCAAAGCGCTAAATCAGCGCAGCATCAAATTATAGCTTTTGACAGGGAAAGTCTCGGGTTACTTAACTGTAACCCCTGTTCCCTCAAAAAGCGGAACGAGATGCTGCGCTTCATTGCGCACTGAATATGCCCCTGGACTGCTTTTCAGACAGAAACACCTGATGATGCAGCTGTGGCGCATCTATTTATAGCCCCTGGTACTGGCACATCCTGATGATGTCACCAGCAGAGGCTATAAATTCCTGTCAATTTCATTGACATGTTGCACATATATTCACAACTGGTCACTCCTAAAGATGTTCCCAAAGTGCTAAATCAGCACAGCATCTCGTTCCGCTTTTTCAGAGAACAGGGGTTAAAGTTAAGTAAGACCGAGACGTTTTCATTCATCACACAAATAGCTACTAAAACAGTCTTTTCAAGCATATGATACATTTATTTTATGTAACAGATAGCCAAAATTGTCACCAAAGTACCATGATAACAGATTATTTACTCATATACTCCTAGTCGAAACATCTATGAGCGCGATCATCCCGTGCACACAGCCGTCTGCTTATTAGGTTATAGTGGTTGTCATTCAGACAAACACCAACTCAAACAGTCTTTTCAAGCTATTGATACATTTGATTATCTAAAACAGCCAAACTATCACAAAACCACCATACTAACAGTTTATAACTCGTATGCTCATCATCCTATGCACACAGCCATTTGTTTACATAAAGCTGGTGCCACACTAGCAGACTGAAAACAACTAATTTTGGCTGAGGGTGTCACACATGCAGACTGTTTTGCTGAGATCTCACTCTCTTCATTTGGAGGTGTGACACACTTGCCGATTAGAAATGGTGAAGGGTTGACACTCGTACCAACTCACCGCAACTCTCTCTCTCTGATTCCCTGTCCAGTGGGGCTCACTGAAATAACAACTGGAGTACTGCGTGAACATAAACAATTGTAAAAGAGTGATTTAGGAAGCGATTCATGGAGAAAACTTAACTTGTGAAAGTGTGTGATTTATCCCCTTGAGGCTTTCCTTAGAATATGTTTGTCCATATACAGCTTTCAGTGAGAAAAGAAATTGTGTTAAAAAAACAGATGGTTGTGCCTCCAATTTCTGATTTCATTATTAATTTTTGTAGGGAAAACACAGAGGAAAAAACTATTTGTGTCAGAATCATATAGATTACAATCTGTTTGCGGAGAAATGCAGCTGAGTGCGATTGCAAATGAAAACATTTAGAAAGAAAAAAGGCATTGCTCACTTGAAGAGAACACAAGAGCCCACCTCTGTGACATAATAATTTTTTCTGACATGTTGGATCCTTTATTTCATGTTGCTGGAACCATTAACTCAGCAGGGAATCCCGACAGTCAATTAATTAACCTCCTGCTGGCAGACGAGAATGCACACATAGTATCCCCCTGCCTGGATAGTGAATATGATAATGAATAACAGTACAGTAGAAATAAGCAGTTTGTTCATAGTATTTAAATTTTTTTGACAAGAAATCAAGAATTCAATAAACTACTTATCTGCACTCTGCCCCCTCTAGTGCCTGCTGTGCAGTGTCACATTGAGAAATAACTCACTCAGGGGGGCACTACAGGGGAATTTAGACCTTACTCATGAAAAAGTTAAACTAATTATCTAATGGAATATTTTGCAATAAAAGTAAATATATATTGTTTCTATACTTAAAATCAACAAAAATCAATAGTTTTATATGTTATCATATTTTTTTATTCAATGAAATAATTCACAATGCTTCATTGGATTGCAGACCGTGCCCTCATAAAAGACGGTAAGTACAAAGTCTTGTACCTTTTGTCTTTTTGTCTGGTTTTCAAATACTTTTTTTGCCTCAAAACAAAGTTTGTGATCTTGTGATTTACCTCAGAGCTGATTAGTTTGGTTCATGGCTTACAAATCTTTTATGAAGGATTTTATGAAAAGTTGATTGGAAAAATACTTCCGGAACCTAGACGGCTGAATAAGAAGTTGGGCACTTTTACGTTCTCTTAACGGCTAACTTACGTTAACAAGTTAAAGGGAAAAAATGCTATTACCATCACACACAACATTAAAGTCCACTCCATCTACACATACTGTACACATTAGTCTATGTAAAAAAATATGTTGATCAAGGGGGGGTGGAGGGGGGTTGGGGGGTCGTTTTGCTGCTTCAATGCAAAAATACAGGACGTTCCCCGCTAATTCAGGACAGTTGGAAACCTTGCCCACAACTGAGATTATACAAACGAGGGGATTTCAAAAGATTTCAGAGCAGCATAAAAATAATCCATACAACTCCAGTTGTTTAATCAGTGTCTTCTGAAGCAGTCTAGTTGGTTTTGGGGGAGAACAGACCAAAATATAACTCATTTTTCATTGTACATCCATTGCAGTCTCTTGGCAAGATCACATTTTCAAGCTCGATTATGCTTCCTTGTTCTTGAAACATGTGCAGAGCGCTAGCACTATAGGAAGTGTAATCAAGCTTGAAATCATGATAATCAAGGTGACTGCTGTCAAGGATACATTGTACAATTTTAAAATGGTCTTTACTTTAAAAAAGTGTGGAAAACCAACTGCCTTAAAAAAAATCAAATAAATATACTTATTGGGCTCAAGTGTAGTAAGACTATTCCTAGTTCATTTTTCTTGAACATTTACTGCCAATTTACTACGATTTTTTTAAGCAATCGGTTTACATGCCTTTTTTTTAAGTAAGGTTAACTAACAGACTGTACAGTGTAGGGTTGCCAACTTTCTACCAGCTAAATACGGGACGTTCCAGCATTAAATATGCAACACTTTTTTCCATCAGGGCTCCAGCATGAGATGCTGTGCAATGGTTAAAGAGGCCCACTTAAAGCTTGTTTACGTAAAAACAAATGAAAACAGCGTGGACATGCGCAAAAATGCGTTCCGTGTGAACAGCCCCTAATATGCTTCAAATTAAAACTGCTTTAATAAAACGGCCAGGAAAAAAATAATTTCTATCAATCTTCAATTTTAATAAACATTACATTTGTCAAAAGAACAAAGCTGCTATCAATAGAGAAGGACAATATTTTTCTGTCAAAAATGTCCTTCCCCATAATGAATACAATGTCAAGGGGAAAAAAAAAATTCTAGCAATCTTAACTTTTAAGAAACACTACTTTTTGTCAAAAGAACAAAGCTGTGATCAATAAAGAAAGACAATATTTTTCTGTCAAGCATTTTCTTCTCCATAATTAACTTTTCCATTTTTAAAGTTCAAAGAACTGGCTTCCTGTTAACAGTTTGGGTCATGAGTGTGTAGACATTAGGCTAATAGCATTTTATATGTAGTATAATAAAAAATGTTTTTTCCCCACTAAAAAATAGAAGTACAAGTCTTAGTAGTCACCAGAGTATGTGAGTGGAGTGGAGGGTCAACAATTTCCCCTCCATGCTCAAAGCATTCTTTAATCACTCCACTCCAGTTACACAAAAAATAGCTGCGAGCAGCGATGACAGGCCCAAGCACCATGGGTCCATTTCCACCCATTGGCTTTCAGAAAACAATGCAAGGTGGACACATACATTTGGCATTTGAAGCAATTTGGGTAAATAGAAGTGAACTATGTTAAAGTCTCTGCCCGGTGGTGGCGCTATGTCTGTAACCCAAAATAGTCAAATCCATGCCCCCAACATACTTTTCAATTTTGATCTAAATCACACATTGCACACAGAAGATGTGAGACACTGCTGTGTCCCATTTTTTCCATTAATATAATGCCTCACTATGGCAACACCATTCAATATTTCAAAATCTGTTTACAATTTAGCATCTTCAGTATCTTGGCATAATGTTGTCTAAATGTGGTGACAGTCTCATGAATCCTCTAGGAGTATTTAAAAGTTCAGAGAATGCAATATTAAAAAATGGATGACTTCCTGTTGGGCATAGCTAATAATTATAATTCTGAAAGTTGTCCAGCTTGATGAGAACTATATATGTACTAATTTTGGTGACTGTAGGTGAAAATATGGGTGCTACAGAGGCTGTCTTACATGCCAATTTTAAACCAGTTAACTGTCACTGGCCAACAGGTGGGCCATCTGAATGTGGCTATAAAACAAATGCTTTGTTTTATATCAAAAACTCCATAAATGTTCAAAAACATGGTATCAAATTAAAGCTTAAAAACTCAACTTTCATCTTCTGAAGTTTATTTTGCAATTAGAGCATTACAGTGCATTTTTAAAACATGCGACTTGTGAGCGACAGTACTTATGTTTCATGATCTCTGCTTATGATCCAATCCAATGATTGAAGAAAAAACAGCATGTATTTCATTGTGAGGGTCCACTGATGAAAAGTAACCACATCAGATTGGTTAAGTAACATTATTACCTTCTAGTTTAAATTCTGTTTATATTTTTGAATCTGTGATTTAGCAGCTTAATTCACCTGAAACGCTCACTAACATTATGCCAATTGTTTTTAACAGAAGTTTATTATAGAGGATAAGCTTTTATATATGTAAATATGTTTGTTGCTATTTGTTAAAATAAATGTATACATAATATTAATGTGAATCTATCTATCTATCTATCTATCTATCTATCTATCTATCTATCTATCTATCTATCTATCTATCTATCTATCTATCTATCTATCTATCTATCTATCTATCTATCTATCAGGGGTGTAATGGTTCTCAGTAAAAAAAACATACCACATGGTTCAACACCCACGGTTTAGTACGCATTAGCTGTGTGGTTCATCTCTAATTTAATAACGCATCTGGATCATACACTGTGTGCCTTCTCCGGAAGGATGCGTGATCTCTCTGGGCTAACTGTATCCCCAGCAGTAATATGGGGCTGCTAATATTAGCTGTATCTGGTGCGGCAAACACGGTGTGTTGAAGTAAATGCTTCATCATATTGGAGGTTCTTCCTCCCTTGCACAAAATCAATTTATTGCAGGTGTGGCATTTTGCGGTGTTGTTATCAATTTTAGCATAGCTTAACCAAACTTTGGAGCATTTGCAGTGGTCAGACTCAGTCATGGTTCCAAATTTAATGAACTGCGCTTGTGCGTAATGAAATTAGGACCTTGTAGCAGGTCCTGGCAGATCAACACGACTATAAAATGCTCACTGCTGTTCACCTCGCGAGCATGATTAATAAAGTTAAGAACCGAAGTGAGGAATCGAAATACGTGTCTTATCGAATCCACGGTTCTTTGAAATTTGGAGCCGGTTCTAAAATGGAACCGGTTCTCTATACCCAACACTTTGCCAGTGTTTCACATGGGTTAACTTTCTACAGGGAGAAGTTGTCCTATTAACTGTAAGTTTGTTAAATCAGTAGATGATTCACAGTTCTGCACACATTAGTGTGAAGTTGAAAATGGAAAACGGAGAAAACAAGCCGCAAGATAGAAGCCACTGCGTCATTCAAGTCTCCTGTCTGGGAACTTTCATTTTGTGGTCAATCATAACAGCGATGGTCAATAAACCTTTACAAAACAGGCACTATTTGCAGACATTGCTTGACACGAGTACTGTATACTGGTAATACATCGATGTTTGATTATTTATTTATGCTGACATCACCTGGGAATATATAGTGTGCGTTGCGCACAGAACCTCAGGTGAGCCCAAAATTGCACACAGACACAATCCCTTCTGTCTTTAAACAGGCACTAACTGCTAGTTTGGACAGACATGAAACAAAAACGAATGTGCTCGGGGTTTTGTTCATTGATTTTGTTCATTTCAAGTTATGTTGCCCTTACTCTGTTGACGAAGATGTGGGATTTCCACGTATGATTAAAACACTCATGTTTCATAACGACATCTCTTCTAGAATACACTTTTACAGGAAGGTTATTCTTTCTAATATATGTTGAGTTGAATATGAAATGCACATTATGTTGATGCATAAATGCAGGTATTAAATGTTGAGTTAGTAATTAGAGCATTTTTTGTGAGTTAAGGACACTAACAAAAATGAACCATGGTTTTATTCTGCCTAGTGCTTCTGCCTTGAAACTGCAGCTGCCGCAGAGCGACAGGAGGTAACAAGTTAAGACTCAAGTGAGAGAAACATAACTAATTAAACAGCTGTCTATATCACTTCATGTCTATTTGCTATTTCTTTAGTTATTAATTAAACATTGTATTCCTGCTAGTAATTCAATTTTTTTTTAAATGTATTACTTTATTTTTTAATGTAACTTCTATTACAGTTACAAGTTATTCAAATTTGTATCCTGATTGTGTAATGTTATAGATAGTCATACAGGTGTCAATGGAGTTTTGTGAAGCACCGGGGATTTGAAGTCAATGTAGCCCTAGACAGTTAAAAAGTAATGAACCCAGGAAGTTCTCACAGTATATAGGAGAAGAGCGCTCACCTCTTCCTGCACTCTCCTCATTTTAATTATCAAAATAATCTGTCAGGCGGATATTGCCAACCTGTATATAACTTTTCACTCTGAAAATGGTACAAATGGGGCTCAGTGCCAGCGCACAAAGTACCTACCCTTGAAAACTTTGGTGTGTGTCTATCTATGAAGTCAGGCCTAACTACAGGGTCAGACTGGCCATCGGGAGCAGCAGGAGTTTTTCCAGTGGGCCGCTAGGTAATTTGGGCCGACTCGTTGCTACGGAAGTACCGGCCCATCCTACAGGCAAAATAGGCAGCCGCCCTAGGCACCAACATGCCCTCATGGACCCTATTACAGAGAAAAAAATGGATGAACTCTGTGAGGTAAAGCCAATATCTTTTATTTTTAAAAAAAATTAAAAAAAAAATTTTTTTGATTGACTTACACATAGCAACACATTTCCACTTGAATTGATGAACTCTGTACCTCCTGTGGACCTCATTTTTTTTTACAAACAATTAACAATAATGGTGACAACCAAAGATAACATTAAGTATGAGCTCTGAATAATCACAAAATGACTGCAAGTTAAAACAAATACAATAACAACAGCGTATATAAAATCTGCAAACAGTAAAGCTATGAGCAGTACATAGTCCCTTGCATAATTTATTCATAACACAGGGAGCTGAAGTGCAGCTTGTTGAATATTGCTCATGCCTGATACAAATTGAGAACATAAGATTACTTTGTGGCAATTTGAGTCTTTTAGGCTTACTTTGTTTAAAGGATAACAGAAACAGCGCTTGTAAAATCATAGGGCTTTTCACTTTTTCTCAAGAATAATCTGGGGATGGAATTAAAACACTGCAGATATAAAGTCGCAACAAACTCACATATAAAAAAAATAATCGAAATATCTGCAAAGATCTACATTTTAATAGGTATACTTATTATTTAGGCATATGTTTATATGTTTTTACATTTATACAGTACTGTGCAAAAGTATTAATGTTATTAGTAAAATACATTTGTCTTAAAATTGTTATTTATATCTTCAGCTTTAGTGTGTCATTAGGAAATATTAATTTTAGACTCCCAAAATTTATTTTTACAAATAGAATAGAATAGAAGAACAGTGAGCCATGCAACAGATGGCATGACCCCCACATAGCCCCCCCAATGAACATCGAGTCAGTCTTGGGATTTCATGAAAAGACAGAAGCAATTGAGACAGCCTAAATAGAACTGTGATGAATTCTCCAAGAAGCTTTGAACATCCTATCAGCCAACAACCAATTTTTATAAGTTTTAAAGTTGACAATTTTTGTCATGATCAGCAGTCAACAGAAATGTATTTAGTTTTTTTTAGTTTTTTTATTATTGAGCCGGAAAATGAAATCAATGAGCTGGTGTGTTATGATGTGGTGTGTTGCGGGCCGGGTTTGGTGGTCGCTCTGGGCCATAATGTCCAGGGCCACTTTTTAGTCCCAGTCCGCCCTGCCTAACTAAGCCATTCCACTTACTGAAGGAGATTAATTATTTTGAGGTATCTCTGTTTGAGTATAGATCATGCTGTCTGTTCAATTGGGTTTTAATTAAAGCGTTGACTGGGATAATGTTTCTAATTAACAAGGTGACTCATACTGAGTAGAAGATCTGCTGTTCTTGTTTACCACCAATGCTTAAGATCCAACCTGATCAAATAAATTGTTAGATACATGCTAAGATCTCAATGAATACCTGCACATTTAGCTGTGGCTGATTTTAACTACGTCAAGTAAAAATGGTTGAGAATCCCTTTTAGACACAACATGCTTAACAAAAGTTATACAAGTATGACATATTCCTGGTTTAAGATATTTTGCTGGTCCTGAAAATAACAGTACTATCGACCAGTCAATGCACTTAATGTACATGTTAGGAATTATAGGAATTATAGTGTGGGGTTTGGGTTAGGGCTAGTGTTAAAGCCTAGAACAACATTCTTGTCTACCAGTCACTGTGTGGTCTATCATGATGAACTAACAAGTGACCTCATGAGTATTTATAGGTAAAGACATATACAATTGTGTAAGTATGCATTGACAACAAAACATACAATATTAACATATTGACAGTATCTGAAAAGTAAACCCTTTTACTCTTGAACAACTTTAGAGATGCCAACAACTCAACTGAACTTTGTCTGGCATTAAAATGCCTGTTTTTGGCAGCTTGCATGAATAGTATATTCCTGGTAAGGATTATACTGTAAATCGGGGCTGGACTGGTAATCTGGCATACCAGGCATTTTCCTGGAGGGCCGGTGCACTTTTTGGCCAATCAGGGGCAGAATGGCCATAGGGAGAACCGAGCGGGCCAGTGGTTCGGCCGCAAAAGGTGCCAAATGGGCCACGATAAGCAACAATGAGCTGCTGTGTTATGCAGAAAGGACCACAAAATGGTGCCGCGATATGTACAAAAGGACAGCGAATATTACCTTATCGTTTCCGAATATCAGAGACCCCAGTTATTGAACTAATTTAATATTCACGAAGAAAACTACGAGAACAAAACATAAACGAGTCCTTTCTGCTATGAAAGCAACTGCAAGCTTTTTTTTCTCTCTTCCAAATACATGTTTTCAATGTTTATTGTGCATAGCCCTCCTGCTTTTTTACGTGACAAACTCTTCAAACTTTCTGCAACTTTTGTCATGTGGAGGGTGATGCTGCACTTGACGTTGACGTTGAATGGAGTGTTGACACCTCGACTTAACTCATGTGAAATGCACTTTACAATGATGAAAGAACTTTACTGAAACTCAAAATTATTATTATTTGTCTATTATTGTGGTCTTTTCTGATAAAAGCCATGCTCAGCAGTTTGAATAGGCTACTGTAGGAAAATTATTCCGTAGATCTGCTTTGTGTTTATAATTCTTATACTGAAGTCAATAGATTTGTAGTCATGCAAGTTTTAATAAAAGAGAAGGTAAGGATGTTATTTTTGAAACTCACTATTAGTAGAATATTATTGTTGTCTTTTTGGATGAAAAATAATGCTTAGACTGAAGGAAGATTATAGTTCTGCTTTGTTCTTTTAATGCTTAAACACTATAAAGTCTCTTGGTAGATTTTGGTTATGAATGATTCACTGACTCACTCATAGCACATAAGATGCTCATTTGTCGCCACCTAGTGACATTTCCAGAAGGGGTCACTGAACTAATCAGTTAATAAAATTGAACAAATTTGTGAAACAGAAGCAAGGCTCACCAAAATACTCTTTATTTTGCAGCTAATTCTGCACAATTGTAAACTTGAATAAACTTGAATCACTAAAATAGCTGTAATTGGTGCTTTTATCTTTTTTTTTTTTTTTTAAACCACAGGTAATTATTTTGTGGACCAGTAATAGTCTTACGTTTTTCGCCCCTAATGAGTTTGCATCCCTATAATTTGTTGTGGCATTGCAAGAACAAAGCAACAAATGAGAAAGTTGCTAATTTGTTGTGTTTTCATTACCCATTTAGCGCTCTTGCCACAGGTGTGACCTCACACAGCGTAGTCTACCTATTTGAATTGTTTTTTCAAACATCAATTTCAAACATTACAAGTAAACACGCTACTAAGACAGAACAAGTTCTTGAAAAGGAAAAATATTGATGATGGTTAGCCTAAGTGGGATAGTGGTGTGCTGTAATGTTGGGAAACACTGCATTATTTTCACACTGAAACTTCATGAGATGCATCTGGCTGTCAAACATATATTGAGCGGCTACACAAAGGGTCATGGCAAGGTAATCTCGGCCCCCTGACTGTGTTTTGGTATGGGCCCCTTTCCTATAAAAATACAGTTTAGAATTTGTTGTGGGCCCCCAGGAACTTTAGGCCCATAGAATCATTACCACCTTTCACCCGACTAGCTACGGAACTGTCTACACTAAACACATAATCTTCACATAAGATACACATCAGCTACAGTACACCCAAGTTACACATAATTTACACATGTATATTTCTCAGGCACTTATTTATGGGATTAGAATCCTGCCATGATTCAAAACTGAAAATCAAGTTCTGAAAGGTTGAAACTAAGTGTTCGAAAACTCAAAATCTTACAAAAAAAAGTTTTGCAAGATCGAAAAATAAGATTTGCAAGCTTGCAAAATGTAAAAAAAATTAAAATATCTCTGCAAACATTATGTTGTTTTTGAGATTTCCTTCTTCAGAACTGCAACATTTTTTTTACGATGTTGCGCAAACAATTTTTCAGAGTTTCAAATTTGTCAGTGTTCTCCCACTGTATTAGTTTGTTTTCCAGGTTTGAAACCTTGTAAATGGTGATCTGAAAACTGGTGTGCGAATGTGTGAAAAAAAGTTTTGAAACTCTGAAAACAGAGGTTCGAAATGGCGAAAATTATTACATTACATTACATTTGCACTCCTATTGCAGACTATTTTTTTCAGAGCTGAGTTTACAACACCCACTTTGCGGAGATACGCCCACACAGTTGCGAGCTTGCGATTCACGTGATTTGTGGCAGCGTTGTCACGCAGCTCTGCTCTGAAACTCTGAAATTCAGACCGCGAAAATGAAGCTTCGCAACCTCGCAACTTAAAAAAAAAAAAGCCTGGAGGGAGGGCCTTCTGCTCTTGGCCAATGCTTTGCTGTCTGCTGACGTACAGTCCAATCACAAGTCGTATTTACTGGAAAGGTGGGATTGACCGACTGCTCCGCCAATGACGAAAGCGCACAGGATACGCAAACAGGATGCACGGCTCTCTGAACACAAGGCGGTCCTGTCTAGAGCTCAAGAACCGCGTCCATGGCTGGGAGAGAGGTGAAAAACTTTGTTAACAGTACCATGTTGTAACCGTTAACTTTAGCTAACTAAAAAGCTAGCTAATACCTGCGAATTTATTAGCATGCTTGTGATCATCTCTGTAGTCACTAGCTAACTGAGGCTGTGTTCGAAACTTTAAAGTAAAGTTATGGTGAATTTTCCCGAACAGATTCATCACTCCTCCTGACCATGCCTAACGTTAACCCATTTTCATTCATTTGGGTTTCGTGGGGTGAAATAATAGCCTACATTTGCTGCCGATGTAATTCCAAGTTAGCTTTTGCTAACCGTCTAAATGGTTCACTAGTCCTATAGTGGTTAGTAAGTGACTTCGAACACAGCCAACATAGGTTGGATGGGATAGTAGAGTAAAGACAATGCATTGGCCATAGCAAGGCAGCGTAGATGCATATTATTGTTATGATTTGTAATATTCCGTCTTCCGTTATCCAGATCCAATGTTCTAAAATTTCCAATTCTTGCAGGAGGAATATACTGCAATAGCTGATGCTGCACAGTCGCTAATATCATTGATTTCGAGAAGACCGCAACAACCCGAAGGCAGTGGTCAAGGAGGAAGAGGGCAACCACCTCGAAGGTTGCAGTCAGATGGATACAACACCCCAAGTACATCAGTTGGAACAAGTCAGCTGCCGACGATCCAAAATGAAATGCAGAGGTAGGTGCCGCCACACTATATTGCAATTCTTCATATACATATTACTCTTTTTGTGACTGATTACTATGCTGACATTGGTCTTGCAGTGTATAACGTTACAATACACTTGCTTCATATACCAGAACACAGAACATGTAAAAAAAATACAAAGATAGAATACTAGATAACTGGTACAGACACATGCTGGTTTCATTGGACAACAATCTTTTAATTGCTGTCACAAAATAACTTTAGATTTTTTTGTTTTTATATATATTTTTTGTCCCATGGCACATATGGTTATGTTTATTGCCCACTAGCATCAATGGCTGTACAGACTAGGTTTTCTAAAATCCATCATGATTGTGCTGCAATAGTGTGATTCTCTCTTCACTTGTTGTTTTCACTAATTGTGTTTTTTCACTGACATGCACAAAGAAGAATATAAACCTGATAAGATAAAACACTGCATGAAATGCTGTTGTTACTGAAAAATCTTTAAATACTTTGACTCAAACTTTCACTTCAGTGGGTAATGATATATTTGAAGGATACATTGATTTTCTAAATGCAGTGTTTTTCCTTTTTGTTTCAGGTCATTTCCAGGTCATTTTCGTCGTGAAATGATTCGTTCCAAGAAATGCCCTGCTGCTCTATCCAAAATATCTCCAGCGATAGCCATAAAATACGTCAGGCTTCAGTTTTTGGTGCTGTCTAGTCAGACTGATTGCACACCAAAGCCATCTGAAGAAATCAAACTCCTCGAGGCAGGCTTGGGGAAAAGAACCATGACAGTGGCTGATAACTCTTGCCATGAGGAGGTAATCTAGATTTGAATGTGTTTTTGTTGCATCACAAGTGTTTAACTCTTCTATTCTAACATCAATTTGCAATTTGCTAATCACAATTTCAGTTAAATGGTTATTGCTTCATTATAACCTTTTTAAAGACCCCCTACACTCACGTTAAAATTTTGCTGTGGTTAATATTTGTTTTACATGGTTTTCCCACATGCAATGGTCTAAAAACCTCTGAAAAGGGTCTGGAAGCACATCTACTCTTTCTCCCTCATTTAGAAATTCTGGATCTATGAATTTTCAAATATGTAAATACAACTACTGCTTGCATGGGAATGTAAAAAAAATAACTTGTGACAAAACTTGTACACATACAAGTATATTCTAATGTTGTTGTTATTAATGCAGATCCAAGGTACATAAAAAGTTTAGTTTCAAGTCATACCATGCCAAGGTGTGAGAAAAAAGGAAAACAAGAAAAGTCTGTGCTTGCTGCAACTTAAAAAAGTAGATAGTAGAGGTATTTTAAGCAATATTTGATGTAGTAGATAAGTATTTGAAGTAGAGCTGGAACAAGTAGTTGCACAAAGGATCTCAGTACTTGAGGCAGTGCTGGAAGTAGTAGTAGTATAATGGGTTAAAATACTTAAAGTAAAGGAACAGATTTTATTGTTTAATTGACAGGGACAAATGCATGACACATTGCTTCATAATACAGGCAACTTAATTCAGAAATGGTTGAATGAAATCTTCATGGTGTAGTTTGCTTAAACAGTGTAAAAGTAGTTGGGTAACGAAATTTAGGTGGAAGAATAATATAGAAATAATTCTTGCTTTGATAAAGTAAGGGCACTGTATTTCACTATATATACAAACCTTTTGAGTGATTCATACAACAGTTCAAGTGCAGTTGCATATTTAATATAATTTACTCTAACACTAAGCATCACTTCTTTTCATGTGAAACCTTTGTTTAGATTGTCTGTCAACTTGAAGAGCAGTACCCCAAGTTGAAGCAGTTGTCCGGAGACTGGCTATGTTATAAATCAACAGGTCAGGAATAGTGAGTGTAGGATAAGGAATCCTGCTGGAGCTTTTAACCCACTGAATGAATTTGAAGTCATGCTTTAGAGCAACCAGTTTTGGACATGAAGCATTTACACATTAATTCAGTCTGTCTGTCTGTATGTAGTCTCCCCAGTGTTTTATCTGCAAGTTTAAACAGTTATGGTGGTTTGTGTTTGATTACTGTTTTTTAATAGTATTTGTCTTGTATAGTAAATACTTTATTAGTAAAGCAAAGTTAGTTGGCATCTCATAGTTGTAAAAACAGTAAAGTAAGTTATTATGTATTTGCTTTTTGTATTTAGGTGGTCAAGGACAGAGAAAATTGAGTGTTGTCGCTACAGAGTCTGAGGGCTACACTGGACGACTCCTTAAAACGGTCACAAATAATGGCAAACTAATCCTGTACATTGTCCCACTACAAGAGGAGCTAGATGCAAGCCCCCTCCCCCACAATGCTCCAGAATTTTCCAAAATGCCAAAGTCCTCATGCAAAAAGTGTGGAGTTGTTATGCCTTTACAGTTCCTGGCTCTGCACATCAGATCTTGTAATGCTGAAATTGTAAGTAACACTCACATTATTCAGTATGTTAAAGAATGAAGTGTGGTTCATTACCTTTCAAATTCCACTTCAGAATCTTTTTTTTGTCAGTTCCAAACCCAAACCTTATACCTAAAATGAATTTTGTTTCCCAATTCACAGAGCAGTGATGAGCCTGAAATTGTCAGTACTGAAGAGAAAGAAGTCAATACTACAGTTGAGTATTACATTTTTTAAATATACCCAACTTCTGAATGTCTTTCGAGATGTAATTACAATGTTTTTTATGTATTAAGTTTATTTAAAACATAATTATACTCAAAATTAATAATAAAAACCTGTACATTTCACTGTTTCTGTATTTAGGAAGTATGCCCAATATGTGAAAACCAATTTCCCAGAGAGGATATTGCATACCATGCCAGCTTTTGTGGAGATGGGTATTAATCAATTTGCATTCATCATGCCTTACATTTCACTAACGTGATGTTTTTACAGTTGTAATTACAAATGAGGTTCTCATGGTATATCTAAACATGTTTAGATTTCCAGCAGACACCTTGATGCCATTACTTGAAGATGATGCCAGAGAGGGGACTTCAAGCACAATTGATCTCTTGCCTCATGGTTCCAGGACTACAGAACAAAGCACCAGTCCCACTGGTGTAGTCAATGACATGGCCGGACCATCAAATATTCTTACTGATCCCACTGTCCCAGGTGCCAGTCAAGAGCATAAGCTTTTAACAGAGCTCACAAACACAAGGATATATTTAGTTTTCTGTTTTTGCTGCCACAAGTCAGTTGTTAAATGTCATTGTCATGTTAACCTGTCCTGTCCCTCTTACAGGACCTGCATCTTTAGCTTCTGTTTGATGTTAATTGCTTGTAATCACGCTGATTAATACACTCAAATACATAGTAATCAGGCTCTGTACATTTTTAATATCACACTGAAATGTATTTGACTGTTTAATGTTTAGTTTTTTTTTTTTTTGTGTATTTATTTTATATTTCATAGAATGGAAGCGAATCGTGAATGCTTCAAGTGCAGCAACACTGTTCAGAAGAGTTATCTTGAGGGAGCAACAGCTGGAGATACCTCTTCGCTTCTCAATGGACCTACATTCTGATGTTGAAGAGAGAGAAAAGGCAGTAATCGCATTCTACAAGACTAAGAGAACTAAATGGGCCTCCCCACTTCACTGTGTGCTGGGAGGTAAGAATGTTTCTTTAAATTTTTAACCAAGGTTTTAACAATATAATATACATGGCGTAACTTGTAAAGAGTTTTTTCAGTCACAATTTCACTATTGAGATTGATTAATTGATAAGGGTTAGTGCTTGTGCTTCTGCAAGCACTGTTTGTTATATAATAACAATGTAACCTTCATTTAGTGATATGTGCGTTTAGCTCAGGTTGGCAAAACTGGGACCTTCCTGTCAGGTTTAGAAACACATATAACAATAATTTGGGATGCAGGTATAAGCCTGTAACAACATGCATGCAAAATACAGCTGAAATTACATTCTCGAGTTGGCCACACTCACAGTTACTCAGTTATCTGTTCGGTTTGTTATTATTTCCTTTTAATCATTACGCAGACTACATTAAATTGCAAATTATATTGTGCATAAATTCTAGGTGAAGTGTGTTTTTGTCATTCCCCCTCACTTCACATATATCTCATCAGACTTGGACAACAATAGTTGATGCTTCCTGCAGGTGTAACAGGTTCAAAAAGAGATTGCTCCTTTCTATCATTGACATATGTCTCTTTGTTAGAGTTTTTGTAACACAGCCTTATAAAAGATGTGGGCCAATGTTTGAACTTAAAATGTTAAAACTTTACAAATTTTCAGTTATTGCTATGAACAAAGTAAGCCCAAGCCAATGCTAGCTTGACATGAACGCCTCTTACTTTCACCCTACATTGTGAGTGGTTCCAGGTCCTTGACAGTCAATCACATACCCTTTTGTAGTGATTTAACAATTAACTTTTCTGTTTAGGTGATGCTGCCATCGGTGATGGTGAAATCGGTACTTCATCAGCTTTGCTATGCAGACCTTGCAGTCTGGATTCCACATAAATTTTGGTATGTCTTAGTTTAGTTTTGTGTTTATATTTTTCAACACTGGAAAATTTTGCATAACCTAAACTTGAAAAGACCTGTACTGTGCCTTATGCTAACTCTTGTTTCATGTTTATTTACAGGCAATGCTGATGTGACTAGGCTGTTTGAGGGACAGAAGGATCACCTCATCCCATGTGCCTCCCAGCCACTCATTGATTCTGACCTTTTTCTGATGGCAGGTAGAATGGTGGGACATTCATTTATATATGGTGGCCCGGGATTGGCAGGGATCAGTCCTGCTGTAGTCCATGTGCTCTTAGGGGGCCAATTGGAGACAGCGACATTGGTATTGGAGGATTGCCCTGATATCGATCAAAGGAACACAATCCAGTTGGTAGGAAGTGTTTTGTTGTGAAGCTTTTTTTGGTGTGTGTGTGGTAAAATAAGAGACTAATGTGGGGAAATTATTTCTCTCCCTCAGCTGGATGGCAACAGGGATCTATCTGAGGACCAGAAAGCGGCTGTCAATAGCCTAGCCGACATGTGGGAATTGCCACGACTGACTAATCTGAACAGACAATATCTTCATCAGAGGCTGTTGCAGCATGCAGTAATGACATTAGTTCACATAACCTAATACTTTTATATCATCGTACTGAATCTGAAACCATCTTTTGTCATGCTTATGATACACGACTCAGTAGTCAGTAGTTTTTGTCCACTGGAAAGCGGGACACTATACCTACCTATACCTTATAAAAAAGGGGTGATGGTTCAGCCTGTTCACCCTGCTGCCTTCTGGGAAGAGATATAGAAGTTTCAGCTCCCCCCCCCCCCCCCCCCAAGCTGATTCAGACTTTTAAGCTCAAATTCATCCTCAGCACTGCTCCATTGATTACAGATTATTTCTGTTTACCATTTTCATAATTGCTTTCATATTACTGTATATTGTCTGCCACGTAGCAGAAGGGAGTTACAGACTCAATTTCACTTTACAACCTGTTGTAAAGTGACAAATAAATACATTGTACTATACATCATCTTGTCGAACAGTCGGTCAGTCATTTTGCAGTCCATAGTTGTTTCTATCAAATTCAAGACATTTGTGTCAACATTCGTGTTGCTTTAAGGGTGATTTTTTTTTACATGTAATGATCCCATGACCTTCTGTCAGCAGGCCATAATTTCAGTATTGCAATGGAATTATTTTTGGTGAATAATTGTACTTATGATCTCACTCCCTATTTTCTTCTCAGTTGATATACCCCCAGAGGTGAAAGTGAGTTCTAATCAGTGGTTATGAATCAAAGCAATATTTGAATACCTTACTGAGACCCAGATTAAAGAGCAAACATAGGTCATTATGTCATTCCTATCACCTGTGTTGTCTACATTTTTTGACAATTATCCAAAGGAGCTCAGATATTAAAAAAAAAAAAAAAAAAAAAAAACTGGCTATATTGTCCACTTCAGCCACCAATAACTATCTTTTTACTTAAGATTTTTGTTTGTATCTCTGTGTGTGTGTTACGATTATTGCAGATTCTGGGAAGAACCGCTTCTCAGATCAAACAGATGAGAAAAGGCTTAAAAGAAACAGGAGTGTGGTCAATACTGTCAGAAAGAAGATATGTGGCTGAAGCTGTCTTCCCATGTGAAAAAGAAGTTATCTGCAGCCCCCAGGTAATACTCCTATGGGGGCCTACGGTTGATTTGTTGTCTTTACATTTGAATGAATTTTATGTATGATATTGGTCAAGGGTGTAATGTCTTGTTATACTGTATATGGTTTTCACTATTAATTTAAAGAAATTAATGTCAAATTTGTGCGTCAACAAGGTCATGATTGATCACATCATCTGGCCAACAAGTGAGGTTGTTGAGGACGACGACGAGGAATTTCCACTTCAGACAAGAGCCAAAATTGGAATGTACCTTCGGCATTTCATTGAAACGGTATGGTGTGTCATATCCATATACTTGTCATAATGCAGATGTCAATGAACAATGACACAGCATAAGACACTTGTAACGTAAGTGCAAAGTTGTGTTTGCTGTGTATGTTTTATTTTTTTTTACCTTAACCCACAGCTTAAAGTCAAAGTTAGTCACATTACGCTTCCTCCTTAAAGAGACGTTGTCCTTAGCCTGATCCCTAATACGTCCAAATATTGATCATTTCCCAAATTAATACAATTTCCTGTCATTTATTTTATGGGTTGAATAATTACATTTGAGTTATTGTGAAAAAAGCTTTTCTTTTTCTAGCACCAGCAGCATCTCGGATGAACCTACTCAAGTTTTGGACTGGATGGGAAGTTCTCTCTGGGCAGCTGAAGCTGGAGGTGGTACGTGGGGAGTTCCCAAAATCCTCAACTTGTTACCAGAGCCTACGCATCCCTGGCCACTTCTCAACTTATGAGGAACTTAAACAAGCTCTTGATGCATCTATCGGGACATCCGATACTGGATTTGGACTGATATAATGCAGCTCCATGCAATACATGTGTGAAACATGTCAGTTCTCAATTTCCTTTATTCACATTTCATTTATTTTAGGCCAACGTATATTTAACAATGTTGAAGTGAAGAAAAAAAATGGCACCTTTACAGGCCGTGGAGTTTTAGCATTATGTAATGTTGTCATAATGAATGGTGTTTAAAAAACAGAAATTAAAAAATGCTTGTTCGATAAGTGTTTAGTCACAGTATTCCCTTTGTGTCCAGTATTCATTCAGCATTACATTATTTACAATGTTTAAACCAAACATTTTATGAGAACGTTCAGAACCGGTTGTACTGTGAGTGTTCAAAAGTCATTAGTACTTGGAAGTGTACAGTAAAGACAATTTTGCAGTTTTGATGTTGCATTGCTGTACATACAGATCTCTTATTTCTCCAGCTTTGTCACAAATGTGTTCATGTGCAATGTTAATCTAAATTGACATTTTCTGTTAATAAAAAATAAATAAAAAATTGTCAAAAAAAGTCACTGAAAAAAAGGTATCGAATTTCACATACAAATCAGAATTTGGTTTGCTGGAACAGGGGTAACCCTGTCTTAAAAATGACGAAAGCTGGCTGGCCATATTTTGTTAAACCTTTGCCCAAGGATGAAATTAACAAATTTAAAGTGAATGTGACTTGTAGCATATAGTTTATGGCCGATTACATGTAGGATGTTCGAGATGTTTGTGCTTAGACACTTAATTGCCTAATCAATGGGTGTTGAAGTGTTTAGTCTAACAAAGTTTAGCACCTCAATATAAAGGTTACAGCCATTTGAATCTGAATCAGTTAGAGGGTCAATTGCAGACTGAAGTGCTGCCAGATCTTCATCAGCCAGAGGCACCTCAAATTCTGGGACCTGAACTCCACTGACAGAGGTCTCAGGGGTCATCAGGGCATCCTCCCAGTGTAGTTCTGGGTTTTGCAGTTCCTAAACATAAGGAGAGATTTTAGTGTAGGCCTAACACACAGAGGACACTTTAAGCCTTAACCCCTAATAATAATTTAAAAAATAACATTTGTATGTTGGCTTCATGCTGGCCGACAAGCAAAGAATACAAAACAGCTTATACCACAGTGATAATCGTTAACAAAGCTGTCCTACCTCAAGATTTTCCTCTTCCTCTGGAGTGTTGAGGTGTCCCATATGCCAGAGCTGTTGTGGAGTGTGGTTTCCCTCTGTCCTGAGGGGATGGCTATTCCAACCTGCTGCAAAGATGTGTAACGCTGCGCGAAGGCGAGGTAAGAAGACATAATGCATGCAGAAAAGGTGCACCGTGTTGGAAATATCCAGGAAACCATCTTCCTCCAGTGTGTAAAGCACATCATAAAAGATGCAGGTGACAGCCATCCACACGTCTCGCCACATCCGTTCGATTCTTCAAAAATACAAAATGTCTATCAGACATGGGTAATGCAATTCTCATTTGTTTAATAAGTGCTATATCATTTATAATAATTAGATACTCTGGTCCAGAAAGCTGCAAGACAGTGCAAACCTCAAAGGATACATGAATGCCAAAGTGTGGCAATGAGTGAAATGAAGGCAAATGGGGAGGGTTCTGTGCAGAACACAACATTTTTATTGAAGGTTTGCACAAGGAAGTGTACAAAGCAAAATGGGACTTCCCCAGCCATTCAACTGTATATGATCACAGATATCAGAACAAAGACAGTAGCTAATGTTGGATCACTTGTTAGATTATTTTTCGAATATACTGTAAAAACAATTGATGATGGGTGGTGTTGATGGCACAGTGGATAAGACATGCCTTTAGTGTGAGAGTTTCGGGTTTGAATCCACTGTGACACACCAATGTGTCCCTGAGCAAGACACTTAACCCCTAGTTGCTCCAGAGGCATGCGACCTCTAACATACTTAGCAATTGTAAGTCGCTTTGGATAAAAGCAACATGTAAAGATAGTGGGTTTTAGTTAGGACAGCTAAAAAAGTTAAATCACTAAAGTAATAATCTTCGGACAGCAGGTATTTCATATTACCTTTGATTGTGTACACTTTTTCCCGAGATAAAGCTAGCTCGGCCGGTTCCACGTCTCGCAAACATGAAGTAGGCGATGTCCAAATTTTCAACTCCTTGATCTCCGCGAACCCTGTAACATAGAAATAATATGAAGGGTAATCAAGAACATCTGCAGCAGTAACCCTTAGTAGTGAATCTGACAGTTAGATGAAACCACTGAAATGACTGACAGAGTTTCCTCAACAAAATGTTCTGTATTTTAGGGATAATTAAAAATTAATAAATGCTCTGTATTTGTATAACACCTTTCTAGTCTCTGCGACCACTCAAATCGCTTTTACACTACATCGAATTCCCCATTCACACACATTCATTCACTGGTGGAACAGCAGTATCTTGCCCAAAGACGCTTTGACATGTAGCCTGGAGGAGCCGGGGATTGAACCTCCGTTTTTCCGATTAACGGGCAACCCACTCTATCTCCAGAGCCACAGCTGCCCGCAATAATAAGACAGGCAGATAATATATCCATCCATCATCAACCGCTTATCCTGTGTACAGGGTCACGGGGGGCTGGAGCCTATCCCAGCTAACATTGGGCGAAAGACGGGGTACACCCTGGACAGGTCGCCAGTCCATCGCAGGGCCACACATATACAGACAACCACTCACACTCACATTCACACCTAGGGCAGTTTTTGGAGAAACAAATTAACCACTCACACTCACATTCACACCTAGGGCAGTTTTTGGAGAAACAAATTAACCTAGCCTGCATGTCTTTGGATGGTGGGAGGAAGCCAGAGAGAACCCACGCAGACACGGGGAGAACATGCAAACTCCACACAGAAAGGGGTTTGAACCCACGGCAACCGGGGTTTGAACCCATGACCTGCTTGCTGTGAGGCGACAGTGCTAACCGCTGCACCACCGTGCCGCCCTGCAGATAATAATAATTACCTTGATGGAACACCGTGGAGCTGGGTGGCCTCAAAGAAAAAGGAGAATGATGTACTGGCACGGTTGTTAGTTTCTGCATCCAAATACAGGACCTGTGTAAATAATTATTGATTATTAACTAAAAAGATTTAGTGACACAGCAATTACAATCAACAACAAAGTTTAGAACTGTTTAAAAAGGAAACAGTAATCATGTATGTACTGATGATGTTCAGTATTGCAGAAACAATTCCATTAACCAATTAGTCAGTCCGTAAAAAATATATTATTTTAAACAGCATCATCGTATTAGTCATTTATCAAATAAAATTAGCAACATTTGCTGGTTACAACCTCACAAATGCTAACATTTATTTGCTGATCTCTATCCATCCTTATGATAATATGTAACTTTTTTTTAACCTGTAAGACTAAGTTCGCAATTAGTGGATGTGACTTTGTGCTCTGCAACTTGTGAAATGCATTTTCCCAATTTACGTTCAAAAATGTTTTCAGTAACCCAAAACACAATTAAAATAATCGCTAGGTGAAGGCGTTTTGTTCACATTGTCAATTACTTTATTTCTACCTGAATCCATATCAGGCAAGTAAACCATGGCAGAAGCTTAATAATGCATCTTGCTGAGGATTAACATGTTCTACAGGCTTGTCATATTTAAGTAAGTGTAAGTCTACTACATTATCAACAACAGTAACCATAATATAATATAAATAAGGTCTGTAGGGTGCCTTCTAGGGCTGCACGATATTGAAAAAAACTAACATTGCAATATTTTTCTTTTCTGCGATATATATTGCGATATGAAAAAATAGAGGAAGTTTCACCAGATTACTTCAGTTGCTCAATTTGAAAATAATTGAGCATCCTAAAAGAATTAAAAACTGATCAAGAATAATATTGAGATTGCTAATTCACTGTGCATGCAGAGCCTGCTCGTCACTCACTAGTTACAAACTGTGTATCCAAGAACTCTTAAATTGGAGTAAATGATGTTACATCAGACAAACGTCTCTTGTAGATTAGACATGGAAAATGAGAACTTTCCAAGTTTTCCTTTTCTATCAAGCAGCAAAAAAGTTGAGGTGGTTGAGTTAATTTGACTTGCTTGGTATTGCACTGTTCTGCGATGTGACTACTGCGCAAGAGCACATTGCGATGACGATGCTCCGGCGATATATTGTGCAGCTCTAGGGCCTTCATAGAAAGAATTTGAGGTCTTTTATTTTCCTTACTGAATGTTATAGAATTCCAAAAACTATTTCTTTCATATATTCTACAATATTTGGGGGGACTTAAAAGATCATATCACTCAACCACATTCTCAACCACTTATCCTTCTGTACTGTAGATAGAAATCCAACCTTTCTATTGCTTGAAATGAAATTATTTACCTAGCAAAGTGGATATTGTATGAATTGTACTACCTTTCTGGAAATCCATCAACTCCACCAAATATTATCAGGTTGTACCTATGAACAAAAAGTAATACAAAACAAAAAAAAAACAAAAAGAACATTATTGACACTGATAATTACCATGTCACACCGATCACTGCCTTGCATGCTTTAAATAAAGTTGTAACTTTGGTGTAAAATTGGGTTGGACAATATGGAGGTGAACAGAGAGATACAAATACACTATTGTGGACTCAGATCACACCCAGGGAATTAGCCTCAACTTCGGTCCTGGAGGTCAGAGGGCCCCCAAGTACCTGAGTTTAAAACCACTGATTTACATAACACCTTAGCAAGGATAAAGTTAGCTTAAAATACATAAAAACATACCTAAAACATACCGGATAAGTTTATGGTTGGTGTCAACATGTACCAGTGCAAGGGGACCTCGAACTGAGTATGATCTTCGCACAATGCAGCCAAGTTGTGCAAGTCGGGAAAGAACTCCAGCGGCATCCACACGATGCATCAATGCCTTTATCCTCTCCCACTGCACACGGCTACCCATTGCCATGAGCTGTCCCTTCACATTTCTGTACCCTGCATTGGGCATCTGGGTTTTTATAGCTCTCACCATGTTATCAAGTTCTGAGTCAGTCATGGTGCTGTAGCATCCTGTCACACTTAGTCCATATTCCTCCATCCTACGGAATATAGTGCGTTGTGATACCCCTAACAACTGAGCTATACAGGGTACTGAGAATTGTGCTTCTAGTAAGTAATGCAACTGATCTCTCTGTATAATCAGCCTGGGTCCTCCTCTTAACCCCACAGCTGTGTCTAAATGTGACACAGCTGGATTGTTTTCAACTGCAGCTTGGACCAGCTCCAACAAATGGTTTAACTGCTGCAAAATGTCAGTGCCAACGTGTATCTGATCAGCAAAAGACTGAATTAAAATTAATTCATTGTTGCAGACAAACTCGAGGAAGTCCAAATCGACAGGTTGTCTTGAAAGTGCTTGCTGCACTCTAGACCGCAGCTGCTCAAGTAACTCCTCCCGAAGGACATCCTGGCAATAAAGGGAAATTAATTAGAAATTAGCACTCCAAGAAAGTCACAGAAACAACACTAAGAGTTTGTTGCAAATACAGAACAATGCCAAAAGATCTATACATGAAATGCATAGCATAGCCTATAATTTTGTATGCAGTTTCCAAACAGCTCACACCTTCAAGCTTCTACCTACATTTTTATATTGTGATTGACATCAAACTTAGAAGTTGTCACTTTTACCAAAACAAGACAGCTGTGAGCAGTAAAATATAATAGTGTCTTTCAACATCATAATTTGAAATGTATATGCATACATCGGCAGCAAATGTAGGCTATTATTTCACCCCACGAAACCCAAATGAATGAAAATGGGTTAACATTAGGCATGGTCAGGAGTGATGAATCTGCTCGGGAAAATTCACCATAACTTTACTTTAAAGTTTCGAACACAGCCTCAGTTAGCTAGTGACTACAGAAATGATCATAAGCATGCTAATAAATTCTCAGGTATTAGCTAGCTTTTTAGTTAGCTAAAGTTAATGGTTACAACATGGTACTGTTAACAAAGTTTTTCACCTCTCTCCCAGCCATGGACGCGGTTCTTGCAGCTCTAGACGGGACCGCCTTGTGGCCAGAGAGCCGTGCATCCTGTTTGCGTATCCTGTGCGCTTTCGTCATTGGCGGAGCAGTCGGTCAATCCCACCTTTCCAGTAAATACGACTTGTGATTGGACTGTACGTCAGCAGACAGCAAAGCATTGGCCAAGAGCAGAAGGCCCTCCCTCCAGGCTTTTTTTTTTTTAAGTTGCGAGGTTGCGAAGCTTCATTTTCGCTCAGTCTGAATTTCAGAGTTTCAGAGTAGAGCTGCGTGAGGACGCTGCCATAAATCACGTGAATCGCAAGCTCGCAACTGTGTGGGCGTATCTCCGCAAAGTGGGTGTTGTAAACTCAGCTCTGAAAAAAATAGTCTGCAATAGGAGTGCAAATGTAATGTAATGTAATAATTTTCGCCCTTTTGAACCTGTTTTCAGAGTTTCAAAACTTTTTTTCACACATTCGCACACCAGTTTTCAGATCACCATTTACGAGGTTTCAAACCTGGAAAACAAACTAATACAGTGGGAGAACACTGACAAATTCGAAACTCTGAAAAAATGATTGCGCAACACCTTAAAAAAGAGTGTTGTACTTCTGAAGAAGGAAAACTCAAAAACAAAATTATGTTTGCAGAGATTTTATTTTTTTTTACCACTTTGCAAGCCTGCAAATCTTATTTTTCGATCTTGCAAAACTTTTTTTTGTAAGATTTTGAGTTTTCGAACACTTAGTTTCAACCTTTCAGAAGTTGATTTTCAGTTTTGAATCATGGCAGGATTCTAATCCCATACTTATTGAGTCTAAATAGATGAACAACTTGCTAACCCTAACACCCAAATGACAACAGACATATCATACTGTTCATGTGTTACACTTGTTATAGTTTACTTCAATGTTGTTTCTACATAGGCATTAGTTTTCTGCTGCACAGAATTTTGCCTTTTTATAAGAGGTTTGGTCACAACTACAAAAAAATAAATTGGGTACAGGGGGGGGTGGAATGAGGTCCCGGGTCTGTAAAGAGGTATGCGTTAATGGTTAAGTGCAGGTGTTTGTGTAAGTAGTTATAACACATAATATCTGTGTCAGCTTTCCAAGTTAAGGAGTGGATCAAGAGATCTGTGATCATTTCGCATGCACTTCATTTCCATGCCAATCAGTTTTTGCTTTTAAAATTACATTTGTTTATTGAAAAGACTCTCTCTAAATTCAAATTACATAAAAATGTTCAACTTCCTCCATCTGCCCCATTTGCAGTGACGCAAGTACCATCTTCTAACAACAGGTGCAGAATTACCATACAAATGAAGTGTCATGTCTAGATTTATTTATGTTTTGTTTTTTATGTTTTTAAAGTTTTTTATTTTTAAAAGTTTAGTTCCAAAAGTTTAGTCATGTGTTTACCTAGTCATGTGATGTTCTGTTTTCCCTCCATGTTCATGTTCATGTGTCTTGTTTTCATTGGTTTATTGTTTAATTATCTTGTTTAGAGTTCTGTTTGTTCATTGGTTTATGTTCCGCCATGACATGTATTTAAGCCTTCATGTTACCATTGTCCATTGTGGAGTATTATTCATGTAAAACTGTTGTTTAATTTTGTTTGTTTTTTTCCTCTCTTTTCTTTTTTTCTTCCAAGCTGTAGTCAAGTTTTAGTCTAGTCATGTTTTGTTTATGTCAAGTCTAGTCTAGTCTAGTCATTCATGATTTTGTTTTGATTCACGTTTGTAGTCAGGGTTTTGGATATCACGTTTTTAATAAAACCACACTTGGGTTCATCTTCACATCTTCGTCTTCATCATCAGCAACGTTACATGAAGAACATACAGACAATTATAAATATAAAACAACAATAATAATAATACAAATAAACCATCACCATGAAAATTTAACACAAACCATAAAATTTCCACTTTCATAGAATGGCTACAACATTCCGGCCCCAAATTGTTGTTCACAAGCAATTACCACATAAAGTATATCAGTAGCCATACAAACATTGACATTAATTGCATTTTTGTCTTTTCATTTTCAAAAACACAGGCTTTAGTCCTTATGAAAATTATCTTTTTTGGACTATTTCTTAAGTCTTTGAAAATTAAAAAAAAAAATGCAATGTATGTGGTCAGGTGTAATGTGTGCACTTGTCAGGGTATGTGAGTCAGTGTAAATGTAGTCAAAATGTTCATTACTTAAAGAAAAAAATGGAATGCTTCACTGCTTCAAATAGTAGGCATAGCTTATTGAAAGGTCTTTCTAATTAATTTGTTTTTGTCCTCAGGCAAACACGACAGAAAAATCCTTTAGAATCTGTCACTGTTTTGGTGATGCATCCCATAGTCCATGAGTTTCTATGTGCAGTTTCATCCATTACAAGTACTAGAGCTCCAATTTTAAAACTGAAACGTTCTTTGTTCCATTTCTGACGTTCTTGCATCATAGGGAGATATTCTTTCACCCACCTCTTCCAGAATAAGTCTGTTAAGTACTGAACCTGTCTCTAACTTCTTGGAATTTTATAAATCATCTTTCTTATACAGACCAGGTGGTAGGACTGGTTTTGCTTTGAGTTGGAGGAGATGGTTTGGTGTAAGTGCTTTGAGATTGTTAGGATCATTAGAATATGGAGTGATTGGACAATCATTCAGAATAGCCTTTACCTCAAATAACACGGTGTGTAAGACCTCATCATCCAGCACAACAGTTGCTGGATGATGAGGCCTTACACTACAGAGCAAAGCACCTTCTTGACTTGTTGGACCCAAACATCGTCATGATGTGCACCAAAAGGGGGAGTTGAAAGCGGTGGCGGAGCTAGGTGGTGGCCAGGGGTGGCTGTGGCCACCATGGACCGACGCCTGGCCACCCCATTGGCCACCCAACTCGCAATTGCTGTTTACAATCCGATGATAGGATAGAAAAATAGAAAAATTCTGCCTAAACATTTCTGTGCCACCACAGACTGATTGCTTGCCCCTGCCTGGCCACCCCTTGGAAAACCTCCTGGCTCCGCCCCAAATTGAATGGTTTTTTTTTTTTTTTCAGTTTTTTAAATTTTATTTCATCAGGATTGAGAGTGACTTTCCTTTACTTGGCCTCTTCAACATAAAAAATCTTCTGCTTGCATATTGATACAAGAATCTGTATCAAGAGTGTGCGCCACTTCAATGTGAAGTGCATAGCATGTCAAACATGTAAATATGAAACCATATCTTTTAACAGTGTTTCTTCCTCTATGACCAATCTTTTAATGTACATGTTGAAGAATGAGCTTTGAAACATGATTGTATTTGATAAGACTGCAGGATGTTTTGTTTCTTCAGGTAAAGCTGATTTACTTAGTCTCCTGCCCACTCTTACCATTTCATCAACAATTTTTGGGTCAAGATTCTACAGATGACTTGATCTTTTTACCGTGCCTTTATTCAGAGCATCTATTTTTGGGTCAAGATTCTACAGATGACGTGATCATTTTACCATGCCTTTATTCAGAGCATCTATTAAGTAAATAGATCGGCCAAAAAGTACAAGTAAAATTCCAAGAGCCCCCCTGTGTGATGCAATCAATTTAAAGAGTTTCTTTTCATCCATGAATTCATTTCCCTCATCCATGTTAACAACAGAAATTTACTTCAACAGAGCAAACTTTGTCCAAGAGATCAACAAATGTTATTCAACTTCAAAAGGAAATTTCCAAAAATAATCTTTGTCTTCTGTAAATTACATACATTTTCCAGTTCTCCTTTGTTGTGCAAATCCAACATGTTATATAATATTTTTTTACTATTATTTTGCACGCACTTAATTTCCATGGCAGTCAATTTTTGCTTTAACAATTACGTTTGTTTATTGAAACGGAAAAAAAAATCTCTAAATTCAAATTACATCTCAAACGAAATGAAAAGACAATTCAAATAACAAAGTGGTCAAAAATCGGATGTAACCACCTCCCTCACATCAAAATATTTACCATTTTCAACTTCCTCCATCTGCCCCTATTTGCATTGGCACAAGTACCCATTTACTAACAACAGGTGAACAATTACTATACAAATGAATAACATACAGACAATTCTAAATGTAAAAAAATAACAACAATAATAATAATAATAAAAAATATATCTGCAAGTAGCAATTACGGGGTCAAGCACCAGCATGGCAACCACTGCGCAACACTAAACGCAACCCAAAGATCTCACAGAACAAGCACAGATAACATCGCCTCAAATTTCCATTACACAGTTCACTGCACCACCCAGCCACAACATTGCATTTGAAAAAAGAGAAATACCAAGCATAGAGGAATCACAGCTGTTACAATGATCATCTTTATATTGATGTAACTTTCATCAACATTTGATTGGGGAAAAGCCAGGCCTCAATCATTCACTGATCACAATACAAAAATCTCCAGAAGTACTCACATTTCTAATGCTTGACTTGCTGATGTGGGGATCAAACCCTTGACTCTAGGAACTATAATCAAGAACCTTACACACAGTGCCACTCAGTGACATAGCTCAGACATGCCAATTTCAGAGTCAGCACACAAGTGTAGGTTATTTATTTAACAGGGGTCGACTGATTATCATCCTGGTCAAAAATTGGATCCGATATTCATAATTTTTTTAAATTATTGTAAACATACAATATGATATGATTGCCGATAAATTGAAAAATTGAGGAGCTTGATGGCCCAGTGTAATACTCCAGCCATGACCCTGACTGCAGCATAGCCCAGTCCCACATCACACTCACAAAGATGGGGCCACAAGATGAACCTGAGGTCTTAATCAAGCTCTTCGAATGATAGCTGCAGCTGGACTAACACCCAGTGGGCAGCCCGATTGCTGAACTTGCTGTCCGGGGAAGCTCAGCTTGCTGCCCAACAACTTCCGGCCACGAAAGTGATGAAGTAAATGGACCTAAAGCGGGCCATCTTAAAATGGGCCCGCCATAATCTGAACAGCACCAGCCGTGCATCTGTATGCTGCTGTACAGCAAATGCTGTTGCCCATTTGCCTTCACCAAACAGCACTGCCTTGCCTGTCTGAGGTGGGAGCTGGCAAAGCGATGCCAAAGCTGTCATCATGGTAATGGAGCAGTTTGTTGGCCGGTCAAATGGCTGAGTTGGTCCAGTGCCACCATCCGGCATTGCTGACGGAGGAATTCCAGCTGGTTGAGGACCAATTTGCATGCAGCATATTCGTGGGCCGGCGAGCCCTCTTCTTCTCTGTCTCTCACTCTCTCTCCTCCCTCCCCTTCTCCTGCTCCATCCTGTTCCTATTCCCAGGAATTCAAGCTAGTAAATCTGCTACCGTAGGTGTGTGCTTCAAGTCTGGGCCGGAAACCCTTAGACACGCCTTCGACCAAGTGAAAATGATTGATGGTCAATGCCTACGGTCAGACATTGCACTCTCATTCCCATATTCAAGGATCGTTATATCGAGTGATGCTGGACACTCAGACAAAGGAGGATATAACCCAATTGTCAGGAAATGTTATTTCAGATGGTTCATTATAATCCGATGGTGGGTCAGACATTGCACTCTCATTCCCATATTCAAGGATCGTTATATCGAGTGATGCTGGACACTCAGACAAAGGAGGATATAACCCAATTGTCAGGAAATGTTATTTCAGATGGTTCATTATAATCCGATGGTGGGTCACTTAATGCAGTGTAGCATCGTGAGAGGTAGGGTATCGCCAAAGTGTGGGTTGGTTCACAAATCGAGTCCAGGCAGAGATCAAGTCACTGGTTTCTTTTAATAAAAATCAACTCAAAATTCCAGAGCGTTCTTTCTTTTTTTTTAACACCCAAAAGCTCTTTCAGCTTCACTTTATACTCTCTAACAAAACCAGCAGTCTCTCTGTTCTCAGCTCATTAACAGCTTCTCTCCTTCACTCACAACAGGTGTGTTCCCACCGCTGAGGAACCTGGTAACTGTAGTTCGGTATGAGGTGGCCATCTTGGTTTGTAGTCCCCATGCTGTAACCACCTAGATGGCACATACCTTGCCTCTATGACATACCCTCTCACGATGCCACAGCATGTTTGGATAACACCAATTTGTCACCATTTCTTTCGGTTTGTTCTTTCAGTGGCTCATGGACATAATCCTCGGACCGCACTCCGCTTAAGATGCTTCCTATCTGGATGAAATCATTATTTTTGGTAATTATTGGCAGCGGCACCTACAGCATCTGAGGGCTGTCCTGAAGTTCTTGAAATGGGCGGCAAACCCTAAGAAGTGTTCAATTGGATGGGTGGAAATATGGTGTCTGGGCTTCCACTTGGGTCACGGGCAGGTGTGGCCCTAAATTGATAGGACCGCAGTGATTGCAGCCTGCCCTAGACCTAAGACCAAAAAGGAGGTGAGACAGTTCATGGGGCTGGTTATTATCGCAGGTTTATGCCTTACTATTTGACCGTCACAACACTGACTGATCTAACTAAAAAGGGGGCACCAGATCTGGTCCAGTGGATGGAGCCATGTCAGCAGGTGTTCACGCAGGTGAATGCTGCACTTTGCAACGGGCCGTTATTGCACTCTCCTGACTTTACTTTCCCTTTTATCTTGCAGACAGACACATTGGACAGGACAGTGGGAGCAGTACTGTCCCAGATGGTGGAGGTGGAGGAGTACCCTGTGTTGTACATTAGAATTCATGGGGGAGAGGTGGGAGAGAGGAAAGCAGCAAGAATAAGATGCATCACTGAGAGGACAAGCTGTTTTCAAAAGGTAAGAATGTCAATACTGACGTTTCAATAAACATCACAGTACTCTATGCCAGTGGTCACCAATAAGTGGTGAGATGGGGCAACTGTTGTCATGATGTCTCATTGTCCAGATAGAGCCAATCCGTGGTTCAGAGTTCGGACTGGATTGCTAGACATCATGAAAATGGTTGTCCCATCTCACTGTTTCTATGCTTTAGGTTAGCAGCATGACAAATCAACAGATCTGTGTACACCACAAATGCTCCGGGGCATAGATAGCACTAATCTTTTAGCGCTATATCCTTGAATATTTTTCTATAGCACAGAACAATCTTCATTAACGCCTTTCATGCGTTGCCTCCACAGGCCCGCGATATGAAGCGCTGCATAGTGGAGCTGCAGATGTTGTTATTTTACTGACAGTAGAACATAGCGGAGAAATACAGTGAGCTTATTTCACTAAAATACACTGCAGAAAACAAAAATTAAGCAGAAACAATCTTCATGTGTCTGATATGAAACTATTTTTTTCTAGTGTAAAATTAGTGTGATTAACTTGTTTAGAGCTTATTGATAATAATTAGAGATTTTTGTTTACATTTTGTGAAAATTAATCAGACAGAACATCATCTCTGGCATGGATGGCAAGAAACATAACCAAAACTTTAAAATCTCCCCAATTCAACTAGTATATACACTCACCTAAAGGATTATTAGGAACACCTGTTCAATTTCTCATTAATGCAATTATCTAATCAACCAATCACATGGCAGTTGCTTCAGTGCATTTAGGGGTGTGGTCCTGGTCAAGACAATCTCCTGAACTCCAAACTGAATGTCAGAATGGGAATGAAAGGTGATTCAAGCAATTTTGAGCGTGGCATGGTTGTTGGTGCCAGACGGGCCGGTCTGAGTATTTCACAATCTGCTCAGTTACTGGGATTTTCACGCACAACCATATCTAGGGTTTACAAAGAATGGTGTGAAAAGGGAAAAACATCCAGTATGCGGCAGTCCTGTGGGCGAAAATGCCTTGTTGATGCTAGAGGTCAGAGGAGAATGGGCCGACTGATTCAAGCTGATAGAAGAGCAACTTTGACTGAAATAACCACTCGTTACAACCGAGGTATGCAGCAAAGCATTTGTGAAGCCACAACACGCACAACCTTGAGGCGGATGGGCTACAACAGCAGAAGACCCCACCGGGTACCACTCATCTCCACTACAAATAGGAAAAAGAGGCTACAATTTGCAAGAGCTCACCAAAATTGGACAGTTGAAGACTGGAAAAATGTTGCCTGGTCTGATGAGTCTCGATTTCTGTTGAGACATTCAGATGGTAGAGTCAGAATTTGGCGTAAACAGAATGAGAACATGGATCCATCATGCCTTGTTACCACTGTGCAGGCTGGTGGTGGTGGTGTAATGGTGTGGGGGATGTTTTCTTGGCACACTTTAGGCCCCTTAGTGCCAATTGGGCATCGTTTAAATGCCACGGCCTACCTGAGCATTGTTTCTGACCATGTCCATCCCTTTATGGCTACCATGTACCCATCCTCTGATGGCTACTTCCAGCAGGATAATGCACTATGTCACAAAGCTCGAATCATTTCAAATTGGTTTCTTGAACATGACAATGAGTTCACTGTACTAAAATGGCCCCCACAGTCACCAGATCTCAACCCAATAGAGCATCTTTGGGATGTGGTGGAACGCGAGCTTCGTGCCCTGGATGTGCATCCCACAAATCTCCATCAACTGCAAGATGCTATCCTATCAATATGGGCCAACATTTCTAAAGAATGCTTTCAGCACCTTGTTGAATCAATGCCACGTAGAATTAAGGCAGTTCTGAAGGCGAAAGGGGGTCAAACACAGTATTAGTATGGTGTTCCTAATAATCCTTTAGGTGAGTGTATATATTTTTATATACATTTATCTAGTGTATGTGTATTCTATATTGTGTGTATAGAATAAAATAGGTTGGTGAGTAAAGTGACAGATTGAACAATACAGTGAAAATGAACTTCATGGAGTCTGTTGACAATGCCTTAATAAGCATTTATCCTTCGTTGAGTCAAAATCGTTTTGCAATCAGATTACCCAAAGTATTCAATATGGCAGCACTTTGAACAAAAGTCTTGGAGATGTACCTGCTTGTCATTGCGTTTCCTCATGTTGCTTGGTTCTTTGGTATTTGTAGAATGTTCTTTCCGTTGATGTTTTAGACTCTGTTATGATAGCGGATAGTTATTGTCTGGATGAAGTGAGGCCTTCTGCAAGGAGGACTCGCAACTCCCTTTGGGGGTGTGAACCGTAGAGTAGAGAGTTAGAGGCTTCGTGTTAGGACTTTGTGTCCCGAGTTCTCCTTGGACTATACATGGCGCAGAGGATCTGGAAGAAGCAAGAGACACTTCCAAAAAGAGTGTTGCAAGAGCGAAGTTCAGCAGAAGAGGAAGATCAAGAGAAGAGGCAGAAGAAAAGAGAGTACTTCCCTGGGTAGGAACCTTTTTAATTGAAATTGGCCTTACCCCAAAGGTGTCCCGAAACAATCAGAAGTGACTTTCCAGAGTCACATGGTTGACTGGGCTGTCCTTTTCAAAAGTTGATTAATGATCCTTTGTGGAGGATTCTTACAAACTCCTGCTCAAAAATAGTGCATGTTTAAATCATGATCTTTTATATCTTGGAAATGGTACAAAAGACATGACATTCGTTGTCATCAACATTCTCTACATAAACAAGCAAGCATTTACATACTAAATATGACATTCTTTCATGAATATTATATGTTTAAGTAACAAAACATGAAAATCCCTGGTTACAAATCATACTGGTTAATGGATAATACATTACACATTATGAGAAACTTTGGGGTCGGTGTATAATTTCAGTTGAACCTTGAAGATACCATGCAAGATACAATTACCAATCACTACACATATTTTAAAAGGTACAGCTATAATCATTAAGTGATCACAGGTCATAGAGTCATTTTCAGAAATATCTAGCAAGTCTAGTTATGGTGTATATTTTCTAGGGTTAATGGATTCCCTTTTAGCTGTTGTTTGCAGGATACTAATCACGATGTCTCATGAGCTGATGAGTCTAAGTGTAGCAAATTGGTTTATATCAGAGGACAAAACACAGTGTGTTCAGAGTCTTTCTTAGGAAATTCCAGGGAGTGTTCTCTCTGACTTTTATTGCTTGTGACCCTGCACCCAGGGGCATCTTTGCAGAGATGGTCTTAATAGCAGTTTAGGCACCACGGATTAGTTTTTTGAATCTTTAATAACTCGGTGGGAAATCTTTCTGATCTGTGGAATGTGTTGTTGTGTTTATTTGATGGATTTCTTTCTGGATAATCCAACATATTCTGTCCTTCAATTGCGGACGTTTGAAATGGAAAAAAAAAACATCTGCAATTGCTGGAAAACAAGCAGAAGATGACAAACACAAACAACAACAAGACAACACTTCCATCAAAGCTAAATTTAAATTAATTATTCATTAAGTATTCTAGCGTTGAGGATTCTAGGGATGTTTTGGTACTATTGGACTCTTCTACGATTGTTCATGTTTTAGAGTAACTGTTAATTATTCTTAGTGGTTCAGAAACCAGAAAAGTGTAATTCAGATTTGACTGAGGTGAATTGTCATGAATACGAGAGATCGTTCAGTTCAGTGAGGTTCTTCCAGCTAGTTTCTGTCGTGATTGTGAACCAAGAGTGAAGGAGAACCCATCTAAGACCAGAGGAATTTTATTTAGTTTGACACTCTTCACACTTGAAGTACCGAAGTCTAAGTCATAAACATGAAGGACTGCGTTCTTTTGGAAATTGATCCGCATGGTTCAATTGTGTAGCGTAAAGCGGTACGTTCTTTTGATTTAGTTGGGATGGTTCATGGATAAATTTCTTATTTGCATGAGTTTTTCTGAATGCTCTAGGAATTCATGGTGGTTTGTGAACGAAAAGCATAGGGAGTCAATCCTGATTTAATGCCTTGAGTATTCAAAAGGGCGGAGTGATGATATAACTTATTTCAAACACAACAGAAAGAAAGAACAAACCAATCATGATGATTTTACAAATATTCATAGTTTGTCCAGTTGCCCTAAGCTGGTCTCAAACTGGCAACCTTTGAATCTCCAAAGGACACATGGTATGCTCCACCTTCCTGCTGGACCACATTGCCCCAGTTGCTGAAGAAACATACCAAGCTTAGAGTCAGCAGGTTTTGAATTAGTAAAAAGTATTCAAAAGGGTGGTAAAAAAGTATTCAAATCACCATAACTACAACATATGTCTACTACATGAATTGCAGAGGCAAGAATCGAACTGACAACCTTTAAAACTAAAGTCAACATTGTTGCTATGGCTTAACAACAGCAAAAAGTAATCCAGAGTTTAGAGTCAGCACACAAGTGTAGGTTATCTTTGGAACCATAGGTGGCGCTGTCTCCAAAGTGCTTAGTTATCTTCAGGACATAATGTCAATGATACATACCAAATTTATTATAACCTGACAATGATTTTAAAAGATATGTCACTTTTTAATAAAATTCACTTTGGCTGAGGGACAGTGTGGTTGATATGAGAACATTTCAGAGTCCATAGACACAAACCTCATGATTTTAGAACATACGGTTAAAAAGTTATAGGCAAAAATAGCAAATAGGTAATAAATAGGTAAAACTCATACACAAGAACTTGTAGTTGAACCAATAAAATGTTACAGTAGTATGCAATACAGAAGACAGCTGATTCATCTATAGCTATGATAAATGCTATGATAAAAGTATCCTCGTAAACAATTTCTCTCTTACTGTAGTGCAAGTATGTAACTAAAACCAAGTATGGTAATATAACACCATAGTTAATTTTTGCTACATAAAATAAACATTTTGAAAAGACTGTTCGAGCAGCAGTTTGTGTGAACTGTAAATAATAATGACAAGCGCATAGCCAGGGTGCATTCCATTCAGAAGTGATCATCCCTATGTCCTTTTCCCTTCAAAGACTTTACAATCCACTGTGACAGCTTTGGAGGGCTAAAAACTGTGGGGCTCAAAAATGAGGGTCATTCAGAACTACATTTTAAAGCAATTTGTATTGAAAATTCTGTTTGACGTGATCTCACATCATGCCTACCATGCTTGTTCTACCTTCAAAGTGCCCTTCAGAGGAAATGTTGTTGTGGTGACGTCACATCCAGCCAGTTTGCGAATAAGATCACACAAGACACACACTCACATGCAAACTTGTTTTTATATCATTGTGAGGACTCTCCATAGACTTCCATGCATTTTAGACAGATCTATTGAGAATTTCTATGCCTAATCCTAAACCTACCCCTAAACCTAACCCTCACAGAAACCTTTTTACATTTCTACAAATTAAAAAAAGTTATATATATATTGTTTAGTATGTTTAATAAGCAATTTCCTGGTGGGTACTGCTGGCTGGGCCCCAAAAGGTAGGTAATCTCTGGTTTTACTATCCCTGTGGGGACATTTGGTCCCCATAAAGTAGTATCAGCATTCCTCTCTAGTGTACATCTCAAATTTGTAATAATGTACAGATTTAGCTGTTTAGGAAGGAGATTGGTACTTTAATTCACAAAAGTGGCATTCAACTTATCACAAAGTATAGTCAGGACATTACTGATGTAAAAAACAGCACCATCACTATTTGAAAAAAGTATTTTTTAATCAAATCTAGACAGGCCCCATTTACTGCAGCCATTACTCCAACACCTTATCCTTGAGTAATCATGCTTAATTGCAATTTTGGTACTAGACAAATCACTTGCCATTATATCAGACACAGTTGAAAGCTATTTGTTTTTTAAATTAATTTGAGTTGCCACAGTATGCAATAGACTGGCTTGTCTTAAGGTCAATATTAGGTCAAAAATGTCAAAAAAGCAACCGCAAGAAAATTCTCAAGAAACTAATCAGTCAATCATTGTTTTGAGGAATGAAGGCTACGCAATGCTTGAAATTGCCAAAAAAAAACTGAAGATTTCATACAAAGGTGTACACTACAGTCTTCAAAGACAAAGGACGACTGGCTCTAACAAGGACAGAAAGAGATGTGGAAGGCCCAGATACAACTAAACAAGCAGACAAGTACATCAGAGTCTCTAGTTTGAGAAATAGATGCCTCACATGTCCTCAGATGACAGCTTCATTGAATTGTACCTGCTCAACACCAGTTTCATGTAAAACAGTAAAGAGAAGACTCAGGAGTGCAGGCCTTATGGGAAGAATTGCAAATAAAAAGCCACTTTTGAAGCAGAAAAAGAAAAGGTTAGAGTGGGCAAAGAAACACAGACATTGGACAACATATAATTGGAAAAGAGTGTTATGGATCTTAAACCCATTGAGATTTTGCGGGATTAGCTAGACTGTAAGGTGCGTGAGATGTGACCAACAAGACAGCCACATCTAAGTACTAAAGGAAGTGTAGGGTCAAATGTCACCTGAGAATCTGGACAAACTGACAGCTAGAATGCCAATGATCTGCAAAGCTGTCATTGTTGCACGTGGAGGATTTTGTGATGAGAACTCATTGAAGTAGATTAAGAAGTTGTATAGAAATGTTCATGTTATTAATGTCCTGACTATACATTGTGATCAGTTGAATGTCACTTTGGTGAATAAAAGTACCAATTTCTTTCCATAAGAGCAAAATCTGAACATTATTCCAAACTTTTGGCCACCAGTGTATTTTCAATGTTTGAATCGGTGAGCCAAGCACCTCTGACTGTTCACTTTGATGTTGACACCCTGCCTGGATCTCATCCACAGAAGTTTGTTTTCTGTTTGAGGTTCTACTGAAGTCTTTACTTTCTTCTGATACCATGGAAATTTCATTTGGTTATAAAGAATACAATATCGAAGGCAAAAAAAAAAAAAGGATTGCACCACGTAGAACCTGTGGTTCGACAGACGCTTTATCAGCGACGTCCAATTTTGTGAGACAATATTGGTATGTTGGGATTGTTAACTTTTACATGTCAGCAATGGTTCAGTAGCATTTAAATTACCACATTAGCTTGGTTAGCTAGCTACTAGGGATGGGACAATATATAGAATGTTGAAGAATGTTGCTATATCGCAAACCAAAAAAATTTAAAACCATGTCAAATGAGCATGAATGATTTAACCTCTCTTTTGCTTTATTTGACCCTTACTGCGCTTTGTTTTACACTGTTTACAGTGTTTGCACAAGGTTCTCGAAGTGCTTTTAGAAATGCAATACTTGAATACCTGGAAAATCACCATTATGTTGAAAAGTTCTTGAGATAAAAACAGAACATTTCTTCTGTGTAATGTTACCATAAAAGATGAGATCCCACACTCCACTTTCAGTGAATAATGCATCTTATAATATCCTTCCTGTTCCTTACAATCAGATCAAATTAAAAAGAAATATACATTTCAATCACAAATTGCATGGATGTGCAAAAAAAAAGAAAGACATTCTCTCATTAATAAACCGGGCACCTGCGTACGGAGCCCTTAAAGGGACATGGTGGTGCAAAAATTATGAGATATATACTCAAGTATAAAGAAATAAGGTCAGTGCCAAGTTCAAGGCATGGTTTTCACTTAAGTGAAAGACACCTAAAAAGGATATTACGCAATACAGGATTATGTCGACAGAAAAATTACTCTGATTTAGTGGACCTTGTTGAGTTCATCCGTAATCAGCTGCAGTACTCTGGACAACTTCATGGGTATCGATGGATGTACGCCAAATGTAGAGAAAAGGGTCTGCGTGTGAGAAAAGAGGATGTGTGCTTGGTGCTGAAGGAATTGGACCCAAGAGGAGTTTTCGCGAGGAGAACAAGACGTCTCAGACGGTGCAACTACTTTGCTAAAGGACCCAACTTTATTTGGCACTTGGACTCGTACGATAAATTAAAACCATATGGTATTTGTTTTAATGGTTGCTTTGATGGCTTTTCGAGGAAAATTATCTGGCTTAATGCCTACACAACTAGTAGCGATCCGAAGCTGATAGGAAGTTACTATATTGAAGCGGTGCAGCGTTTGGGGGGATGCCCTAGAGTTGTTAGGTGGGATCTTGAAACTGAAAATGGTCATGTTAGAGACTTTCAGCGTTTTCTTCACATAAATCACACAGATGAAATCCTTGACAGCTATTTGGAAGGTGCAAGTACTGCCAACCAAAGGATAGAATACTAGTGGGGGTTTCTGCGCAAGGAATGCATGGAATTTTGGATTTCCCTGTTTGCTGACCTCAAGGACAATGAATTCTTCGATGGCGGATTCTTGGACAAAAGTCTGCTCCAATTCTGCTGCATGGGAGTCATCCAAGTGAGTTCATCTGAAATTATGTTTTGCTGTTTGGTGTGTGTAGTGAGAGAGAGAGAAAGAGAGATACCGAGAGAGATAATTCTGTCCTCATATCTTCCCATTGTTCAAATGATATGTAACCCTTTCTTAACCAAATAGTACATTTGATGAATCTAAAGATAAAGAATAAACTGATCAACTTACCAATAAGTTGTAAAGATGATAATGTCCCTTTGCTAATAAAAGAAATTTAGAGATACATTTATACAAATATGTATTCAACAGCTATTATTTTAAAAAATTTCTTAGCGCGGTGCCTCCACTAGAGAAACGTTATGATTCATTTTAAATCAAGTTACGATAGTTCCCTAGAAATATATGAAAAATTATCATTTTCCCAAAAGAAAATACCCGAGCACGTGCTTATGTTGGGGCCCATTTCGTTGGTGCACTTATTGTTGAAATGTAACTTTGTTCCGTTCAGTAACAAGATGTAAGGCAATCTTCACTTACTTAATCCTCCTTTAGAAACGAAAGCACAAAGAATCAAATGAAGAGTCGTTCACTCCGTGACTCACGCTTTTCCTCTGGCGATTCATATCCCGTCTCACGTGGAATGAAAATGTGATGTGCATCAAGGGGAATCCTGTCTCTGGAAATCTCACTCTAATCAAACTGTTCATCCACTGATCGACACACACAAGCTCTGTTTCTTGTCGTTTTGGGCCTTATATTCTGAATATATCAGTCTCCATAAACGAACAAACCGGAGAGAAGAATCAGACGCGTGATAACTCTTCGCCTGCCTCGATAATTCTCTCCGTCTTTTCACATGAACAGGGGCGGAACCAAACAACACTGCTCAGTCAGAAATCACAACCTCAGTTGAATAAAGATTTTAGGGATCCCTACAGATATATTTAAAGGAGAAATTAACATCTTTTTTGTTCAAGATGTCTGGATTTTTGGATCAATGAGGCATTGAGAAATGACGACAGGATTTAATTTTTAAGTAAACTATTCATTTTAATTTATTAAAAGTTTTGAGTAATTTTATTGTTACATTTTGCAGGATGACACTGCACAGGTTTGGAATGCACACACCGTTAGGTCATCAAAGAACATCAGCAACCCCAGTGGATGACCCAGTGTGATGTATGGACTGCCTGAACTTTACCTCACCAGAGACTTCCTCACCTCAGCTGACACTGAAAGTGTTCAATTGTGCAAGAATGAATGCACATTCCGACGCCTCATACCATGTGATCCAGATATAAATGAACTGTGCAACGTTATAATTTCTGAGTCTCAGTTGAATCTTCCAAGAGTCCCATATCAAGCTCTGAATACATTTAAGAGATGTGACCAGGGCATCACTGTAACCACTGCAAGGTTTTTTATTTTATTTATTTTTTTATCTGAAATGTGCTTACATAGCTAGTAGACAATGCTCCTGCAGAAATCCTGCAATATTGTACAATGTTTTTATGAAGAATTAGAATTTACCAAACCTCAATATTGATACATGAAGAATTAGAACTTACCACATTATAATATTGATACATAAAACTCATTAAAGAATGAAACCATAATTTGCAAAATAGTTTAATGTTCACAAAGTTTTTTATATCTGGACAGTAAAGCTACTGAAGAAATCTTTCAATTTAATGCAAATTAAAACATTTGACACCATACAAACATACTTTGTGTTTGAAGTTTATGGAATAAACAAAGAGGTTAGAGATTCTGAGTTATTTCCTTACTAACAACCAACTTGGTATTGCATAGAATGGAAAACAGATTGAATTCAAAAACTTGGCAAAGCCTAATGACCATTAATCCATATTTCAAAACAATATACTGACATTTATCTTTTTGTCTGTTTAAATAAAAATAAATAAAATTTAAATAACATAAATAAAATCAAATAACAAAAATAAGAATCATATAACAATTTATCAGTATTAATGGCTGCAGAGATATGTTTTTTGAATGAAAACAACCTGACCACTTATTGTATTGTACTTATTTTATAATGTCATCATTTACTCACCCTCAAAATGTTTCAAACCTGTATGAGTTTCATTCTTCTGTGTAATATAAATGAAGGTATTTTGAATAATGTTAACCAAAAAGTTGCCGGTTCCCCTTTACTTCCATAGTATTTCTTTCCATACTATTGAAATCAATGGGGACCAACAACTGTTTGGTTACCAACATTCTTCAAAATATCTTCATGTTCCACAGAAGAATGAAACTCATACTGGTTTGAAACAACTTGAGGGTGACTAAATGATGACATAATTTTCATTTTTGGGTGAACTATCCCTTTAACAAACAGGTACTTTCCTTACAACAAAAGGCATATTGCATAAGATTAAAAACAGAATAGCCATCTGTTTCAATACTTTGTACTGGTATGTTTAATTTAGGCTGCAGATACAGAGTATATTTCAAAACATCATACTAAAATTTCTTCTTTTCTGTGTAAACAAAACACATGCAACAATAAAACTGTTATGGTAAAACTGTGTACAGTTATGGTGCTATGCTTTGAGGAGATCAAACCATATGGTACCATATAAGAGAACCACTTATTAGAAAACTCCAAACCTATTGGAATGAAGTAAATCGAATGTTGCAACAATCAATTGTAAACTACTTAATACATTAAAGGAAGAGCTATCTGAAGCATGCTATTAATTTCCCAATTGAACGCTCAATAAAAATCTTCTCGTGGATTTTAACCAACAAGTTCATAATAACTACAGACTGTCAAGTTCCAAAAAAGTGACTATGACCTATTCCTGAGCAGCATCAAATTTACAGGATGTCAATTTCAATGTAATCACTGGACAGAATGTTATCAAACTCTGTGTGGAGTTCTGGGTAAGAACTGTAAGTATATGGTAAATCAAGAGTAGCTCCACAAGTATGAGCAATTGGCCTTCTGCTGAGGCCCGATTCTGCATTGAAGCTTACCTTGATTTGATCAACAACAACAATAACAGAAGAACCAGTGCAGAAGCATGTGCATTTTTCTACTTTGGTCAGCATTTCTGACATAATTTTGCAGATGATTGAATACCATCTGTTCTTTTTGAGAGATAATCACCTGTGATGTTTGAAGTAGCTGTGCCACTTTTTTGCCAGTGGCCTTCTTTGTGTTATACAGAGCCACTAGATTTTCTTTGTCTGGTATTTTCATCAGTGCAAATTGCATTTGGAGAAGCAATCTATTATATACTTGGGCTCTTGAAGAATGGCTTCATGAGCAATTGTTTGTATGGCAGACTCCATGGTGTTTATTTGGAGGGATGCAATGAGAGCCCATTCTTGTAAAGAGTTCAAGCAAGTCCTCTTCATCACATTCCTCCAGTGTGCCTTGAAGAGCCTTTGCAATGGCAGACCGTTCAGTTGAAGACTCAGGACATCAACACTGACCAATTGAGTCAATTCCATGGATGCACGCTAAAATGAATGCACTGGAAAGCCTCACTGGCACACCGAGATCAAGTAATCTTTTTTCCCAGATCCTACCTACTGCTTTCCATTCAGCTTCAGAAAAGTCTGGTCTTATTCTAGGAACCCGCTCATCTTCCCCTTCGCAATGTTCAAGGAACTGGTTCAAGGAACTTCCAGCATCATCTACAGCATTCTTGTTTACAAATTCCATTGTCAATGTAGATTGAATTATGCTGCTATCCATGAACACAGCCACAAGATCTTCTACAACATTTAGCCTGTGTATTAAAGAGTGCACATCTTTTGGATTTACAGAATTGTCAGATGAAATTGTAGGAGACAGGTGGTTTGAGGTAAAAACAATTTAGAACAATTATTCCCACCTAGTGCACAGCATAATAAATGTATTATGTATTGCATATATGACCTATACAATCTTTGTCCCACCTTTATTCCTTTCTGTGCATTCTTTTAAACATACATTTTATTTCTCTAAACAAACAAAAGCTGAATCTTACACAAAAATATGCAATAGGCTTAATGCCGCGCACTTCCGTTCTATTGCTTCCGGATTCTTCAGCCAGCTTCACTACTTCCGGTTCACGGTAACGTACGCTGTAGCTATGTCGTTTTTTACGCGATCGCTGCAGGACCTGCCGAGTATAACGGCAAACGATGTACATCGGATCATCCAGGCCACATCGAAGACACCAACATCAAAAAAGGACAAAGGTTTTAAATTGTATGTGTCCAGCTACATAAACAACTACGAAGGTAAGTTAACAAGCCTCTGTTTTGAGTTTACCAAAAACGATACATGCTAACATTAGCTCATTGGCTCTTTACCAGCCAAAGTTAGCACAGTGAGGAAGCAGCGTTAATAATGTTAGCAGAGTGATAGGTTAACATCATGAATATTTTGTGTTTCTGAAATGCAATACCCTAACCTCTATATTAATCACAGTTTCAAACAAGGAGTCAGGAGAGGTCACGGTTAGGTCTGAGTGCTTCAGATCTATGAGGAAAAGCCAGAAGCCTCACTGTCTGAGTGTAAGGGAAAGTCATCCTGCAGGTTCAGTGCAGGTTCAGTTCAGGTTCAGAAGAAACAGGTTCCTTTTTTCATATTCATATCATTGCTGTGAATTAGATCCAGATAAACACCATCATTGCACTATATGAATCATATGGTACCTGAGATATCATGTGAAATATGAATACAGGGTGTGCCAGAAAGAATGTAAAATTAATGGCTCCCACAGAAGCAAGATTTTGTTAAGATTTTTTATAATTTCTTCATTACTTATTCTGCACTGCTATTTTAAAATGAGTATAGTGAGATTAATCATGATCTATTACATTTGACATGGTCAACTATAGTCTAAATAAATTGTAACAATCCCTGTATCACGTTGCACATTTTAAAGTTCACTTACAGATTTTTGCTAACAGAAGTTCACAAATTTAGTGTGTAAAAGGCTGTCTCTTTAATTGCAGTTGTAGCCGGTACAGTTTTATAACAAATATTTGTTGTAACAGATTGTGCTGAGGGATTCAAAGCCGGTGGTGTTACAGAGATGCCAGTGTACCTGTGTGGCAGGTACAGCCTTGTGCAGTCATGTGGCAGCTCTACTGTACCAGACGGCGCACTACTCCCAGCTGAGGCTTAAATCAGTTCCCCCAGTGTTCAGCTGCACAGAAACTGAACAAAAGTGGCACAAACCAAGGACCATGGTAGCAAGCCTTTTAATGACTCTTTAATTTTATGTATGGATATCTCTTGAATGTTTCTCAAACATGTTTTTATTTCATTGCAGGGTATTAAACATGGTCCAGTTAATGACATGGTCATTATATCAGCCAGACCAAAAGAAAGGAGACTTGCAGAAGGAATCAGGTATGTGTTGTTATCTATACTAAACACACACAACAAATCCATTTGCACACATACATTTACGCACCCTCAGAAGTACTTATTTGCTCAACCCTTGTGCATCAATTAAAAAAAGTTACACATAGGTCCATGGTGGACAAAAATGTCTGTCAAAAAAATAAAATAAAGCTTGAGACTTAAGTGTTGTCTCATTTAAAATAAAAAAAATAAAAATAAAAAGTGAAACCAAAAAAAAGTTAGAGGTTTAAGTTTAGGAAATTGATTTATGAACATTATTTTATATAAACTATATATTTATACATCGATATTTGATATGCAATACGATAATGCTTAAAGTGTGTAAAATAAACTTAACTTATCTTGAAAATATATAAAAAATTATATAACCTACATGTTGCACATTATTTTTGTGACAAGAAAACATCCCTACAACTTCTGAAAGTGAACATCAGTGTTTTACAGTAGCATAAGAAGTGTTATTTTAACATCAGTGTAAACCACTGGGTTTAGGTTATCCTACATTAGGTTTATTTAATAACAGAAACTGAATAATCAAATGTAAAAATAAAACACTGCTTAGTTTTCACTGTATGAATTAAATATATACTGATTCTTATTAAAGCTACAAAATTTATTCAGCCAAGAGCAGTGAGTGATTTTCTCTTTGTCTTTTGTTCATGACCGCAGTTATTGCAAGCCGTTGCGATATTCTTATTGCGATATATATACATTTGCGATTTGTCACAAGCACAAAACTCATTGCCTTTGCACATGTACTTCTTAATTCTAACACATTTGTTTGTCTTTTTTCCACAGAAGCAACTTGTATAAAGGAGTTAGCTGCCCTCTGCCAGACATCTCCACTCTGAAAGTTCAGGAGGCGTACCATGGACTTAGTGCAGACGAAGCTCCCATGATCACAGCGATGGCTATCTCCAGTGATGTACCTCTGATTGAGTCCATGTTCGGTCTGGTGCAGGAGGGAAGTGTGCTGTCCTATCAGCTACCAGTAATGGCAGTCCCCAGTACCCGTACACACACAGATGCCCCTTCTCCCCCACAGCTGCCACTCTCGGATTACAGACTAGGACCCCCTACCTGTGCATTTGTGTTTTCTGAACATCAGCACCATCATCTGGCATCCCTTGCAACATCTTTTGAGACGGCACACAAAGTTGAAAAAAGCACGCGAGAGCAGAGTTCCTGCGTTGAGTGGCACCAACTAAGGAGGTGCCGCATCACCTCTACTAAATTTAGAGAAGTTTGCCACACCAGGGGGGAAAGCTCTGCTGAAAACCTGGCAAAAAGGCTTCTGGGATCTTGCCATCAGACTGCTGACATGCGGCGGGGTCTTGCCCTGGAGCCTGTAGCAGTAGAGGAGTACTGCAAGGTCAGGGAATTCAACCACTACCCATGTGGGTTCCTGATCCACCCTGACTCACCATGGATGGGGTCAACACCTGATGGGCTTGTGTACGATCCTGAGGGGCAGCCAGTGTTTGGCCTGTTAGAAATTAAATGCCCAAATGTAACTAGCTATGTGGACTGCCCTTATGTTATGATAAAGGAGGGTACACATACACTGAGGCGAACCCATCCTTATTACTGGCAGGTCCAGGGACAAATGTTGATATCTGAGTGTGACTGGTGTGACTTTGTCATTTACACAGAAGACGACATGTTCATTCAGAGAATTCCCCGTGACATGCAAGTCATACAAACCATTAAAGAAAAAGTTGACTATTTCTTTTTTTATTTCTACCTCAATGCCTTCTTGGCCAATTAATGACTTGATTGCAGTGTAAATATATTTGACAGTGAAATGTTTTTGATTGTGATGTAATGTTTTTGATTGAGATGTAATGTTTTTGATTGTGATGTAATGTTTTTGATTGTGATGTAATGCTTAGGGTAAGTAATAAATGACTTGATAAATCTAAGCATTTTGGTGTTTTGTACGGCTTAAATTTAGTTTTAAAAGGTAAGAGACAGGAAGTAAAAATTAGAGACCAAACCAAAGCAGATTACTAACAATTATTTTTAATATCACTAAGCTTTCATAAATCTTTCATAAAGGCACTGCATATCAAGCTTTTACTCAGACATCCCTCATCAGTGCACTGCACATATAATACAGTTTATATGTATGTTATGTGCAATGCCTTGTTGAAGGTCGTCTGGCTGAAAGACTGATATGCAGTGACTTTATGAAAGTGTATAAATATACAGTGTGGTTGCATGTTGGAAATCCTCAGATCTCAGGCTTCTTTGCCCAGGCCTTTAACAGTGGCCCATTTTCATAGTTTGTAAGGAGACAAGCCACCGTGTACAGTTGGTTGATGCTCCCAAAAATCCGTAGGGGAATCACAGAATCGAAAAACTTGTGCTCTTTGACCCGGCGAATGAAGCGCTCCACATGCACCCTTAGACGTGCTATGGCCTGGGTTTCCCTAACCTCAGATGCAGACATTTGAGGCCTGCCAGAGAGGAAGGCTGGCCTGTAAACCTTGCAGGGCACGATGTCATTAATGAGGAAACCTCTGTCTACCATGACAGCCATCCCAGGTTTGAGCAGATTAAGGACACCAGATTCACGGGTAATCTGTTTGTCGCTGATAGACCCAGCATACAGAGCAGAGACAAATGTCACTGGCCCATGTGGTGCTATCCCAATGAGCCCCTTCAGAGTGCAGTGGGACTTGTAGGAGGAAAATACCTCACTCTGGAGGAGAGGGGAAGATGGGCATTGACACCTCAGCTCAGTGCAGTCAAGGATGACTGTGGTGTCAGGGTAGTCCTTAAAGTCTGCAGGCAGTTTTCTCTGTATCTCCTCTTTGGGTATCCAGATCCTCACTGAGCCGAGTACTGTGAACAGGAAGTTGCTCCATGTTGTAATGATTCTGCGGACCGTTGACTGATGGATACCATACCGGTCAGCAAGGTCTCGTTGCTTGGACCCGAGGGCAAGGTAATTCAAAAATAGGAAAAACTCGTCAATGGACTGCAGGGAATGGGTTGTACATTTGACTCTGTGAGAGCTCCTCTTTGTGCTTGTCGAACACTAGGGTTGGGAATCGTAAGAAATTTTCCGGTTCCGGTTCCGCCTAACGATTCCGGTTCCGATTCCGGTTCCATTAAAATTGTTTAACAATTAATAAATAAATAGTGGTAAGGAAAAATGGCCAATACTCAACTCAAACAATACTTTTTGTGTTTATTACTTACTGTCAAATGAATTTACAGGTTGGCAATGTCAAAAAAAAAAAAAAACATTACTGTATTTAGCCATTTTTTGCTACAAAAAAAATTAACAATTTTTCTGAAGGAAAATCAACATGTCTGCTTTCTCTGGGAGAATTCGGGACCTCTCCTGGCTTATTGTGTCTCCAGCAGTGGAGAATACTCTCTCTGAAGGAGTAGAAGATGCTTGGACAGACATGTACGATTCAGACAGGTGAAACAGAACAGGCAATGCCTCTCTCTTCTCCCACCACCAAACAGCAGGGTCTTCATAGGTGGGGATTGAGGACCGTTCTTTGTAGAAAAGAAGTTCTCTGTCAACTCTCTCCTCAACTGACAAGCCAGTAGCATTTGGAAGCACAATCCCCTGCAGAGCTTTATCCTCCTTTTCAAACAGAACTGCTAATGGACACTTTTTTACTTTCTTGCAAGGCACTTCCTTAAAAGCAAGACAATTAGTGTTAGTTAGTTAGTTAGTTAGTAATATGAACAATATATATCCTTGTCAGCAACACCAGACAATGTATCTTTATCATTGTGAGTTTGCATTTACATTTGAAGTGTTGTCCTGTTCTTGCTCATGGCCTTTTTCCCTTTCCTGCTCTTCTGACACCTTTAGAGAGAACTTTGCACTAGAAGCGGATATTCACAGGCAGTATACATTGTTCCCTGTATCTGTATGTGTGTTTGTGTAAAAGAAGACGACAATACCTTGTTTTGTGCCATTACTGCAGCCAGTTTCACCCTCTCCCAAATGTTGTCTGCTGCAACTAGCTTATTTTTGAAGCGTGGATCCATCACTGTAGCCTCTTCAAGGAAGTGCCTGATGTCCTCATTCTTTACGATAATAAATTCAAAACAAGTAATCTGTAAATGGTACTAAAGCACTAAACAGTAATCTGTACAGCATTATCATCATGATTCATGAAATAACAAGTGGTAGCTGGGTAGTGTATTTTACTGTCTGCTGTACCTGGTACCGCTTAGACAGATCTTCCCAAACTCTTTTCTTGATTGCAGCCACAAAGGGTGTGTCATTCTCTTGAACTTGAAAGTGTTCTTCAAGTTTCTGGAGGATAGGAATGACTTGGCCACAGGTTGGAGTACTGTCACTCGATACACATAGAGTGGAAGTGTACATTAAACTCATGAGCTTTGTAAACTCCTCTGCCTTTTTGAGGTCTTCATCAGTGATGCGTTCCAATCTGTAATTTGCAAACATTAAATCTCGCATTAAAAACTGTCCATTATACAATTAATCAGATTCATCATTATCAGTTATCCTGTATCACATTAATTCCTTCTACCTATCCCTCTCCATTGAGCCTCTCAGCCTTGGGTCCATGGAAGCTGCTTGGATGGCAGGATATTGTTCAAGAAATCTGTCTATCATTAGATAGAGTGAATTCCAGCGAGTTCTGACGTCCAGGATTACTGTATGCTGTGGCAGATCTGAAAAACAATTAATAAAACTTAATTAATAAAATAAAATAATAATAAAATAAAATAAAACTCATTATTTAGTAATATTAAATGACTTACTAAGGAGATGTTGCTTCTCTTGCAAAACAGTCTTGGCCATTGAAGATCTCTTCAGCCATACAATGACACTTCTGATACGTGCACACCATCGAGAAACGGAGTCAATTGAATAGATTTTCTGTGCAGCAATGTTCAGTGTATGTGCAAAGCATGCCATTTTTTTAAGCTGGAGTCTACTGACAGCTACATTCATGTTTGCAGCATTGTCCACTGTGACTGCAACTATTTTCTCCCTAACTCCAAACTCTTCCAAAATTGTCTCTATTTCTTGGGCAACATTAGGACCTGTCTGAATGTCGTAGACTGCTTTACTTTTTAGGACTGTTTGATTCATTTTCCCCTCACTAACAAAATGTAGTGTGACTGTAATGTAATGGTCCTGTGTAATGCTGGTCCATACATCACTTGTAATTGCTGCACTGTGGATGTTTTTCAGAATATCAATTACATTCTGCTTTTCAGTGTCATACCAAGCAGGAATAAGCTGGTTGGCTAAACAGTCCCTAGAGGGTGGGTGGTATTTGGGGTTAAGACACTTGGTCATCTCCCTAAAATGAAGAAAAAAAGGAAATTAAATATTAAAATTAAATATTATGTTCAAATGAACACCTCTGAAACTGTATTATACATTTTATTTCTCTGTCTCTGCATAAAACCTAGTTATAAATTATATTTATGAGTATTTATAGTATATTAATTTACAAGTTATAAATAGTAATTCAGTTAACTTTATAATAAATGGTAGCTCATCTGCATGCATGTTGCTAAACACTTACCTAAACCATGGGGACTCAACGGTGGAAAAAGGATGTAAACCATTCACTATGAACCGTGTAACAGCCCTGTGGCACTCATTTATTCTCTCTGTCGTCATTTTCCCTTTACTTGCTAAAGTAAACGGAGTTACAGTCTCCGACATTCCATGAGAGGGTGTGGGTGTGGCACATTGCGTGGTATCCGCGCTTGAAGCGCTACGTATATCTTTGGGCGGGCTATGTGTAACATCTGGAAAAAAAACGTAAATAATATTGATATGGTATAGTTTATTACTACTGAAATAATACATTTACCCATGTATGAATTCCTACCTGGCGATGGGGACATGCAAGGTGCAGTTGTCTTCCTTAAACAGTCGAAAACATTGCATGTTTTGAGGTTGATTCCGTGGCGCTGTAGCAAATGTTTCGTCATATTGCTAGTACAGCCTCCTTTGCATGTTATTAGCTTGTCACATGTGTTACATTTTGCTTCATCATCATTTAACCTTTCGAAATGAATCCACACTTTTGACTTTCTCTTCGCCATGCTGGTCAACAAGAAAATATCTCACGCAAGGCGTAAATGAGTAGCGTTGAGTGTGAGTGAGCGTTGAGAGAGAGTGTGTGTGTGTGTGTGTGTGTGTGTGTGTGTGAGTGAGTGCGTTCGTTAATTGGTTGCGCTGCTGGAAGCGACGGGCAACGTAATTGATATTCATGATGAGGCGAGAGACGCTATTAAAGGATACACTTCGCAGTTCACATACACATCGCACAAGAACCGTTTTTGGAACCGAAACGTAGGAATTTCGCACGGTTCCGGTATTTTTTAAAAAAAAGAATCGGTTCTGCATAAGAACCGGTTTTCGGTTCCCAACCCTAGTCATGAAGAGGAAAAAAAACATATATAAGTCGCGCTGGACTATAAATCGCATTCATTTTGAAATTTATTCCACAAAATCCAAGACCAAGAACAGACATTTAATCTGGAAAGGCAAGTTATTCAACTACACAATAGCACACAGAACAACAGGCTGAATAGGTGTCCAGTATGTTAACAGTTATTCAGCTACAGAATAGCATAAATAACATATACCTGGGCTGGGAGGCTGAATAGGCTAAATTAACATAAGCCAGCAAGTAAGCAAGTTCACCAAGCTCCCTCGATCTCATTCCACAACACTGAATCCGTTGAATTCTTCATCCTCAGTGTCGCTTCTAAACAACTTTCTCGCGGCTGTAGACGGTAATGTTTTCTCTTGGTTCATCTCAGTCAGTATGAATTAATTTTGAAATATAAGTCACACCTGACTTTAAGTTGCAGGACCAAATCAAATCAAATCAAATCAAATCACTTTATTGTCACATATAATGCCACATGTATAGGACCAGCCAAACTATGAAAAAAAGTGTGATTTATAGTCTGGGAAATACAGTAGTTATAATTTTCTCTCTTATCTTATTTTCTTTCTCTCTTACAGGAAGGACAAACGCCAGTTCGCAGCACCCCAGCACAGACAGGTTCTACTAATACTCCATGCAGACCATTTCAGTCCAGTGGAATGGCAGTGAGGGATGGAATGTTTGTTCGTGTACTGACAATACTGGAAGAAATTAAAGATTGTCAAAAGGTACAGGGTAGCATGATACAGAGCCTTCTGCAGCAGAGAAAACAAAACTGTGTGGTTCCTGTCTTGCCTGAGGGAGTCCCCTTTCCATTGAAGAGCTTTACTGAAGTGGATGATCTGGAGTTGAAGCTCTGTGAGTGTGACTTCCAGAAAAATGTGGTAAGTGTTCCTAGGGGTGTGCGATATGACTGAAATGCCTTCATGATCTGCCTTTACAGAGGTCAAGGTTCCTTTATTAGTACCCGAGGGTAAATTTTGTGTGCAGACAGGAGATTCAGCAATCCATACATAAAGAATAAAATAAATCAGAGATTATTAGTGTTGTAATACAGTGCACATTCTATCAGTTGTAGTTCTATGGCTAGTCTAGATGGTCTCCCACGGTCTAATCACTCCTCCTGAGTTTCCAGAGTAGTCCTAGAGCAGTATAAATATTCTTACAGTCGCTGAGCACATCTTAACACCTGTGACACGGCTTAAAACCAAGACTACAGTTACTGCACTATTCATGCTATAATTATAACGAGCAACACTCTTCGCTTGTTCCTGAAAATGAGAAAATAAATGGGGAAATTATTTTAGCTGAAGTGCTCTGTAAATTGCAAAATAGTCTTAAAAAACACCATCAAAAAAATAATTGTGATAAGATTGTGGATCGTGATCCTGCTTGAAAAAAAATTGTGATACATTTTTGCCATATGCCATGTAACCAAAGAGTTGTAGATGCAGAAGGTGGTTCTGTGTACACACTAGATTAAAGGACAAGTTCGGTATTTTACACTTAAAGGTAGGGTATGGGATTTGCAAAACGGCCGGCAGATTTTGAAAATACACAATTCAAATGGTCCTACCTTCTTTCCTCCAACGCTGGCCCTGACTCCACCCATTCGAAGAACATGGACGCGCAATCATGCACTTACTATGCGCACGAAGGGGTCATGCGCGCGAGGGGGAGGGGGGTATGGTACGACCGTTTGATTGACGAACTTACTGTCCAATGATTCTAGGTGGTCTTGGAAATGATTGGCTGGAGTTTTTCGAGTCCTGCCCATTCCACAGATGATTAAATTGCTTAATTTTCATTTCAGTGCTTCTAACTCAGTGGCTGTAAGTGGGTTAGGAATAGGATTTCATGTGATTTTGAAAAAATGGACAAAAAAGAGAATCACATACCCCACCTTTAAAGCCCTGTTTTAAGATCGTTTCTGATGAAATAGAATGGTTACAATTTAAATTTGGACACATGCTGCTGGCCCGAGAATTTTCTGTTTCTGTGGTAGCACCCCCCCACCTCCACAATGGTTGCATAGGTGCACTGGAACAATCCTTCATTAAACGCATAAAACTTTAGTTTACAAAGACGTGAAACTCACCGAGTGGTCTGGGGTGTTCACTGATAAGCTCACACAAAAATCTTTGCAAAAGATGCTTTCCAACAGGTTTTATCGTAGTTTTTGTCCAACTCCATTGATATGTGTATATCTCTAGGGTAAGTGAGAAACACTGTTATAATACTAGCAGAGTCTAATGGATATTTAAAAAAAAGCATCTTTTGCAGCGATTTTTGTGTGAGCTTATCAGTGAACACCCCAGACCACTCGGTGAGTTTCACGTCTTTGTAAACTAAAGTTTAAGGCGTTTTATGAAAGATTGTTCCAGTGCACCTATGCAGCATTGTGGAGGTGGGGGGGTGATACCACAGAAACCGAAAATTCTCAGGCCAGCAGCATGTGTCCAAATTTCAATCTTAACCGTTCTATTTCATCAGAAACGATCTTAAAACAGGGCTTTAAGTGTAAAATACTGAACTTGTCCTTTAAGTTAACCCACTCTGTTTCCCTTAATGAACTGTTACCACTACAAATGTAATTTTGTTGTGAATATCATTTCTTCTATATATCTTTTCATCTCAACTTCAGGTCTCAGTCCTTGGGGACATTGGAGGGAGGAGCCTTGATGAATGTGTCCGTAGAACTATGGCGTTTTTGATGACAAATGACCTTGTCCGTCAATTGAACCTCACATGGCGCCATGGAAAACGCTCGTTCAGGAGCCTACGTCTCTTTGATACTTTGCATGGTATAGACATTTCAACATCCTTCATTTACATAGATTAGTAAACACACAAACGGTTTGGGGTCATTTTGTGTCAAATCAACCAGAAGTTCACAGCTCAATGTTGATTTTGATAATTTTGTTTTCTGGTGATAAAAATTATTAATTAAAGGGAACCCGGAAGATTTGTATGGCTTTTTACACATTTGCGAATGTAAATTCTATATACAAAAAACAGGGTTCCCGTGTTTTTTGCGTGCTGAAGTTCATTCACTTTTGTTTCGTTTTTCCATTTGATGTTTGAATGCACAATATATAAAACATGTTTATGAAAATCAATTTATCTGTCTATGCAAATTAACTTTTCATATATTAGGGCACCCTTACTTAAAATTAATTCATTATTTTGGTTCACAGGTAGCCTGAAACAGAACACTTTGTTGAGAACTGTCAGTAAGAAAGAGGTGGAGACAGCCCTCGGTAAATGGTTCACAAATGCTAGGGATAGAGATGGCAACCGTGCCTTGAGAACCCAGCGAATCCTTGTGCGGAGAGCAGAACAGTCAGAGATGTAAGTTACATAATTTATAACAAATAAAGGGAAAGCTAAATTGTTTATTTTTATCCAATTAGTAGTCATTTTTAACATCTGTTAAGTTAACCAATCAGAATCAAACATTCAACAGCACTGTGATTTTTAGGGGTCAAACTGCAAAGGAAGACCCTTATTGTATTTGTTAGGGGCCAATCATCGAAGGCGCATAGGCACCTATTAATTTTGGAAGTGTTCTTATTGTTATCAATGTTAGCGGTCAAGCCCCAAAGGTCCAAGATCTTTATTATATTCTGATTTTCTTATTAGGGGTTCAAGCACCAAAATCTAAAATCTCTATTGTATTTGCTCAGATTATTTTGGGGGGGTATGAGCATGAAGCATGATTATAATTTAGATTATACTCATGCATTTCTTTAATGAATGTTCATGTGAGTTTTCTGCAGTTCTGCTAGGATTTTAAAAGTATGTATTTGTCTTTTCTTTCTTTACTCTTTAGGTTTGAAGCAGCTGAGAAGTCTGTACAGGCACAGGACTGAGAACTTTTATTTGAGGTCTTATCTTGAAGACATTAACTTAAATAAAAGAAACTTTGATTTACACATTCTGCATTGAAGTCATTTTTTTCCCCACAATTCAAATATTTTGTAATTTCTTGGACATTAAAATATTAAAGCAACACAAAATCTGTTGATTTGATGCATTCTTGGTTTGGACAGGTACTGGTTTACAAACAGTTACAAAGTTGGAGTGATTTGAAAGTTAATTTTGTAGAATAGCACAACTTGATCCACAGGAATCAGGTTTACTTAATAAATGGGGCCCACTGTGGTCCCACAACCCATATAAGGGGTCATTGGGGGTCCAGTGAAATCACCCATAAGGGTGATGTATGGGACCCACTTTGGGCCCGTTAATATTATATAATTTGGGACCCAAGTGGGCCCATAAAATGAAGTCCTACATGGGCCCAACTTGGAGCCCACTGTGTACCCATCATTAACCCATATGGGCTAACACACATGGGGCCCATGTAGAGTCGATGGACAAATTTATCTGGGCCCCATTTGGGTGTCCCATGCAGGGCCCAAGTTAAAGCCCATCAAAAACCCACATGGGGCCCACATGGACATGTTGGCTGGGTAACTCCAATAAATGAAGCCATTTATTCACAGGAACAGAACAGGGGACCCAGACAAGAAGAAGAAATTAACTGTATCATAGTTCCTGGAGACCGAGTGTACCTGAGAGTTTTTAGGAGGGAATGGAATGAACTGTAGGATTTTCTAAGTATAAAGGTTGACAGGATCAGTTAAAGTGCCTGCATTCTCTCACCAGTATATGTATGGAATTTGGTTGATGTAGATGTACATGGTATGTATTAAAGTGCTGCAAATCTACGCCATTATATGTAAGGTAACAGTGTGTAAGCTAGGAACTAAATCAAACTGTCCTTATTCTACATTATTAAGTAAGGAAATTTTTTATGGAATTAGTCGCATTTGACAACCATTATAAGTTAGATAATACAACTAGATTATTTGTCTGAATAAAATTCTCCACCATTAACATATAATACAATGTCTCATTGTATCTGCTCACAATTTCTACTGAAAGGACTTAGCTTTAATAAGGGAATAATTATTAATTCACTTATTGGATAATGATATTCTCATGGCTTATTGAAAATAATATTACACATATTTAGGTATAGCTTTGAAGCTAAATCTTTTAAAAACAGGTATGAGATTACTTAGCAAAATATATCACAGTCAAATTATCTTTGAATACAAAATTGTTCAAAGTATTGTAGATACACCCCTTTGCCCAACAAAGTGTCTAGCTGTAACGTTCCATATTGTCTCTTGTTTATGTACCTTTACTTTTAAGTTTCTGGCACCTGTCACACTCCATATTGTCTCTTGCTTATGTACCTTTACTTAAGTTTCTGGCACCTGTTACACTCCATATTGTCTTTTGTTGATGCGCTCTTATTTTGAAACCATTCTTATGTTCCTGTTTCCCGGTCTTGTCATGTCCTGTTTTCCCTCCTTGTTCATGTGTCTGGTTTTCATTGGTTCATTGTTTGATTGCTTTATTATCAGTTCTAGTTTTGTCATTGGCTTTAGTTAATCACCTTATTATCCTGTTTAAGTCCTGTTTGTCCATTGGCTGTTGTTTCCCCTGTTCATGTATTTAAGACCTCATGTTTCCCTTGTACCTTGTCAAGTATTGTTGTTGTAACCCTGACCTCTGCCTGTTGTCACCCTGATGCTCCTTAGCCTAGTCCAGTCTTTGTCCTAGCCTTAGTCCTAGCCTTAGCCTGTTCCAGTTCCTGTTCCAAGTCCTTGTCCTGTTCCTGTTTCACCAAAGATCATCAATAAATCTGCACTTGGGTCCTACTCCTCGCCTTCATCCTTGCCTTGACTGCCTCTAAACGTTACAGAATACTTGACCAACCATGGACCCAGCAGCCCTGACAGCCATGCAGGCAAATCTCCAGCTTCTCGACCTCATACAAAAGGACCGTCCAATAGAGGCCCATGTCAGTGAGTTTCTTGAGCTGGCATATTTATCTGACTTCCCGGAGTCCCTTTTGGTCGGTTCCTTCAGGGCCAATCTAAACCCCTCGCTAAAGGAGCGGATGCCACCAGTGACCCCCTGCTGGACGCTCCACGACTTCGTGGAGGAGACCCTGAGGATCTGCGGCTCTCCATTCACTGTGGGTGTTGTGGAAGAGGGCTTTACCTCGCCTCTCACGGTGGACATCCCTCAGCCTTCCATAACTCATCCCTCCACGCCCGCCACGGCCAATGAGCCAGCGCCCACGCCTGCCACGGCCAACGAGCCAGCGCCCACGCCTGCCACGCCCAACGAGCCAGCGCCCACGCCTGCCACGCCCAACGAGCCAGCGCCCACACCTGCCACGGCCAACGCGTTGCCTGCCTCGTCCGCCCCAGAGCCAGCGTTGCCTGCCTCGTCCGCCCCAGAGCCAGCGTTGTCAGCCTCGTCCGCCCAGAGGAGGAGGAGGAGAAGAGGAAGGGCTTCCGCTCTCCAGTCTCCGTCTTCCATGGCTCCGTCCCCAGAGCCATAGCCAGCGCCTGTAGCCTCGACCATCCAAGAGCCAGCGCCTGTAGCCTCGACCATCCAAGAGTCAGAGCCAGCGCCTGTAGCCTCGACCGTCCAAGAGCCAGCGCCTGTAGCCTCGAACGTCCTAGAGCCAGAGCCAGCGCCTGTAGCCTCGACCGTCCTAGAGCCAGAGCCAGTGCCTGTAGCCTCGACCGTCCAAGAGCCAGCGCCTCCCGAGCCTCCCACGGCTCCGCCCCTCGAGCCTCCCACGGCTCCGCCCCTCAAGCCTCCCAGGGCTCCGCCTCTTGAGCTTCCCATGGCTCCGCCTCCCAGGGCTCCGCCTCCCAGAGCTCCGCCTCCCGAGCCTCCCAGAGCTCCGCCTCCCGAGCCTCCCAGAGCTCCGCCTCTCGAGCCTCCGAGACCTCAGTCACCTGGGCCTTCCACGCCACAGTCACCCGGGCCTTCCACGCCACAGTCACCCGGGCCTTCCACGCCACAGTCACCCGGGCCTTCCACGCCACAGTCACCCGAGCCTTCCACGCCACAGTCACCCGAGCCTTCCACGCCTCAGTCACGCGAGCCTTCCACGCCTCAGTCACCCGAGCCTTCCACGCCTCAGTCACCCGAGCCTTCCACGCCTCAGTCACCTGAGCCTCCCAGGTCTCCGCCTCAGAAGTCTGCCTTGGCTCCGCCTCCAGAGCCTTCCAAGCCTCCAGAGCCTTCCAAGCCTCTGCCTCCAGAACCAACCTGGTCTCCGCCTTCCATGACTCCGTCCCTGGAGTCCCCCTGGTCTCTGCCTACCATGGCTCCGCCCCTGGAGTCCTCCTTGGCTCCGCCTACAAAGCCTTCCGCGGCTCCACCCGCTTCCCCTGAGTCTCCTCCCAGGCCATCTGACCCTGTCCTGGGGCCTCTTCCCAGGCCCCCTGATCCTGTCCCAGTCCTGTTGCCTCTTCCCAGGCCTCCTGAACCTGTCCCAGTCCTATTGCCTCTTCCCAGGCCTCCTGATCTTGTCCCAGCCCGGTGGACTTTTCCCAGACCTCCTGGCCCTGCCCCAGTCCTGTGGCCTTCTCCCAGGCCTCCTGTCCCCATCCAGAGGCTTTCTCCCAGGCCTCCTGACCCGGTCCCTGCCCCACGGCCACCTACCAGGCCCCCTAACCCGGTCTCTACCCCGCAGCTGCCTCCCAGATTTCCTGACCCGGTCCCTGCCTTGAAGTCATCCCCTTGGACCCCTGGGCATCTGCCTGTCCTCCTTGGTCTCCTGGCCGCCCTCTTGTTCTGTTATGGTCTCCCTGTCCTTGTCTTGTTTCTCTGTGCCCCCTTGTGCTGCTTGTTTGCCTTTCCTTTTTTGTTTTGTTAGGAGCGTCTGGAATCCGCTCCTTAGAGGGGGGGCTTCTGTAACGTTCCATATTGTCTCTTGTTTATGTACCTTTACTTTTAAGTTTCTGGCACCTGTTACACTCCATATTGTCTTTTGTTGATGCACTCTTATTTTGAAACCATTCTTATGTTCCTGTTTCCCAGTCTTGTCATGTCCTGTTTTCCCTCCTTGTTCAGGTGTCTGGTTTTCATTGGTTCATTGTTTGATTGCTTTATTATCAGTTCTAGTTTTGTCATTGGCTTTAGTTAATCACCTTATTATCCTGTTTAAGTCCTGTTTGTCCATTGGCTGTTGTTTCCCCTGTTCATGTATTTAAGTCCTCATGTTTCCCTTGTACCTTGTCAAGTATTGTTGTTGTAACCCTGACCTCTGCCTGTTGTCACCCTGATGCTCCTTAGCCTAGTCCAGTCTGTCTTCGTCCTAGCCTTAGCCTGTTCCAGTTCCTGTTCCAAGTCCTTGTCCTGTTCCTGTTTCACCAAAGATCATCAATAAATCTGCACTTGGGTCCTACTCCTCGCCTTCATCCTTGCCTTGACTGCCTCTAAACGTTACACTAGCATGTCTAGGTCATCCAAAATATCAAAATTATTACAATAGAGAACATTGGGGATCTGAGTATAAGAATTTAGACGTTAGAGTAAGTGCAAGAAAAGAGAAAATACTTTAAAATATGACATGTTTGAATATGAGTGTTTTAACAGATCCATTGGAAAGGATCATGTGGGAAATTTCAAGGTAATTGTGCAATAATTTGGCATATGGACGAAGACATATATGAGCAGCAAAAAGTGTATGAGCACAATGGAACAGTATTTGTGGCAGCTACAATAAAGGGAAAGTTTACATGAGTAGAAGCCCCTAACTATATGTTTAAATTTTAAACATACAAAATTAAAATTTTTACTCCTCTATTAGCAAACTTAATTTGTTAAAAATTAACAAACAGCAGGCATAGCAAATAATTATTGAATCTGTGGAGGAAAACAGTTAAGAGCTATATTACCCACAAATTGGAAAGGAATATGTACCAGACAAAGAGTAGTGCAAGAAACAACAATGTTAACATGGAACCCAAATGAAGATTAAATCCCAAATGAGTCTAGAGGAACTATACATAAAAATATAGAGTAAAAAGAGCATAACAGACAGATGCTAATGTATATATAGATGCAACTGGACAACCCAGATGAATATCACATACATTTAAAGCTAGAGATGAAGAAGAGTCTATATTTGTATAGATAATACCCAATAAGAATGCAGAATGGATTAATTACATTTATTACAATCAGCAAAGATTGAGGTAAGGAAGGGGGCCAAGTCATTATTTAGTCAATTACACTGATGCAGCACTTAAGGCCTTAGGAGAACAGATAGATGCTACAAGCAAAATTATATGGCAAAATATACAATATTTTGTAAAAAAAAATTGGTTGCTGACAGAAAAAGGAGGGGTTTGAGTTATGTTTGGGACTGACTGTTGTACTTATATCCCAAACAATACAGCTGCTGATGAATCCTTCACTGAAGTAATGAAGAAATTGAAGAGTTGACGAGTGGCAGTGACTGCAAATGCAGGAAGAGATCAACATATTGTAAACTGGTTTGACGAGATATTTGGAGCTTGGGGAGAATGGTTTACTAAAGTGGGAACACTAATAGCTGTAGCTGTTGTTATTTTAAGTCAAGTCAATTTTATTTGTATAGCACCTTTCACAACACCCATTGTTTCAAAGCAGCTTTACAGAAGATCAGGCATCAACAGGTGATAAAACTGTAATGTCTATAATGTCGATGAATCATCATTGTGTAGTTAGATAAAATACAATTATTTATCATGTTTAAAAATAAGTAATTAAATAATAATTGTATTAATAACACCAGTGAGCAAGCTGAAGGCGACTGTGACAAGGAACACAAAACTCCATAAGATGTTGATTAAGGAAGATAAATAACCTTGGGAGAAACCAGACTCACTGTGGGGGCCAGTTCCCCTCTGGCAAACATCATGAATATAATGTAAATATGAATTCTGTATAGTTAAAGTCATGTTCGTGCTTGAGGCAATAGCGGCTCGCCTCACAGCCAGCCTGCTTATCCTCTAGAGCTCGAAGTGGATGAGCTTGCCGCTGCATATTAGAGCGCAGCGTCTGACGCGGATGACTCCCCTGGGCTGCCGCCTTCGGGCCAGCACTGGCTGACGCTCAGATGACGACATGCTTTCCCGGCCACACTCTCCGTCCTCCCCACAGCCAACAAGGTTGGATGACTGGTTCCTGGGGTCTGGGTGCCGCTCACAGCCTCGCCCCCCCCCCGGTCCCATTTTTCCCGGAGGTGCATGATGAGCTGACGTCATTGTGGAAGCACCTCTCTCCACTCGTCACAAAGCCACTCGCTCATCCGCTCTCGCTACCCTCGACGGCGGAGCGGCCCACGGGTACCCTTAGAGCCATCGGGCAGGCGATGGCCACGCTCGTGGTCCAGGAACATCATCTTTGGCTGAACTTGGTCGAGAAGCGTGAGACCGACAAGGTTCGCTTTCTCAACGCCCCTGTCTCCCAGTTCGGCCTCTTCGGCGATACCGTCGAGGAATTCGGCCAGCAATTCTCCGTGGAGAAGAAGCAGATGGAGGCCATATCTCTTTTCCTGCCCCGCCGCAAGTCTGCCACCATGGGCCATGCACCGTCTGCTCACCGAGGGAGTCCTCCTGCGGCCAAGAAACACCCTGCTCCGCCTCAACCCGGGGCCAGCTCTCAGCCCCAGCGTCGAGCACTCCGCAGGAAGCAGACGCCTCCTGTCTCATGGACCCCCTCGAGGACCTGGAAGGCTCCCAGACGATCCTGAGATGTTCGACCCAGAGCCCGAGATGTTAGCTCCGGAGCTGGTAAAACAACTCCGTCCACCGGTGGAGGGCCGTGAGGAGAATTTTTTGTTGGATTTATTTCATTTGCCGCCCCCCATATACGGGGCTGCGGTACCCACATTCTCAATAACAGAGCTATTTCCTTTGTCTTTGGGTCACCTAGCCCGCAAATGGTGGCACCCTGCTGCCAGATCTTTACAGTCCCGGCATGCTGGACGCGGAACCCCGCCTTCAGCCCCACGACTGTCCCCCGGCCGGCCGGCCGGTTCCGACGATTCTAGAGGACGCCGACACTGGACCTCCTCCTCAGTTGCTAACCCACCCCCTGCCGGGTGTGCGGAGCAAGGTAAGTGCTTTGAGTCTTTTCTCAGTACTAGAGCTCGCCTCCCGACGCCATACTACCTGCTCTGCCCCTCTGCGAAGCCCCGCCAGTTACATCAAAAATAACCGTCCCCTTTGTGCCCCTAGCGTGGAGCTTGAATATGTGGCTTTGACTTCCCAACCCGTCACGCTGGCTGGCCTGGACCATTCGACTCGGTTAAGCAATTCGCAGTGGTAGACCTGAAGGACGCGTACTTCCATGTCTCAATTCTGCCTCGACAGCGACCCTTTCTACGGTTCGCGTTCGACGGCCAGGCGGATCAGTACAAAGTCCACCCATGTCTCTGTCCCCTCGCATCTTCACGAAAGTCACAGAGGAAGCTCTTGCCCTGCTGCGAGAAGCCGGCATCCACATACGCAATTACCTCGTCGACTGGCTTATCCTGGTCCACTCACGAGAATTACTATGTGCTCACAGAGACCAGGTGCTCAGGCACCTCAGACGCTTGGGGCTTCAGGTCAACTGGGAAAAGAGAAAGCTCTTCCCGGTTCAGAGCATCTCTTTTGTCGGCATGGAGTTAGACTCGGTCTCAATGTCAGCACGCCTCACTAACGAGCGTGCGCAGTCAGTGCTGAGATGTCTCGCCACTCTCAGGCCAGGTACAACGGTCCCTTTAAAACTTTCCCAGAGGCTCCTGGGGCATATGGCATCCTCCACAGCGGTCGCGCCACTGAGGTTGATGCAAATGATACCGCTTCAGCACTGGCTTCAGTCCCGAGTCCCGAGACGAGCATGGCGCTGCGGCACGCACCGTGTGACGATCACCCCCCCGCCACAAACCATTCAAACCCTGGACAGACCTCTGCTTTTTGTGGGCAGGAGTACCCTTGCAGCAGGTATCCTGATGCATCCTGGCAGCAACCGACACCTCCAGATTGGGTTGGGGCGTCATGTGCAACGGGCACGCAGCCGCGGGCAGTTGGAAAGGGGCCCCGTTGCGCTGACACATCAACTGCCTAGAGTTGCTGACTGTTTTCTTTGACCTGCGGAAGTTCCTCCTCTTAGTTCGGGATAAACAAGTCCTTGTCAGGTCAGACAGCACCACCGTGGTACCGTACATATATAGCCAAGGCGGCGTACGCTCCCGCCACATGTCACGACTCAAGTCGCTGCGTGCCACTCACATCCCTGGCAACCTCAATGTGGTAGTAGATGCTCTGTCACGACAATGCTTGCCCAGTGGAGAGTGGAGGCTTCACCGCCAGTCGATCCAGCTGATTTGGGAACGGTTCGGCAAGGCCCAGGTAGACCTGTTTGCCTCCCGAGAGACCTCCCACTGCCCGCTCTGGTACGCCCAAACAGAGGCTCCCCTGTGGGCAGACGCATTGGCACACAGCTGGTCTGCGGGGCTCCACAAGTATGCATTTCCCCCAGTGAGCCCCAGAGAACAGGTGCTGTGCAAGGTCAGTGAGGACGAGGAACAAGTCACTCTAGTGGCTCCCAATTGGCCCACCCTGGCTTGGTTCTCGGACCTCGTACTCCTCACGACATCCCCTCTCTGGCAAATTCCCCTGAGGAAAGACCTTTTTTCTCAGGGATGGGGCACGCTCTGGCATCCACACCCAGACCTTTGGAAACTCCACGTCTGGCCCCTGGACGATCTAGCTGGTCTACCACCTGCCATCGTAGACAATCAGCTAAGCCAGAGCCCCTTCTACCAGGCATCTCTACGCCCTGAAGTGGCGCCTTTTCGCAAATTGGTGTTCTTCCCAGGCTGAAGACCCGCAGAAGTTCGCAGTTAGGTCAGTGCTCTTATTTCTGCAGGAGAGGCTGGAGGGAAGGCTGTTCCCTTCCACCCTAAAGGTGTATGTCGCTACCATCGCGGCCCACCACAACGCAGTAGACGGAACGTTTTGGGAAGCATTACTTAATTATCAGGTTCCTAAGAGGTGCCCGGAGATTAAATCACTCCCGGCCAAGCCTGTTCCCCTCATGGGACCTCTCAGGGGTCCTCTCGGGCCTTCAGAGACCTCCCTTCAAGCCGCTAGAATCAGCTCAACTCAGGGCCCTCGCTCTAAAGACGGCCCTGTTGATCACGCTCACCTCCATCAAGAGGGTCGGGGACCTGCAAGCGTTCTCTGTTAGCAACACTTGCCTGGAGTTTGGTCCGGCAGACACGTTTGTGATCCTAAGACCGCGAACGGGCTAGGTGCCCAAGGTTCCTACCACGCCCTTTAGAGACCAGGTAGTGAACCCGGGAGGAGGCAGACCCAGCCACTTCATTCCTGTGTCCGGTACGTGCTTTGCATACCTACTTGGACTGCACGCAGAGCTTTAGATGTTCTGAGTAGCTCTTTGTCTGCTTTGGCGGACAGCGGAAAGGGAACGCTGTCTCCAAACAGAGGCTTTTCCACTGGGTAGTGGATGCCATTTCATTGGCCTATCACGCCCAGGCCGTGCACCCCCCCTTACGTGTCAGAGCACACTCGACAAGGAGGGTTGTGTCCTCATGGGCACTGGCCAGGGGTACCTCCCTAGCAGACATATGTAGAGCAGCGGGTTGGGCAACACCTAATACCTTCGTGAGATTTTACAATCTCTGGGTTGAGTCAGTATCGTCCCGTGTTTTCTCAGGTCCGAGCCAGTAGAACTCTGTAACACACTGACAGTCTGGCCGGGTAGATCGCTTGCGCCTAGCTGTGTGTATTTTCCGCATTACGGTCCCCTTACGAGTGGACCCGTGTCTCACTTAGGTAGTTCCAGCTGCCCTCCGGTCGCCGTGTTGTAGCAAGTCCCCCCTCCTAGCGAGGCTGGATCTACCACTGCGCCATCTCCACATGCCGCCTAAAAACCCATGTGATGTATTCGCCACCTTTACCTACCCTTTCGGGGGTCTTCTCCCTGTGAAAGAATAAGAAACTGGGAAAGACCCCCTTCCCTCAGTATAAACATAGAGAGAAAAGAGGCCCAGCCAGGCTTGGCCCGTTCCCAGGTTGGCAAGCGTTACCTTGTTCCCCTGTCTAGGGTAACCAGAAGGATTCCGATGACTTTTGTGGGGCATTGGGGAAGGGTACGTGCAGTCTGACACAGCTGGTCGCCTTTGCACGTAGAATACCTGCCCGCTCCTGTGTCAGCAGAACACATACACGGCTTAGTGCATGGTGTGATTTATATTGGACCCCTAGTGCCGCTTCTTCGACACAACGTCGAAGTGAGTGACAGACGGGAACGTCTAGGTTATGGATGTAACCTCCGTTCCCTGATGGAGGGAACAAGACGTTGTGTCCTCCCGGCCACGTCACAGAGCCGAGCTACTGTAGTGGCCAGACCATTTCTACCAGAAAGACTCGGGAGAATAATACTGAACAATTAACCATTTATTTACAGCTCGGCAAACAATATAAAGATAAAAGTTCTTTGGCGTAGGCCCCATCCGTAGCTCCCAATCCGGGGGTCCGGACTCTGCATTTCCTGCCTGGCGATGAAGGCAGGGGCGCAGCCGACCCCCAGTGAGGTATGGGAAGGGACCATCCTGGTGGTGGTGTGTAGGAAGGAAGGGATCATCTTGGTGGTGGGGAGGGTGGAGGAGAACGAAAGCGTTAGCATCTGTGAACTCAGACATGTGTAAGTACCCATCTTTTATACTGCAAGTGTTAGAACGCGATTGGATAGATGAGAAGGTAATGAGTGACGTAACAATTGAGTCTTCCTGGCAGAACTTATGCTAAAGCTTACATTTCTACCAGAAAGACTCAGGAGAATAATACTGAACAATTAACCATTTATTTACAGCTCGGCAAACAATATAAAGATAAAAGTTCTTTGGCGTAGGCCCCATCCGTAGCTCGCAATCCGGGGGTCCGGACTCTGCATTTCCTGCCTGGCGATGAAGGCAGGGGCGCAGCCGACCCCCAAAGAAGGTGGAAGAGAAATTCCACCGGGACAGGACCTACCCCCAAAGAACGGAAAAGAGGAGTATACCCACCGGTTGTGAATTCTGGAGAGCCTAAACATGGAGAGAGATGAGGGTTAATAATGAGCATGACAAAAAACACCTTTAAGGCCAATAGCCAATTAGTAAGAGGTGACTACATTATAAGACGACAAGAAAACAATCATGCAATTAAAATTCTGCTGCTGTGTAAACGTAAGCATTAGAGCTGACGCTTTCGTACAAGCGACTTTTGAGAAGTTTGGGACACACTACGACTGGTCACCAGTTTATCCCTGAAAATGAATCGAAGGGAAATGAGCATGAAGGAATAGAGACATAACTGTGAAATAGGCTAATATAGTGTCAGGAGAGTCAGTGGAAACGAGCCGTTGAAGATCACATGAAGACAAGGCCACACAGAGACGAGGCCACCTGGGGCCACACAGAACAAGGCCACCTTGGGCCGCACAGAGCCGGGCCACCTTGGGCCACATAGAACCGGCCCTAATGACCACAAAGCGGAGCCACACTGGCCACATGGCCTTGCTAGACCACAGAGACGAGGCTGGCAAACAGCCACAATGGCATCTAGTGCCGCACATAAAAACAAGGTAGACTGGACAAGGCTGCGAGGCCACACAGAACCAACCACGAGGACCACATGGCCATCTTTTAGCGAGGCTACAGTGCCTCGAGGCCGCTTGGCCACGCAGACAACGGCCGCTTGGCCACATAGAACCAATGCCACTAGGGCCACGAGACCACTGGCTATATCTTACATATAGGACAAGGCATCGATATGCCACGAGGCCACTAGGACCACACGGAACAAGCGACGTAGACAATGGCCACTGGGCCACATAGAACCGGGCCGCCTGGCCGCCAGGACGAGGCCACCTTGGGCCACACAGAACAAGGCCACCTTGGGCCGCACAGAGCCGGGCCACCTTGGGCCACATAGAACCGGCCCTAATGACCACAAAGCGGAGCCACACTGGCCACATGGCCTTGCTAGACCACAGAGACAAGGCCGCACGGCCACACGGCCTTAGTAGACCACAGAGACGAGGCTGGCAATCAGCCACAACGGCATCTAGTACCGCACATAAAACAAGGTAGACTGGACAAGGCCGCGAGGCCACACAAAACCAACCACGAGGGCCACATGGCCATCTTTTAGCGAGGCTACGGTGCCTCGAGGCCGCTTGGCCACACGGACAACGGCCGCTTGGCCACATAGAACCGATGCAACTAGGGCCACGAGACCACTGGCCATTTTTTTTTTTTTACATATAGGACAAGGCAACATTGTGCCACAAGGCCACTATAGACCACACGGAACAAGCAACGTAGACAACGGCCGCTAGGCCACATAGAACCAATGCCGCTAAGGGCCACGAGACCACTGGCCATTTTTTACATATAGGACAAGGCAACATTGTGCCACAAGGCCTTTAGACCCACACAAAGACAAGGCCCGCTGGGCCACAAGGCTGCTAAAGCCACACAGAGACAGAATCACTCATGGACATGGCCTTAGGCCACAAGTAACCAATGCCATAACTGGCCACAATACCATGGGACAAGGCCACATTAGGCTACACGGTCACAGTAGACCACACTGAACATAGAATGGGGCCGCGATGTCGTGAGCCCACACTGAGACGAGGTAGGACAGAGACAACGGCCACGAGGCCACACGGGACCAAGGCCATAACTGGCCACAAGACCACGGGACAAGGCCACATTAGGCTACACGGTCACGGTAGACCACACTGAACATGTATGTATGTATGTATGTATGTATGTATATATATGCTTAGATTTTTTATTTTTTATTTATTTTTTTTATTTTATATATATTAGTTCTAGTGAGCTAGGACTATGACAGATAGTGAAAGAGCATGACACCACCACCAGTAGTTGCATAGGTATATACCTGGACCGTTATAGGAGCTTGCTGAGCTTCGAGGATAGTTTTTGAGACTGGACTTATAAGAGCCTCGAAGGCGGAGGAACGCTATCTACCCGAGGAATGGTAGCTGACGTAGAAATAAGGAGATTTATGACGAATTAAGAAATTTAGCCATAGATGAGAAGGGACAAAATTGTTATAAATTGGAATGGTTAGCGTGATGCCGGAACCTTGGAATCATTCAGAGTGCTTAAGGAAGAGAGTGAAGAATTAGATGAAAGGAGTAGATCGGAGAAGGACAGATCACGAGCGGGATCGAAATAATTGGTAGCTGATGTAAATTCCCCTGGACGCATAGAACCGTAGAAAGCAGTTAGAAACACAGCTCCTAGCAAAATATTGATGTATGTAGAAAAAAGCCTTTGCGAATAGAAGATTAGTTTTTGCAATAAGGCAAAGTAAATGTAAAAAGCAGCTGTTATGTGGAGAATGATAGAGGATTTTCTTATGCATGAGCAATGAACGAATAGGAGAAGCGGTGAATAAACTTGGAAAGTCGGGGTTGAAATATTTGCGTAGAATTGAATGCCTGCTAGTAATCTACAGATGGAGGAAGGTATAGATTAGGTTTCAGACAGATTGCCGGATTAAGTGTCTCGCGAAAGGCATCATAGTCTGGCAAAATAACCGGCGCTGAGCCCCAGATGACGCTGGCTACAACTAGAGGATACATTTCGTGGAGTGCGGAAGAGACAGATCCAGAAGACAGCTAGGAAAAGCAATAGGCCATTTTTCTGCGAACCATTGCCTTTGAAAGAACCCCCCGCAGCCAATAGAGGGGGTGGCATCGGAAAAGTAGTACAAATATAAATATGCGGTACTTATTAAATCACTCCATCAAGACAAATGCTGCAATTACACCCCAAGGTGAAGATCACAAGGTGCTGGGCTGCAGGTGTCTGCACAACAGTCTCTAAACAGGATGTTTCGAATAGCTGTCTCAAAAACAAGTGTGCTGCCCACATAAACGGCATATTTGGGCATTTCAGGTGCGATCATGTAAACACGTCTATAATGTCCACAAAAATGCTATCTGGGTTTTTAGACACAGCAAATATGTTCCAGCACATGTACAAAAGTATATTTTCCCACTTGAGCAACCACTCCTTCCAGCATCGCACAATGATGCAGCACTTTAAAAAATGTCATTTGCACATGACTAATAATAAGCGTTAGTCTAATTCAAGTTTAGCCCTTTTTTTCTTTTTTTTTTTTTTGCATACAGGAGAAGGGGACTGGAACAGTGTTCATTGGCATCGTTGTTGATTAGAAATACACTTATTCATTATTTCAGGCATCGAAAAACATCAAACATAAAAGATGTGAACTTATGTTACTAAAAACACAAATCCATTAAACTCCGAGCTCGAAGACTGTATAAGCAGAAATATGTAATTGACTCCATATTTTAAACGAGAACAACAAGCAGGTAGGTTTGAGAACAGACAGGGCGGATTGAGTTCCAGGGCTCTGGTGCATCCATTCGTCTCACAGTGCTAAATGAACCCGCACAAGTACACACGAAACACGCACGAGAGCACACTATTCTCGTTTGAAGACATTAAGAAACATGATTTAAAAAGCATGAAGTGACTGAAATCTAACTCATTAACATTTAAAATAACAGTCATTCAAAAAGATCAATCAGATCCGATTAGCGGCCGAGAAATGAAATCCCTACTTTGAGGAATTATGCTCGTGGAGAAAATTAAGGTGGCCGAGCAACGAAAGCACGACATGTTCGAAACGATACAGAGGGAGGGAAAAGTTTCCAGGAAGGATCTAGTCCTTAAAAGCTTTCGTGAGGGAGAGAAGCTTGCATTTAAACCGAGACTAGGAAAATGCCAAGGAATACGAGCGAAGTAGAAGGGCCCATTGATTTTTTTTTAGATTTTTTTTTTAGGGGAGCGGCGATATCGCTAAATACCTGTTTAAGTATGTCGAGGATTTATGATTGGAAAGACGGAAAATAGGAGCAGACAGATGCATGCAATGAAAACATAGGGACGCCGTTAAATTTTGCCATGCGGCGAGAGTCTTATGTTTTCAGCACCGTGGACAGAGGCCGGATCATTGCATGCGAACGCTGTGAGCACTGCAAATGGTACAGGCTAAAGTTTTTTTTTTTTTTTTTAAAATGGCGAACGAGCAGTGGTATAACGTGCCCTCGTGACTTGCTAAAGACTGCAATGATGGTTAGATAGAGATCTAACTCTTCCCTTCTCTCGGGATAACTTTGGCACAAAAATGACTCTGTAGATACTAAAAGCGATCACAAATTCGCCAAACGAGAGATTACGTTGAAGGTGAGGATCGGAGGTTTTAAGAGGGACTGCCACGTCACCACAGTTGACCATTTTCCTGCCAGCCTCAGGTGACGGAAGCAGAAATGAGGCCAAGTTAATATCTTTACCTTGGATAATGATGGCTCTTGGTTGTGGGGACACTGATGCGGCAGCTGGTGAAACAAAACGCCTACCAGAAGCTTGAGCTGGAGTTGCTGTGGATAAACTGAAATTTTAAGGAGCCGGTGAAGCAGAGACATCTTGAAATGGCGTCTGGATCGTTGGTAGAGAAGCAGGCAGAGTAGAAGAAATAGAATGCACATTCGAAGGGTTGCTTAATCCGAAAGGATGGGGTTGAAAACTGAAGAATCGCTGAAGAGTTCGAGGCCGGATCTGAGCTGAAGTTAGGGTTGATGAAGAAATGCTTGAAAAAACCGACATTTTAGATTCCAGTCCGTTAACGGTTTGAGAAAGGCTTTGAACTGCGGAGAAAATTTGGTAATTCATGTCTGTAGGTTCAGTTGACAGCGGAGGAGATGGTACAGAGCGGGCGGCGATGATCTTTTTGATAGACGAGGTGAAGATGATTTAGCCGATCTTTTCTTGCCAGTTGGTTTTAGCTGAGCTGACGAAGTTGGAGCTTTTGAAAACGAAAAAGGTGAAACAGGCGGATTACCCAGGGTGTATTGGGCCAGGAGAAGATTTCTCTAGAAGGGCCATGGCTGACCGGTATGCCGGCATCCTCAAGAGCGATGACCGTGCCTGGAATGACCAGTGGGCCCATGGAGAAGTACGGCACGGATGCGTGAGCAGCGGCAAGCAGGAGGAGGAGACGGCGGGACGAAATCATCGTCAGAATCAGAGTAAACGCAAACGAATTGCGTGTCCTTAGACGTGTTTGATCGGCAGCTGACGCGACAATGAACAAAAGCGTCAGCATCTGTGAACTCAGACATGTGTAAGTACCCATCTTTTATACTGCAAGTGTTAGAACGCGATTGGATAGATGAGAAGGTAATGAGTGACGTAACAATTGAGTCTTCCTGGCAGAACTTATGCTAAAGCTTCCATTTCTGGCTACTCAGAAAAATCCTGAATGAACTCAGCGTATTCCCCGCTTTTATATCCGTATGTCCGGGGGCGGGGTATGAAAATATTGGCTGGCAACTTCTCATTGGCCTTTTTTCATAGAGCAGAGGCATATTCAGCACTCAAGAGAGACCCCTAGTGTCGCTTCTTCGACTTAACGTTTCATTCCCTCCATCAAGCAACGGAGGTTACATCCGTAACCTAGATGTACTTTAGAATGGATAGAGTAGGCAGGAAGATAGAGGTTGTTATGTTTATTATTTTGGCATATGCCACTTCCTGAAGATATTAATCTTTTACTTTTTGAATCTTTCTAAAGTATTTTATCCTTTTCTTTTAACCATTCAATTTAATTTGAATATCATTGTTTGAATAATTTCTGAAGGTACTAATACACTGGAATTAACACTGGAGGGCCAGAGGATATGACATGAAGAAAGGATTGATGAGCACCTTAGTGCTTTGCCGCAAGAGCATGACTCTACTGTTGATTTAAAATCCCGCTGTCTGCTCCTACACCACCAAATAGCTCTCCAGGCTACCGGAAATGTCTGTGATTTCCTCTGGCACCATGCACTGTAAATTCGAATTAGTTAACTTTAATTAGAAAAAGCATGCAAACCGATTGCCTTAAAAATAACTAAAGTGCAATAAGCATTATATGTTGTAGTAATAAATGCAAAATTAGTTTAGATGTACACTTGACTTAGTTTAGACTACTGGCAATTACTATTTTATAACCCTTCACAACCAAAGTTGGGATAACTAATGTGACATTTCCTGCAACTTCTTAGTTGTATTTATTTGAACAGCCATCCAATTTACTGGTTAAAACCATGCTAACCGATTGCCTTAAAAATACCAAGTAACTGTTACTCATGTAACTCAAGTGCTGAAAACATCCATAAAACAACAGGTTCCATTCTCCTAAAATAATAAGATTTACACTAACACATAATAAATCATGGTAGTTACACAAGTTCAACTGTGTGTTTTGTATTTAGTGATCTTTACACATTGCACCAGTTCAAAAGTGTATTGTGCTGGTTTAAAACAATGGTCATGGCACATACAGGCTTCTGCAGACCTCTATGTAAATGAGAGTATACAAATTATGCCCAGCCAGTACTGAACTTGTTGGAACAATATCAGCAGGTAGAACTAAAAATATCCTGGCTGAACAGTAAATTAATCAAATTCACGTGTACATTATACATAACAATAACATTAACTTCATCATAACAATCTGAAACGAAATGCTATATGATCATTGTAAACAAAAGAGGGTATTTTTGGCCTACCAAGTAACCAGTTATATTAGTCAGCCGATGTATTAGCTGGACTTTATAAAAATACAAATATAATTCTGGGGGAAAAAACATCCTCTCTGCCAGTTTAAAAGCGAATGGTGGTGGTTTAAATCAATTAAAAGACTGTGAGCCGCTATAGCCATGGCACATACTGGCTTTTGTAGGCCATTTAAACATTCTATACACCAGTATACAAAATATGCCCAACAAATAATGCATTTTTTGGAACAATATCAACAGGTAAAACTACAATATCCAATAACAATGGCAGATGTTTTTCTGTATCTTGTGTATGTATCCGCTGGCCTTGGATATGGAAATGGATAAAGTCATACTTTTGTCATACGTTTACCATATTATCCTGAAACAACATTTTAATTATGTTATAACAATAACAGATTACAGACTAAACATGCTAAAGAACTAAGGGAATGATAAGTGCAAAGCTGCTTTATTCATTACGGCAACATTATGAGAGTAATGACTCTGGCATTGGATCTCACAGCTAGACGTAACCTCCTGACACAGGCTGACAATTTGAAAGGAGTGTATTATTTCATTCACAATTGTCAAGTGAAATCTAATGCCCACCACTCTATTAAATTCTAACTCAACAGCAGATTTTTAAGAGTTTGGAGTTTTGGTGGAAGTTTTTTCTCCCAAACCAAGCATCACTCTTTGAATGAAGGTGAAAGTGTTTTTCATTGCTTTAGGGTAGTTCTAGTGCACAGCATTTTAAAGCCCAAACAAGAGGCAAACTGCATGAGGTTCTGGATATCATCCATGACAATGTGTCCATCTATAATGATCGCAGTTGATACTTCTGCCCAGGCCTCATCACTGTCACCAGCCTGTACAGGGTACAGAAAACAACAACACTACATCAGGGAGATGATCATATGCCAGATAAATTAATTCACAGTGTCATCTGTCCTGCCTACAATGAACTTACAGCCTTGCCCATTAATTTTTCAATTGACATGCACCTGTATTTAGAAGGTTTATCAACATTAGTAGGCCTAAATCATTTCAGTTTACAGATTTTGAGTGCAAAACCTGAAAGAAGAAGAAAAATTATTCCTCACATTGTTGTTCTAAGGGGCTTGTAATAGCTAGTGAGGGATTGAGATCATGTTCTACCTTTTGTGTAGAATACACAACTGCAGCATGGCAAGCAGACTTAGCACTCTTAAGCTCAGCAGTGAAACTCAGTGACAATTTATGGATGCTCCATGATATGGGTGATGTTACTAACAAGTTCATGTGAAATGAGGAAACCGAAACACACCGTTCACCATCTCCATACACATCTAAAAGTTTCCATGATTTTTTGGGGTATGTTTACTTTATTCCATAGTAACAATAGAGCGAGAGCAGGAGAGAGTATATGAAATGCAGAGAAGAACTACAAAAAAAATGTTACCTTTAAGATGTCACAATGAGAACTTACTAAGCAAGTGTTGTAGAATTTACTTGGTCATCACCAAGTACTACCGGGAGATGCTGTCACATCTTTTTTCTAGAAGTGATAATAAACAAATAAAGTTCAAGATTGCATAGTATTCAATTATAATACACATGTTTGTATAGATATATACAATAGTTACTTTTTTAGTTTTTACTAGTTAAAACTGAATAAATAAAAAGGTAACAACATAGGCTAATTTCTATAGGAATTGTAGGTTGTATGTTAACATTTTCTTGCATACTTAATCATCTCAAAGATGAATGAGATGGATTAAGCCTTTTGATGTTCAGCACTCAGCCACGCTGATATTCAGGATGACACCCTTCCCTCTTGTCTGATATTGCATACACACAGTGACAGTTCAATCTAATTCTTCTCCTTAAACAGTGTTGTTCAAAAAACAAAGTAAAACACTATTTTTAGTCAACTCACCATGATAAAAAAGATATAAGAAGCCTCTTGAAGACTCACCCGTGAATCTGTTTGTTGCACAAGCTCAGCCAATATTTTTCTAACATTTCCTTTCTTGGACTTGAAGATTGTGACAAAGCGTGATGTGTGCTGGTCCAATGCATCATGAAAGTAAATCTCTAGGTTTGTGTTGGCTTCCTGTTAAACGTTGCAAACACATAAAACATAGCAAAAAACATTGACCAAACAGGCTTGTGCCAGTGTGGACATTTTTGCAACCCAGTATGCAAACCTTCTTTTTGAAACTGTTAACATCAATTTTATTGCCAAATTTCACCTGTAGATGGGAGTCTATTATTTAGTATTTAATAAACAGAGGAGGTGGCATAAAGAAAGGCTCAAAATGAATAAGTTTGAGAACATTTTATTTTGATTTAACTTTAACTAGTAACATAATTTGCTTGCTCATGTGTATTTATGAATGTAGATGTGAAGTAAAACACACATCGTTATTCTTAACAAGAGCCACATCATACATTTTTTTAGGTCAAAACTCAAAATCTCAGTTACTTCTCAAAATAAATATTCAAGAGCTAGTTCTGGGATTTTTAAGTGGGGCTGTGTATACAGTACATATCCATAGTAAGAACCTACAGTTAGCATGCCTCCAATTTGGAGAACCAGACAGAGTCTCAGCACAGAAGCAGCAAAACCACTGTCAGTGGGTCACACTGTCCTACGTCTATTGTAGGCAATACAGGGACTGAAAGAATGTGAAAATCAGTACTTAATTGTCTCTCTGTAAAAAGAGCTGGACATCGGTCCTTCAAAGTTTTCACTGGTGGTTCTACCTCCACAATTTCCCGTCTCCTCAGTGAGACGATCCGGTCCATCTTTGATGCAATGACAGTTACATTGGGGCTCTGTTTGTTCATTTCTTCAACCAGGAGCTTTCTGTCAGTCTTTAGGCTTTCTTCATCATGCCCCTCAGGGAGCTCTGGTAAGTAATTTACCTCATAACCTTTTGTATCTTTAGGCCTTTTGATGCCATTTCTAGGGCACCTTGTTTTCCCCCATTTATTCCAACTTCTATACATCCTGCTTTTTTCAGTTTAGTGTGATAGTTTCCCATTTTGAATTTCAGGCTATTCTTCCAGCCAGAACAACCATCTGGTGAACCTGGTTCCCTCAGGCAAGGATGTTTGCTTATGAGTGATAATGCCACATAATGGATCAAATTTGTTAATTGAAAAGTTTTTCCAAAATATATTGCTTCATGTCTCTTGGTGGATTCAGGTATGTTTTGTCTCATAAACATAAAAGATTAGCTGGTCTCAGTCTGAATTCCACATCAACCGAAAAATGTGGAATGTCAAAGAACTCTGGCCATCTCTCCTGTCTTGTTGTTGACTGCTGTGGATGGACAGAATCTCTGTATAGTCTGAGACATTGGAGGCATCAGACATGCTGGTGGTGGAGGCAGTCACCAGCAATGGAATGACCTTCACAGTAGCTAAAGGTGCTCTCTCTGAAGACCGCCCTCCTGACGACGCTCACCTCCATCAAGAGGGTAGGGGACCTGCAGGCGTTCTCTGTCAGCTAACTGTGCCTAGAGTTTGGTCTGGCTTACTCTCACATAAGACCGACCAGGCTACGTTCCCAAGGTTCCCAAGGTTCCCACGACCCCTTTCAGGGATCAGGTGGTGAACCTACAAGCGCTGCCCCAGAAGGAGGCAGACCCAGCCTTGGCGTTGCTGTGTCCGGTGCGTGCTCTTCGCATCTACTTGGATCGCACGCAGAGTTTTAGAAGCTCCGAGCAGCTCTTTGTCTGCTTCGGTGGACAGCAGAAGGGAAGCGCTGTCTCCAAACAGAGGATCGCCCACTGGGTCGTCGATGCCATCACTATAGCATATCAGGCCCCCGTACTGAGGTAAGTGCTCCACATGTGCTGGTTGTCCCCCTAGGCAACCCCGTGTAATGTATATTCCGCAAAATGGTTTACCTGCCGGTAAACCACGTCTTCCTTGGGCAGAGGGCCCCCTGTCCTTGGTCGCCGTGTTTGTAGTAACTCCTCCCCCCTTGGTTAGGATCTACCACGACGCCGCCACGCACGATGTGCTTCCACTCCTAACCGGTAAAGACTGTGTGTTGTCACAGCTATAGCTATAGCTCCTCAGCTGTAGGTATGGTAATACATATCATGGTTTGATATTACACTTCAAAACATTTTAGAATGTTTTGCTAACCATTTAACAGTGTTTAATAACCATTATTGTTCAGTAATTACATTTACAAATAAACTATTGTAATTGCATTTCTAAAAAATACACATCTTCACTCTTTCTAACATTTGCATTATGGAAATTGCATGTTGTACTTTCACTTTACTTAAAGCCACCAATGATGCATTTATAAGGGTTCATCAGCTAATGAAAATTTTGCACTAAATATGCATTACATATAAGTCTCACTTATACTTATTACAACTATAATATAGTAATAACATTGTAACTATTTATGTAATGCAGGGTGCATTATATTATAAATATATTTATAGGATCATAGGACTGACCAATTAATAATTATAAACCAGTGTATAATGCATTATGAGCATGGTCATCACAGAAGAGTTCATAACTTGTAAGTAATTTGAACAATAATATAAATATAACTATAACTTTTGTTTATTTTGATGTATAGGTCTTAATGTGTCTTTATAAATACACTCACCTAAAGGATTATTAGGAACACCATACTAATACTGTGTTTGACCCCCTTTCGCCTTCAGAACTGCCTTAATTCTACGTGGCATTGATTCAACAAGGTGCTGAAAGCATTCTTTAGAAATGATGGCCCATATTGATAGGATAGCATCTTGCAGTTGATGGAGATTTGTGGGATGCACATCCAGGGCATGAAGCTCCCGTTCCACCACATCCCAAAGATGCTCTATTGGGTTGAGATCTGGTGACTGTGGGGGCCATTTTAGTACAGTGAACTCATTGTCATGTTCAAGAAACCAATTTGAAATGATTCGAGCTTTGTGACATGGTGCATTATCCTGCTGGAAGTAGCCATCAGAGGATGGGTACATGGTGGCCATAAAGGGATGGACATGGTCAGAAACAATGCTCAGGTAGGCTGTGGCATTTAAACGATGCCCAATTGGCACTAAGGGGCCTAAAGTGTGCCAAGAAAACATCCCCCACACCATTACACCACCACCACCAGCCTGCACAGTGGTAACAAGGCATGATGGATCCATGTTCTCATTCTGTTTATGCCAAATTCTGACTCTACCATCTGAATGTCTCAACAGAAATCGAGACTCATCAGACCAGGCAACATTTTTCCAGTCTTCAACTGTCCAATTTTGGTGAGCTCTTACAAATTGTAGCCTCTTTTTCCTATTTGTAGTGGAGATGAGTGGTACCCGGTGGGGTCTTCTGCTGTTGTAGCCCATCCGCCTCAAGGTTGTGCGTGTTGTGGCTTCACAAATGCTTTGCTGCATACCTCGGTTGTAACGAGTGGTTATTTCAGTCAAAGTTGCTCTTCTATCAGCTTGAATCAGTCGGCCCATTCTCTGACCTCTAGCATCAACAAGGCATTTTCGCCCACAGGACTGCCGCATACTGGATGTTTTTCCCTTTTCTCACCATTCTTTGTAAACCCTAGAAATGGTTGTGTGTGAATATCCCAGTAACTGAGCAGATTGTGAAATACTCAGACCGGCCCGTCTGGCACCAACTACCATGCCACGCTCAAAATTGCTTAAATCACCTTTCTTTCCCATTCTGACATTCAGTTTGGAGTTCAGGAGATTGTCTTGACAAGGACCACACCCCTAAATGCATTGAAGCAACTGCCATGTGATTGGTTGATTCAATAATTGCATTAATGAGAAATTGAACAGGTGTTCCTAATAATCCTTTAGGTGAGTGTATATTTATAGGACAGTAATACTTATGAATAGTCTATAAGAGTCTATAATGCATTATGAGCATGGGCTTCATAGAAAGTGTTACAGAAGTTCTCAAACCAGCGGATCAATTCAAGCCTAAAATTCACCTATATCCAAAGCATGTTATTGCTAATTCTACAGTTAGCACAACTCCGGCTCCTATAGTCAACATGCTCTGCCAAACCACACTGACCGAATACAGGCAGCACAGAATGAGCAAGTATTGCTGTTGACTTCAGGCCATTAATATAGTGGTTAACAGAAGCGTTTCAAATTGCGTCCACCATTACAATCTACTAGCCATTATCAAGACGTATGTTTGTTTCGAAAATCAACCAGCTGTGCAACACAGAAAAGAGATCATTAATGGACACACTGGTTCAAGTAATATGTGTTGCCCTTGCTGGAGATCACTGGACCTCGGCCACTAATCATGGCTACTGTATCTAGGTATACTGTAACTGTGCACTTTATCAACAGTGATTGGAAACCCCCCCCCCCCGGATGTGGTCTCTGCGGTGTGTAACCCACCCCCCCCCCCAGCTTGGACCATATATTTGTCCCACAGCCGAACGATTTAGTTCCTTTTTTGGGGGTAGAACAATAGAGAGAAGGCCACGGCTGGGCCAGCCAGTCCTTATACTCCTGAGCAGTTAGCCGTTCCCCTAGGTGCAGGGGACTGCTTCATGCCTATCAGTGTGTTGGGGGGTAGTTATGCGACGGCTTGCTGTGCTGGGTACAAGGCACACAGAGGTCTGCCCATCTCGCACCGCCAGTCAGCGTCAAGTGAGTGACAGATAGGGAACGTCTCGGTTACTGATGTAACCTCCATTCCCTGATGGAGGGAACGAGACATTGTGTCCCTTCTGCCACAACACTGAACCAACTGCTGAAATGGCCGGCTCCTCAATGAGATACCTGATGTGTGTTTGCAGCGTCACTCCTTTTATATATATTTTAGCTTTTTTCACAATACCGGTACCTGCTAGCAAATGTTAGCTGGCACATTCTAACATTAGCAGCAGTCAGAAACACAAATTCACACATATTCTAGCTTGACAACTTATTGTGCATTCTTCAAAAAAGTTAATGAAAACTCCAGTCCTTCTTGTTAATGGTAATAAAGCATGTGCCGAACAATTTCTAATGGTGGCAGGGTGAAAAAGGTGACCACCATCTGAACTAGGGCTGTGTAGATATAATCAAATTTGAAAACATTTTCTCACAATATTGCTTCGATACTTTATTTACCATGTGTCAATATTCACTGTTCAACTAATTTTGGCATAAGGTGGTGGTGTAGTGGGCTAAAGCACATAACTGTTAATCAGAAGGTCGCTGGTTCGATCCCCATGGCCACCACCATTGTGTCCTTGAGCAAGGCACTTAACTCCAGGTTGCTCTGGGGGGATTGTCCCTGTAATAAGTGCACTTTAAGTTGCTTTGGATAAAAGTGTCAGCCAAATGCAGAAATGTAAATTGAAGACTTATCAAAACAGTAAATTTCACAAAAAGTGTAATACTGCAGTTAGTGTTGCATTTGGAACCTTTCTTTTCATCTTTGCACTTCCATTTCACTCACACGTGAGCATAATCACTGAAATACGCTTGCGCTGAACACTCAACATTTTTACGATGGCCGGGAAGGGCAAAGCAACATTACAAAGACTAAAACACTTTTACAAAGCTCGAGACTAATTTACATTTTGGAAAAAATTTGTACCTACCATAAAACACAATTACATGGGCAAAACACTTTTACCAAGCACAAAACAAATTAACATTTTAGAAAACAAATAAACATTTTAGAAAACAAATTAACAAGACGCAAAACACTTTTACCAGTCCCGAAACAAATTTACAAACGATAGATTCCTCACGGAAAGGGAATGTACATCACATACCGGAAGTGACGAGGTGAAAGCGGGTGATAGGTGTTGTTGGTGAGCGCGGTCAATTCGTGTTGTCAATGTGGAGTATATGGCTTGAATTAAGTTTATGGTGACCGAACATGGACTGAGGGATGTTTTGGCCGTTTTGTGGCAAACACATGAACAGCTTAACGCGGTTTTGCTTTACGTGTGGTCGGTGTTTAGAGTTTTTAAAGGACGCGGACCAGACGGAAACACAGGGGACTTCTCGACAGCCGGACAGTGCTAAGCAAAGTAAGTGTAGCAAAACGCTAGCTATCTGAGGACATGTGAATAAAAGTGAGTAGTAATGCTAATGATTTTTCGAGCGGCTTTTAACTTTCTATTTTGAAACAGAACTCTGTCCATATCAGCAGAACAACCATGCCCATCATACAAACAGTTCATGGAGTACAGAAGCTCGAAGTCAAAAGAACGACAGTCTTTTAACTATGGGCCAAAAGGAAGATGTAGGCCTAAAGAAAGAAAACACGTCCAGGTAAGTTGTACTGACCGTCCTATACAATTTTGCAATGTTCTATATGTATTTGTGTGTGTGTATATTTATTTTACCTATACATTAATTATATCTTTGGTATTTTACTAGATAAAAATAGGATTGATGGGGCCACATGGAACTGATGGAACTGATTTAAAACCTCTAAGAGGGAAAACACTCCCGTTATTTACAGACCCAGAGGTAGCAGCACCTGATCTACTGAAACAAGCTGTCCAGAAAATGAGAACATTTAACAAGGACATGCACGAAGGACCTTATGTCCTTTTGTATCCAGACTGCTCAGAGGTGGTCCATGTGCCTGGGTCAGAAAGGCCATTTAAATTAGCAGAATATAAAAAGGAAATAGAAAGGCATATTCCAGGATTACTTTTTTCATTTGCCTAGAAAAACACTTTAAAAGAGGTTAGTGGATCTCATAATTCAATATTTTTACATATTTAGATACTCTGATGGAGGATAAATAATGGTTGTTTGATTTATTTTTTTCAGTGTACGATACCTCAGACTTTGATTCTGAAATTGTCATCACAACAAGGAGCACAGCTGAATTCAATTGAGCTGACACTTTGGTACATCAGTTATTTCTCTTTTTTAAAACATTTTTGTATGTTTGTATTTATTAATTTTCATATAATTTATTACATGTATATTGGATTTTAAGCATAACATCAATGTCCTGGTCAATATTTTAGTGGAAAAAGGCTTGTTTTGATTATTTTGCAGTTACTATTATACAGTAACACAGACAACGATTCAGCATTGAGATATACTGTATGTCGTAATGGAAAAATAATGGAAGCTGTTGAAAGCTATCGGTTTCCTCTCAGGTTTTTGAACCACAAAATCGAAGTACTCCCAAACACAAACTGGAAGATGAAATGTAGATGTTGCACACTTTACATACACATTATACATACATTTATATTGCTGCACATAAGCTCAACGTTGCTACATGCTATCGGCTGTTTCTGTAACTGAATGAGGTGCCCCCTCGCTCCCTACCTAAAGGACCCACAGCTGCCTGTGTGAGCTTTACTTAACATTACAGAATAAACCTACAAGGAACCAACTAAAATAACTCTGAAACGTTTCGGCATCTAGCCTTTTTCAGGGAGTCAAATAGATGTAAAGAGAGACAATGGGTTTCTTCAAGTGGTAATCAACCAATAGGAAACTTGGCTGTATACATAATGTTTACATGATTTGACTATTGTAGGCCTGAAGGACACCTGCTGGTTTTAAGATGTCTACAACACCCACTCTAGCCCAGAACACTTTGGACACTAGAAAATACCCATTGTCTCATTTCATCAGTTTGATTCGCTGACAAATGCTAGATGCCAAAACGCATCAGAGTTCTTTTAAATTGGTTCTGTATGACTTGGCCACTTGCAATACAAGTATTTTAATAGTTAAATATTAGTAGTTTGAGCTTTCTATTATTTTATACCTTTTCCATTCAAAAAGAAACTCAAACAAACTCAGATTCCAGAGTCCAGGAAGCGCTCCTATCCACATGTTCTTAAGAAATAATTTATCTTTAAGTTGTTGATGTGATCAGAGAATATGCTCGGATGAACTTGAAACAGAAAATACCATATGTATAATGCGATTTATAACAAAATAATATATTTTTTTTATATAAATCTTTCTGTTCCCTCTACTACTACATGTTACTCAAAACTACCTTATAGCTTTTATCATGGAGCTAATCATTTTAATATGTTTTATCATGTTTCAGAGATGCACCAATCATCAACAATTCAGCCAGGACAGGTAACAAGGCAGACTGTGGCAGCATGACATTTCTTGCTTTCAGTGTTGTTGTTTCAGACATTTTAATCTGTTTTTCAGATAGTAATATCTGATGCTGAGGATATGGATCCACCTGAAACAAATCCAGAAAAAACTTCTTGCTACAGGTAAGTAAAAAAAAAAAAAGATAAAGACTGACATAATTTAAATTTATTTAACTGATTACATGGGGAAGACATTTTTGTTTGTAAGATGTTTTAACATGGAAATGGTAATTTCCCAACAGTAAATACACAGACCTGTATTCACCAAATGTTGAGCAAGAGGACGAAGAGCCGGTTGCTGTCAATGTGAAGAATTTCCAACACACAGCAATGTAATATGACAGCTTTTGACTATAGCACTCCAGTTTTTTCACTGTACAATAGTTCTGGTATATCTGGAATATCCACAAATGAAGTCACTTTTTGTCATTACAGGGAGGAGACGGACATTGCATTACCTGACATCGTAGCAAACCTGTCACTTCCTATTGATCATAAAAAAGTCAGCCGGTTCAACATCTCAAGGGCTAATGTTTGGGATGGGGCAGTCAGAGTTTTCAAGCGTACAACATATTCTGAAACCTGTGACATGCTGGTGAAATTTACTGATGATACTGGTGTTCTGGAAGAGGGAATTGACACTGGTGGTCCAAGACGAGAGTTTTTAACTCTACTAATGAAACACCTAAAAGACCGGCCCATTTTTGATGGACCAGAAGGACATCGGTTCTTGGTCTACAATGCAAATGGTATGCATATTGGTTAGATGTGTACTATAGGCTACTAATGGTTGGTTAATGCTCATTGACCATATATATCACATGACATATGCTTGTATATTACAGTATATACAGTAATGCATTGTTTGTTTTATTTTGCAATATGAATTAATTCACAGCTGTTAGGGAGGATGAATACTACCTGGCAGGAAAGACGATTGCTATGTCAGTTGTGCATGGAGGTCCAGGACCCCATTTCCTGTCGGAAGATCTTGTACATTATCTTGCAGGCCAGCCTTCATTCAAAGCAACAAATAATTTAATAACTGATGAAGAAATAGGGAAAGCTTTGCAAGAGGTGAGAATAGCATAAGGCTAGGGTATGGTAGGGCAGAATTTTACATAGTTCCTGCAGTGTTTTGAGAAAATGTTTACTTCCTATATCACGTGCAGAATTTATTTCATTAATTTATTAGTTTTTGATAGTGTAAGATTACACCATGCTATGTATGTCATTAAAAAAATAGGCAAGGAGATACAGTGCACACAGTTATTGACTGGGGTATTTATGCCCATTTTCATGTCTTTCAGATTGAGAACGCTGCTTCATTGGATGCTCTGCAAGAATGTATGATGAGACACAGCACAATGTTACAGACAGCAGGTTGTCTGAGACATGTGGCTACTGTGGAAGAAAAGAAAGAAATCGTGTCAGACTACCTCCAATGGTATATTATTGACCACAACTCATCTGTAATTGACAGGTAAGATGATATTTGTGGTGATGAGATTTTCTTCTTTTTTTATGTGTTTATGTAAGAATTTTTAGTTTGAAATGCCTCATGGTCCCCATCTTTGTTTTATGCAGGCATGTATATCTGTTATCAATTTGTCACTGTGACAGAATTTGTACCTTAGTGTATTTCAACTGATATGTGATGTTGCTTCATTCTGTGTCAAAATACAGTGCCTTCATTAAGTCTTCACACCTTATATTAATCCTTTTCCTCATCAGTCTACACACAATACATCATAATGACAAAGCAAAAACAGAAATTAGATCTCAGGGTTCTCCTCCTGACTAACTCTTCCATAGAGGAAAATCAGTCCAGTTACTCCTTAAAGTGATCTGAATCTATTTCTGACCTCAGTTCTCATAGAGATCATGACAAGCAGAGATGTTTTAGTATCTCTTGTGAGTGTCCCTGAAAATCAGATATAAAGAGCGTGGTGATGTTGATGGGTGTGTAAAGGGTTATATAGGTTATATTATATAATATAAAATCCGATATAAAGAGTGTGGTGATGCTGATGGGTGTGTAAAGCCTGTAGCTTCATACACGAGGAATCCATGCTGGAATTACTTCCAAAGGTGCTTAAATAGCGTACTGAGAAAATGGTTCATTAACTTGTGTGAATGTGATATTTTAGTTTTTAATTTTTATTAAATTTGCTACAATTTCTAAAAACCTGTTTTTACTTTGTCATTATGATTTATTGTGTGTAGACTGATGAGGAAAAAGATTAATATTACCATTTTAAATGGAATATATAACGCAACAAAGTTTTGAAAAAGTGCATGGGGTGTGTAGACTTTCTGAAGGCATCGTATGAGTGCTCAAGCCACCCAGCCATCTGTTTCATTCCAGTCTTTTGTTTCTATGTGTTATACTTAGTTTGTAACAATTAACATTTAATGTGCAATACAAAAATAGGGTTTCTTAAATCAATTTTCAACACAATATTTTTTTCCCCCATATGTATGTTTGTTAAGGTGGATAGTAATTGCAGAGAAGAGAATATTTAATAGTTTTCTTTAGATAATTTAAATTCAATTGTCACTACACAGCAGTGAAACAATGTTTGTGTTCACTCTGTAGATTCAGAGACGGTCTTTCAACCCTACAGTTTTTGACTGCACTACCGCAACACCCTACTTTGCTGGCCCCTGTCCTGTACTACTCTGAAAGGCGACTCACTGCTTTTGAACTTGAGAGACTCTTCAAACCTGACCTCAGTCCTTCGGGGAGTAATCGAAGACTTAAAGAAAGTCAAACCATGGCCTACGGGGCAGACTATCTCCTTGATTGTGAAGGTTTGTTAGTTCATTTGTTTTGTATAACTAGTTAAGAAAACACATGGCAATGATGTATCTGAATTGTTTTTTCTTTGCAGAAGTCCAGGCTGCTGTGTCTGTGGAAGATGTTTTGATGTTTGCTACTGGGCTGTCTTCACTTCCCCCATCTGGCTTGGAACCACTGCCACAAATAGAGTTCCTGGATGACTCTGTGTTCCCAATGGCAAATACATGTTCAAACTCCTTGAGATTACCACTCCTAGACTCGTACACTTTGTTTAAGTCACAAATGGACTTTGGAATTCAAAATAGTCCAAGATTCGGCTGTTTCTAAGCTATATGATGGATGACCCCTAGAGTTAAGACTCTGAAAAAGTTGTTGTTAAAGGTGCACTTTAAAGTGCAGTTGCCAAAGTTGTTTTTATAATGTTACAGTATGTGAGCATGTTCTTTTCTCAGTTAACATTTTGAAAATGTTTTAGATCCATGACTCTCAAACTGGGATCCCTTTGTGAATTACTGTTTTAGATAAAGAAACAAGAACTTTTGTTTTCTATACTACAAAGTGTAATAAATACTCATTACTATTTCTGATTCATTTACTTCACACTTAAAAACAATTAAGCTTTGGGTGACAGATTCATAAATATTGTGTTCAGACAGGCAGCAGTGTTTCACCAATACAAAAAATTTTTTTTTTTGATAATTTCATAGCTGAGCCATTTCTTTTAGTTTCATATACAGTTCTGATGCAGACTCCCAGTTCTCTGGCTTCTGTAACTGATTGTGTTCCATGGCAAAGTCCAAGTACTCCTGCATGTTTGGGACCCCACAAGGAGTCATTGACAGGCTGGCCTCAGAAAGGGCATCCAGTTCAGCCTGTTCCATTTGAAATCCGCAGTCTCTGGAGCCAAACCCATGTTAAATAGAAAACATAATTGCATTTCTTTTCATTTAAATTAAAACGTTATATTAATACTTTGATCTGTTTATCACCAATGTATCACCTGCGTGGTAAGTAGTAGAGTTCATTGGGCACTCCTCCTGGACATGCTGCTGTTCTGGAAGGGCGAATCCTATGACTGTTCCACAGTCTCACACACTCATCCAAGTTCTTCTGAATAACATCACCAAAGCAATATCTCAATAGGCACTGATGCTCATGACTCCCGTTGAAGTATCCAGCATCTCTAAGGTCTGCAAATAACTCCATCCAGAACTGAGACCTATAGAAATGGATAAAAATGTTTAGTTATACTTTCAAGTATATACACATATGTTTGAATAATAAAATCAAAGGTTAGTTGTAATGAAATTTATGGTCTGTGAATCTTTTGGTCATTCGATTTTCTTTTCTTTTTGGCATCATTGACCAAAGATGCAATGACCCTATATGAAGACGACTCACCTTCCCTTTCTAAACATAGACCACCACGACTCAATACGCTGGTTATTTATAGATGAGCCGCACATGTGGCTGGACGCTCCAGAGTAGTAGTCACTGTGATGGTGGCGTAGGGTACATTGAATTGCAGCCATTATGCCGTTCAAGTGCCGCATGGGGATGACACCGAGGTTTCGCACACATGACATGAAATAGTGAGCAATCACTGTTGGGTTATTATTTGTTGGTCCACATTCAAGCCACAATACTTTACGTGAAAATCCATCTATGCATCCCGAAATGGCCAAACCGAATGGCTTAAGTTTGTCATAACCATCTGCGTGCCACATATAGTTAGGTCCTGTTGAGTGATAGGTTCTTCTTGTAAACCTTCTACGTGCTCTGCTCTCACACCCTCGGGGATTAAGCTCCCGGAGGAAATTCATCACATCATCTCTCTTCACTCAAAGATTGTACTTTTGTTTAAGTACCTGCCACATCGTGCGGTAGCCAAATAGTTGTCCAGGTCCACAAAGTTCAGATCTGATGGCGTTACTCATGGCGTTTGGAGAGGAATAATCCTGTCTGCGGTACATCCCGGCTTCGTTCAGTTTACTTTTAAGAGTCCTCAAGCTGATGTTTACACCATGTAGACTTGACATCATGTCCACGATTACAGCGTACGAGTGGCCCTCGTTAAAATATTGAACGCAATGACGCAGTATGTCTGGTGTTTCCGTCTGGTCCGCGTCCTTTAAAAACTCCAAACACCGACCACACGTAAAGCAAAACAGCGTTAAGCTGTTCATGTGTTTGCCACAAAACGGGCAAAACATCCCTCGGCCGCAGTCCATGTTCGGTCACCATAAACTTAATTCACGCCATATACTCCACTTTGACAACATGAATTGACCGCGCTCACCAACAACACCTATCACCCGCTTTCACCTCGTCACTTCCGGTATGTGGTACATTCCCTTTCCGTGAGGAATCTATCGTTTGTAAATTTGTTTCGGGGCTGGTAAAAGTGTTTTGCGTCTTGTTAATTTGTTTTCTAAAATGTTAATTTGTTTTCTAAAATGTTAATTTGTTTTGTCCTTGGTAAAAGTGTTTTGCCCATGTAATTGTGTTTTATGGTAGGTAAAAATGTTTTCCAAAATGTAAATTTGTCTCGAGCTTTGTAAAAGTGTTTTAATCTTTGTAATGTTGCTTTGCACTTCCCGGCCACTGTACAACATGGCAATAAAATGTAGAATACAAGATATTCTGAGAGCTGAAACTCCAAAACACTTCAAACAAAATAATATAATGACTCTGACATTAATACATTTTTTTTTAACCCATTAAAACATTACTTGGAAACATATACATATACAAATCATGCTAAAAATGCATTAATTAAGCCCACTGTTCAATTGCTTTTTTGACCCTCTGCAAATGAAAACACTTTAAAACATTAAATACTCTTTCACAACTCACAAAACACTGCATAACACTGTCATACACATTTCTGTTGTCATAATAAATGTAATTTTATTTAAATAAATGAATATTTAAATGAGATTTTATCATTCCCAGTGCCCTCTCTCCGGATTATGCAAACTATGCAAATTGCGTAGAGCCTCCAATACACCAGGGGGCCCCAATTGTGTAAAATATGTTTTTAATCAATAGTTTGTTATAATTATTGTAATTATTTATCTATAATTTTATTTTTGGATAATCATTCCAATAGCTAAAGATATGTAAAGATAGACATGGCTATGGTTTTAAAGCATAAATTAATAAAAAGGGCAGAAAAAGGGGGGAAAAATATGCCAGGAATGTGAAACGAGAGAGCAAGAAGAATGTTTGTTCTTTTATCATATTTAAAATGTGTATTTAATCTTTAAATTATAATTTAAAAGCTCATACTGCAGATTCTCCTGCTTCGATATAAGACCACTGTGTTTTTTACGAGAGAAATGCCACATCTTTAGTAATTTCTTAATTTGAGCATGATCAAAATGCGAAATGTTTTAGAATGAATTCCAGTTGAAAGTGATCATCCTTATGTTCTACTGTATGAACGTACCATTCACTAACAATTTTGTGGAAGAGCTCTTCGTGAAAATATTAATTGTCTTACTATCATGTGGAACAACACATCGAATGGCATATCATTCTCAAAGTGCACAGAAAGGGCGCAAACATGCCATTAGAAAATTAAGGCGTTTAGGCTTTCTGTGGGACTCCAAATAAACAATATAAACACAGTGTGTGAACAATGCATACAACTCTTACGAGACTATGGCTGATTATCAGTGTTCTTTTGTGTTCTTATGTTCTCGTGTACTTGTTCGACGTCATCATCCACTGCTGAAGTCCAATTCAAATTCTCAAGAACGCAACTGCAGAGAATACATAAAATTACCCAAATGTGTTCTTAATAAGGCCGAATATCAATGATGCATCAGATGGTTACTTGTGGGCAGGGCTGGACTGGGAAGAGAAATCGGCCCGGGATTTTACATGGCAACTGGTCAAAAAGTTGAGAGGGGGTTGAGCCAAAAGTTGTTCACTGTATTTTTCTGCATCGTGGTACCGTTTTGTGGTCCGTTGTACATAAAAGCTTACCACGGTCCATTCGGCACGTTTCACGGTTGACCCACCGCCCCACTCGGTTCTCCTGGTTGCCAGTCAGCCCCTTATCGGCCTCAAAGAACCCTGTACTACGGTGGCAGACGTTTTTATGCAGTGGTTTTACCTCAAGAGTTTCCAGCTGTAAGTTTGCGAAAGTCTGACAGATTGTAAGAGTCCTTATACTTATACTATAAGGTTTTCTGCATTAATTGGTCATAAATCGTGATCTCATCTTCATCAGTCAAAAATATAGAAAAACAAAATGTGCTTAAGCCAACAACACACAAACAATTATAATCTTTCGTGCCTTTATTGAACACATCCCATTGAACATTCAAAGTGCTGGGAAAAAAGTAAGGAAACCCTTGGATTTAATAACTGGTAGATCCTCCTTTGGCAGCAATAACCTCAACCATGCGTTTCTGTTAGCTGCAGATTAGACCTGCATAATGTTCACCATTCTTCCTTGCAAAACTGCTTCAGCTAAGCCGTATTCTTAGGATGTCTGGTGTGAACTGCCCTCTTAAGGTCATTCCACAGCATTTCCATTGGTTTAAGGTCTGGGCCACTACAAAAGGTGGATCTTCTTTTTTGAAGCCATTCTGTAGTGGGTTTACTTCAATGTTTAGGGTCATTGTCCTACTGTATCACCCTACTTCTACTGAGCTTCAGCTGGCACACAGACACCCTTACATTGTCCTGTAGGATATCTTAAACTTGGGAATGATTTGTTTCACTCAATGATGGCAGGCAGTCCAGGCAGAGGATGTATGTTTAATGTTTTCTGTATAGTAGTCTCATGAACAGAAATATTCCAATGATGCCTTCAAGTTTTTAGCTGTCACTCTATGGTTCTTTTTTACCTCACTGAGCATTGAGTGATCTTGGATGGACAGCCATATCTAGGGAGAATAACCACAGTACTAACTGTCTCCATTTATAGACAGTTTGTCTAAATGTATAAAGATGGATATCTAAGCTCTTTGAGATAAATTTGTAACCCTATCCTGCTTTATGCAAAGCAACAATTATTGATAGTAGGTCTTCTGAGACCTCTTTTTGCGAGGTAAGGTGTACGTAAGCAGATGCTTCTTGTGAATAGCAAACTCAAAATGTTTGACTGCAAGTCAAAGTAGCTCTAACCCACACTTCCAAACTTGTTTCATTAATTGGATACCATGCTTGCCAACTCCAGACTCTAATTAGCTATTGTTGACGTCATTAGCCTGAGGTACATGGTGATTCCCCAAGTGGATAGGGTTGTTGTGCTCCACTTATGCCCCGGAAACCCTACCACCTGGATGGGTCACCCTATGCTCCCCTCAAAGGCCTGTAGGACAACATCCTCGCTGACCGCGAAGGCCTACACTGCCGCCAGACATGCCGCTTCCACCCTGCATGCCATGGCCCTCCTACAAGTCCACCAGGCCAAGGCACGCAAAGATCTGCACGGGGGTAGCCTTGATCCCGATGTGCTGCAGGAACTGTGCTCAGTGACCGACTTCGCCCTTAGAGCCATGAAGGTCACAGCGCAGTCACTCGGGCAGGCGATGGCCACGCTCGTAATCCAGGAACGTCATCTGTGGCTGAACATGGTCGAGATCCGTGAGACCGACCAGGTTTGCTTTCTTGACGCCCCTGTCTCCCAATTCAGCCTCTTCGGTGACACTGTCGAGTACTTCGCCCAGCAGTTCTCCGTGGTGAAGAAGCAGACGGAGGCCATATCTCACATCCTGCCCTGCCCCTAGCGCAGAGCTTGGATGCATGGCTTCCACTTCCCAAACCATCACACTGGCTGGCCCGGACCATTCAACTCGGTTACGCAATTCAGTTTGCCAGGCCCCCGCCCCCATTCGTGGGCGTCCACTTTACCACAGTATACGGCAAACCTGCCAAGTCCCTGTGCACGGAAATCACTACTCTTTTACTCAAAGACGTGATAGAGCCTGTCCCTCCAACTGAAATGAGAATGGGTTTCTACAGCCCTTACTTCATTGTACCCAAGAAAGGTGGCGGCTTACGACCGATGGACCTGCGAGTTTTCAACCGGGCTCTGCTCAATCTCCCGTTCAAAATGCTCACGCAAAAACACATTCTAACTTGCATCCGGCATCTAGATTGGTTCACAGCGGTAAACCTGAAGGACGCGTACTTCCACTTCTCAATTCTGCCTCGACACCGACCCTTTATACAGTCCGCGATCGACGGCCAGGCGTATCAGTACAAAGTCCTCCCCTTTGTACTTTGTACAAAGTCAGCCACTTGGGGCTTCAGGTTAACTGGTAAAAGAACTATTTTCTTCCCGGTTCAGAGCATCTCTTTTCTCGGCATGGAGTTAGTCGCTGTGTGCCACTTACATCCCCGGCAACCTCAATGTGGTAGCGGACACACTGTCACGACAATGCTTGCCCAGTGGAGAGTGGAGGCTTCACCCCCAGTCGATCCAGCTGATTTGGGAACGGTTCGGCAAGGCCCAGGTAAACCTGTTTGCCTCCCGAGAGACCTCCCACTGCCCGCTCTGGTACGCCCGAACAGAGGCTCCCTCGGGGCAGACGCATCGGCACACAGTTGGCCTGCGGGACTGTGCAAGTACACATTTCCCCCAGTGAGCCTTCTTGAACAGGTGCAAGGTCAGGGAGGACGAGGAACAAGTCACTCTAATGGCTCCCTATTGGCCCACCTGCGATTGGTTCTCAGACCTTGTACTCCTCACGACAGCCCCTCCCTGGCAAATTCCCCTGAGGAAAGACCTTCTTTCTCAGGGACGGGGCATGCTCTGGCATAAGCACCCAGACATTTGGAACCTCCACGTCTGGCCTTTGGACGGGACTTGGAAGATCTAGCTGGTCTACCACCTGCCGTCGTAGACACAATCAGCCAAGCCAGAGCCCCTTCTACCAGGCATCTTTACGCCCTAAAGTGGCGCCTGTTCGCAAATTGGTGTTCTTCCAGGGCTGAAGATGTTTCTGCAGGAGAGGCTGGAGGGGAGGCTGTCCCCTTCCAACCTAAAGGTGTATGTTGCTGCCATCGCGGCCCACCATGACGCAGTAGATGGCAAGTCTTTGGGTAAGAACAACTTAATTATCAGGTTCCTAAGAGGCGCCCAGAGGATAAATCCCTCCCGGCCTAGCCTGTTCCCCTCATGAGACCTCTCAGTGGTCCTCTCGGGCCTTCAGAGACCTCCCTTCGAGCCGCTAGAATCAGCTGGACTCAGGTCCCTCTCTCTAAAGACGGCCCTGCTTATCACGCTCGCCTCCATCAAGAGGGTCGGGGACCTACAAGCGTTCTCTGTTAGCGACACTTGCCTGGAGTTCGGTCCAACAGACACTTTTGTGATCCTAAGACTGCGACCGGGCTACGTGCCCAAGGTTCCTACCATGCCATTTAGAGACCAGGTAGTGAACCTGCAAGCACTGCCCCGGGAGGATGCAGACCCAGCCCCTTCGTTGCTGTGTCCGGTACGTGCTTTGCGTACCTACTTGAACTGCACACAGAGATTTAGATGTTCTGAGCAGCTCTTTGTCTGCTTTGGCGGACAGCGGAAAGGGAACGCTGTCTCCAAACAGAGGCTTTTTAACTGGATAGTGAATGCCATTTCATTGGCCTATCACACCCAGGCCGTGCACCCCCCCTTATGGGTCTGAGCACAGTCGACAAGGAGTGTTGCATCCCTCATGGGCACTGGCCAGGGGTACCTCCCTAGCAGACATATGTAGAGCAGTGTGTTGGGCAACACCTAATACCTTCGTGAGATTTTACAATCTCCGGGTTGAGTCAGAATCATCCCGTGTTTTCCTCAGGTCTGAGCTGGTAGACCTCGGTAACACGCTGAAAGATCACTTGCACCTAGTGCCCTTTCCCTCGGCTGAGGTAAAACTGTGCGGTTTCTCTCCCAGGAGATCCCTGGATGATTCGTCCCTAGCCCTTTGGGTCTGCAGTTCAGCGGAGGAACTCGCCGACCCAATTCACTGCGGGTACTTAATCTACCTTGTACTGGAATAAGTGTTCCGCAGGGCAGGATTCCTACACGGACTCCCCCTGTGTGTATTTTCCATGGTACGGTCCTCTTACGAGTGGACCCGCGTCTCCCTTAGGCAGTTCCAGCTGCCCTTGGTTCGTTGTAGCAACTCCCCCCTCCTAGCGAGGTTGGATCTACCAATGCGCCATCTCCGCATGCCGCCTAAAAACCCATGTGATGTATTCGCCACCTTTAGCTCCCCTTTCAGGCAGGTGTGGCCTCCGCAGGGTCTTTTCCCCCTGAAAGAATAGGAAACTCGGTAAGACCCCCTTCCCTCGATGCGTGTAAGGGCCCCGGCCGTTCTGGCTCTATGCGGAGAAACATAGAGAGAAAAGAGGCCCAGCCAGGCTTGGCCCGTTCCCAGGTTGGCAAGTGTCGCCTTGTTTCCCTGCCTAGGGTAACCAGAAGGATTCCGATGACTTTTGTGGGGCATTGGGGAAGGGTGCGTGCAGTCTGACACAGCTGGTCGCCTTTGCACGTAGAATACCTGCCCGCTCCTGTGTCAGCAGAACACGTACATGGCTCAGTGCATGGCGTGATTTAAATTGGACCACTAGTGTCACTTCTTTGACACACCGTCGAAGTGAGCGAAAGATGGGGAACGTCGATGTAACCTCTGTTCCCGTATGTCCGGGGGCAGGGTATGCAAATACTCTCTGCCAACTTCTCATTTACCTTTTTTCATAGTTCAGAGGCATATTCTGCATTCAAGATAGACCCCTAGTGTCGCTTCTTCGACACAACGTTTCGTTCCCTCCATCAGGGAATGGAGGTTACATCCGTAACCTAGATGATTTTAAGACAAATTTATGTCTTACAGGTAATTCAAAAGGGTTCACATATTTTTCTTGCCACTGTGTATATATATATATATATATATATATATATATATATATATATATATATATATTGTTGAAGTCAGAAATTTACATACACTCTAGCAAATATATTTAAACTCAGTTTTTCACAACTGACATTTAATTGCAGAAAACATTCCATGTCTTAGAACAGTTAGAATCCCTATTTTAAGAATGTGAAATGTCAGAATAATAGTAGAGAGTATTATTTATTTCAACTTATTTCTTTCATCACATTCTCAGTGGGTCAGAAGTTTACATACACTTTGTTAGTATTTGGTAGCATTGTCTTTAAATTGTTTAACTTGGGTCAAATGTATTGGGTAGCCTTCTCCAAGCTTCTTAGTTGCTGGAAATTTGGCCTCCAGTCAGAACTGGTGTATCTGAGTTTGTAGGCCTCCTTGCTTGCATACTCTTTTTCGGTTTTGTCCGCAAATTTTCTATTGAATTGAGGTCAGGGCTTTGTGATGGCCACTCCAATACCTTGACTTTGTTGTGCTTAAGCCATTTTGCCACAATATTGTGGTCATAATCCATTTGGAAGACCAATTTGTGACCAAGCTTTAACTTCTTGGCTGATGTCTTGAGATTTTGCTTCATTATATCCAAATAATTTTCCTTCCTCACGATGCCATCTATTTTGTGAAGTGCACCAGTCCCTCCTGCAGCAAAGCACCTCCACAACATGATGCTGCAACCCCCATGCTTCACGGTTGGGATGGTGTTCTTTGGCTTGCAAGCCTCACCCTTTTTTCTCCAAATATAACGATGGTCATTATTACCAACAAGTTCCTTTTTTTGGTCTTTTTTTATGGTGGTTTTGGAGCAGTGCCTTCTTCTTTGCTGAGCAGCCTTTCAGGTTGTCAATATAAGATTTGTTTTACTATGGATATGATACATGTCTACCTATTTCCTCCAGCATCTTCACAAGGTCCTTTCCTGTTGTTCTTGGAATGATTTTCACTTTTCACACCAAACTGCTGTACGTTCACCTCTAGGAGACATAATTTTCTGGAATTTTCCAAGCTGCTTAAAGGCACAGTTAACTTAAGTGTATGTAAACTTCGCTTGCAGGTCCCCAACCCTCTTGATGGAAGATAGTGCTATCAGGAAGGCCTTGAGCTCAACTGAGTCAAGCAGTTCAAAGGGGGGGGGTCTCTGAAGGCCCGACAGGACCAGTGAGAGATCCCAGGAGGGGGACAGGCTTGGCTGGGGAGGGTTCAGCCTCTAAGGAACCTGATAATCAAGTTGTGCTTACCCAAGGACTTGCCGTCCACTGCGTCTTGGTGGGCCGCGCTAGTGGCTATATACACCTTCAAGAAGGAGGCAGACAGCCTCCGCTCCAACCTCTCTTGCAGAAATGAAAGCACTGACTGAAATGTGCATCTCTGCAGGTCTTCAGACCGTGAAGAACACCAATTTGCATAAAGGGCGTAAAGTTGCCTGGTAGAGGGAGCTCTGGCTTTGTTGATCGTGTCTACGACCAGGTGGTAGGTCACTCTGATCTTCCACGTCCCATCTAGGGGCCTAACGTGGAGGTTCCAGAGGTCTGGGCGCGGATGCAAGAGGGTGCCCCGTCCCTGGAAAAGATGGTCCTTCCTCAGGGGAATTTGCCTGGGAGGTGCTGTCATGAGGAGAGTGAGATCCAAGAACCAAGTCCGAGTGAGCCAGTAAGTAGCCACTAAGGTGACTTATTCTTCGTCTTCCTTGATCTTGAACAGCACCAGTGCAAGAAGGCTCACTGGGGGAAACGCATACTTGCGCAGCCCCCAGGGCCAGCTGTGTCAGCGTGTCTGTCCCAAGAGGGACCTCTGTCAGGGAGTACCAGAGCGGGCAGTGGGAATTGTCGAACCAGCCCAAAATCAGCTAGACCACCTGGGGGTAGAGCCTCCACTCTCCGCTCGGCGAGACCTGTCGCGTCAGCACGTCTGACTTCAAAGTAGGAGATGGCAGGCGAGTTGTGACATATGACGAGAGCACACACCGCCTTGGCAATTTCTGTATGCTACCATCGCGGTGCTGCCTGAACGGACATGGCTGTTGATCCAGGAGCCAGCGGCTGTGTGCCCATTGCACACGGTGCCCCAACCCTGTTGAGAGGCATCTGTGGTGACCATAACACATCTGGGCACCTGCTGTAGGGGACTCCAGTCTGGAGAAAACAGAGGTCTGTCCAAGGGTTGAAAGTCTGACGGCAGGTAGGGGTGATTAACACACGGTATGAGTCATGGTGCCATGCCCATCTCAGGACTCGAGTCTGAAGGCAGTGCTGAAGTGGTCTCATATGCATCAACCCGACCAATGCACCCACGACCGAGGATGCCATTTGCCCCAGGATCCTCTGGAACTGTTTTAGAGGAACCGCTGTGCCGGGATCAAAGAGAGAGAGGCACTTGAGCAATGACTGCGTGTGCTCGTTTGTGAGTCTAACTCCATGCCAAGAAAAGAGATGCTCTGAACCGGGGCAAACTTGCTCTTTTCCCAGTTGACCTAAAGCTCTAGACGGAGAGTACCTGCTCCCTGTGAGTGCATAGTAAGAGTGAGCTAGAATGAGCCAGTCATCAAGGTAGTTGAGTATGCGGATGCCCACTTCATGTAGCAGGGCAAGGGCTGCCTCTGCGACTTTAATGAAGACATGAGGGGACAGGGACTGGCCGAAGGGGAGGACCTTGTACTGATACACCTGGCTGTTGAACGCAAACCGTAGGAATGGTCATGTCAGTGGAAGTATATATCCTTCAGGTCTACCGCCGCGAACCAATCTTGATGCCGAACGCAGGTTAAAATCTGTTTCTGCGTGAGCATTTTGAACGGGAGTTTGTGTAAAGCCCAGTTGAGAACTCGCAAGTCCAAGATTGGCCACATCCCACCGCCTTTTTTGGGTACGATGAAGTAAGGGCTGTAGAAACCCTTCTTCATCTTGGCTGGAGGGACGAGTTCTATCGCATCCTTGAGTAGCAGAGTTGTAATCTCTGCCTGTAAGGCACTGGCATATTCTCTGCTCATCGAGGTTGAGCAAATACCGCTGAAATGAGGCGGGAGCCTGGCGAATTGAATCGCCTAGCCTGGCCAGCCAACGCGATGGGTTGGATAGCGAAAGCCATGCATCCAAGCTCCGTGCGAGGAGCACTAGAGGGACGATTGTTTTTTGTATACCGGGTGGGGCTTTGCAGCAGGGGGGAGCAGGTAATAAAGCATCGGGAGGCAAAAGCTTGTCCTGAGGCTTGGGTGCTGAGAAAAACCTCAAAGCACTTACCTCCCTCCACGCACTCAGCAGGGGGCGGGTTAGAGACTGAGGAAGAGGTCCTGGAGAGGCGTCTTCGGAACTCGTCAGTGCCAGCCTGCCGGGGATGGGCAGTTGCGGGACCTGAGGCGATGTGACTGCGTCCAGGGAATCGGGACTGTAGGATTTTGATGCCGGGGCGCCGTGATAATGGCACGCACTGGCTAGATGACCCAGGGAGTGAGGAAATCGCTCTTGACAATGTGGGTACCACAGCCTGAACATGGTGTGGCAAAATAAAATAATCAAAACAAAGATTTTCCTACCGGCCCTCCACCGGGTGATGGAGTGGTCCTGATACCAGCTCCGAAGTGAACATCTGACTGCCTGGGTCTCCCATCTCAGGAGCACTTAGGAGCTTTCCGGATCCTAGAGGGGTCCTGGAGATGGGGGGGGGGTGTACACCGCCTGCGGGGCGCTCAACGCTGTGGCTGAGAGCTGGGCCCGGTTAGAGTTGGAGCTGCCTGTTTTTTGGACGCAGGGTGATGCCCTTGGCAGGCAGATGGGGCGCGGGTTGCGCTGGGGCAGTGCCGCAGCATGATGTGAGAGATAGCCTGCGTCTGCCTCTTTACTGGAAAAAACTGCTGGGCAAAGTCATCGACAGTGGCATTGAGAAAGCGAGCCTTGTCAACATCGTGCATCTCAATCATGTTCAGCCATTGGTGGCGTTCCTGGACCACGAGGGAGGCCATCGACTGCCCAAGTGCCCATGCTGTGACCTTCATGACTCTGAGAGCAAGGTTGGTGGCAGAGTGCAGTTCCTGCAGCACATCGGGGTTGGGACTAACCAGGTGCAGTTCTTTAAATGCCTTGGCTTGGTGGACCTGCAGGAGAGCCATGGCATGCAGGTCGGAGGTGGCCTGTCCAGTGGCACTACAGGCCTTGGAGGGGTGTACTGGGCAATCCTGCCAGGTGGCGGCGTTCTTGGATCGCAACCACTCTGTCTACATAGGTGACTGCCATGTACCCGTACCTACTGTCAAGATAGGAAGCTGGTTCCGGGCAGTAAAAGGTGCCCTCTACGACCTCGTCAACTCGTCATGCACTTCTGGGAAAAAAGGTACTGTGGGTGTTTGGGGGGGGGGGGGGTTGCATGGCTGGGAGCGGCGCCCTGACCCGAGGTACCAATCGTCAATCCGTGAAGGCTGTGGGGAGGACGGAGGGCGGGTGACCCAGTCTGATCACCTCCATCGCCAGCCGGGTCGTCCTCAATCCCGTGGGAAGAAGGAGCGACACGGGGGCGGCTGAAGTGGCATTCACTTTAAGAAATGAAAGCTGCGACCGCAACGCTGCCATGGTCATGTTCTCGCAGTGAGTACATGAACCATCCACAAATGCTACCTCAGTGTGATCGCTACTCAGGCACACGAGGCAGCGTCTATGACCATCAGTCTTGGAGAGATATCGACTGCATCCAGGAACTACACACAGGAGAGGCATCTTTAAAAAGACTGAAAGGACGTTCACCACTGCTAAGTATTGCTCTTTTGTGAGTGAAAATAAACTCTTTTAGAGGAAAAATATACTTCTAGGAGAGAACACTCTTTCAGACAGAAGCGCTGTTGAAGCACCCAGGGGTGTGGACTGCACAGCGTGCAGAGAGGGAGAAAGCCGCTGGTAATGCGCCGTAGATCCAACAGCAGTGCTTTGCCAACAGAGGTGAGTGGAACAGTAGCTTGCTGCTGCACAAACGCTCAGCTCCAAAGAAAAAATCTGAGTGACAGACGCACACCCACTACCGTTTATATCGTATGTTCGAGGGTGGAACATGCAAATTCTGTCTGCCAATTCTCATTGGCCTTTTTTCAAGTTCAGAGGTACGCGAGGCTCTCAAGAAAGACCCCTTGTGTCACTACATTCGACACATGGTCGAGTGAGTGACATAAGGGGAACACATTTTCCTTTCTTTTTAAAAACTCAGAAATCAAGTTAAGTAAAAAAAAAGAAAGAAAGAAGAAGTTAAGTATTAAGTATTATGTTCTGTGGTAATCAACAGCATAGTACATATTCCTACAAGATTATATAAAATTCTGTATTCCTTATATTCGCTATGAGATGTTCAACATATGGATGTCCCATCCACCAGAGGGAGTCCTCACCTGAATTCTGAACAATGTCACTTCCTGTTTCCTGCCATGTCACTTCCTGTTTGACATATATATATAAGCAGTGCTTTCACACACCCAGATTGCGAAGTATTGCCAGTTTTCCTGTCTTACCAAGCGGTTTCCCTTGCTCACTGTTTATGTCTCATGTTATGACCCTTTTTGCCTGTTTACCTGGATTACGTCTTTTGATCACTGTTTTTGCCTTGTTGCCTATTTGGATTGCTTGCCTGTTATTATACCACTGCCTGTTAATTCGACTTCATCTCTTTGCTCAGTACTTTGGATTGTTTGCCTGTTTATTGTCGTTCACAATAAATACCTCTGCAACATGGATTCTAACCAGCCTCCTGTCATGGGCTTGTTACACCGGACATGTCCAGCAGATATTGTTTTTAATTTACATAAGCTGTAAAACAAGGATTTATTTTCTTCTTAAAAAAAGGTTAAGCTTTATGTTAAGCCTGCCTTCAGATCCTGCCTTTGTTAAATCCTGAAAAAGCAGCATTGGTATGCCTGGCTCTACAATAGGCGTGATGAAAAACCTGACCTGAGAGATTATTCTGTGAGAATCCAGAAGAGCTATAATGCAGAGCACAGAACACTTAATAATGACTTTATCAGTATGCCCCCACATATCCAGTGAGAGCAGACCTCTTTTAGAGGTCAATAATTAATTAGTGTTGCGGCTGAGAAGCTTTGATCCACTCAAATAAAGAGATGCTTTAGTGGCGGGTTCACCAAATTTGAGTTGGTATCTTTTATCCCATAAACCCTTGCCTCATGAGGGTTATCAATGAGATAAATTATTGCTTGTAGAAAACTTCACTCAGTGCATAATTGCGGGTCTCCCTATTTCAAGCAAATGATTGTCAAAACCTTCTTGCAAATCCAGTCTCTGATGGTGAGAACTAAAACGCATGTGCTTTTTTAAGCATACAATGCTTTTTGTGTGTAAACAATGTACTATATCTAAACAACAGTCAAGCAAAAATAATTGTGATGAAACACATAAAAAACTGACGCTATCTTTTAATTATTTTGTTCTCTTTGAACTGAGCATCATTACATTTAATTTACATATATGCATTTGGCCGACGCTTCTATCCAAAGTAACTTATTACAGGGACAATACCCCTGGAGCAACCTGGAGTTAAGTGCCTTGCTCAAGAACGCAATGGTGGAAGCTGTGGGATCGAACCAGCATCCTTTTGATTAACTGATTAATAGTTATGTGCTTTAGCCTACTACACCACCACCACTCATTATACAGTATGCAGAAACATATCACCCTTACAACAAAAAGAGTTTTTAAATTATTGATAGGGCTCATTGCCAGAAAACAGTTTGCAGTAGTTTGTAGCGTTTCCCAGCATGAAGACACTGATCTACACTGAGGCTACATATTTATTGTTTATTTCTGTACAATATAATGAAAATTATCTGTGACAGGCAATCATTTCCTTGTCAGCAAATAAACTGTTCACATAGTCTCACTTTTTTTTTTAGTTCACCAAAACAAATGCAAATATTACATCAAACCAATTAGAGATACAAATGTCTCAAATAAAACATGTCTCTTGCTTAAGTCAATGAATTGAATGTGTTTGACAACAAATCATCCAGCATAAAGCATGATCACTTGCATTGATACTCATTGATACTTGTTAATTTTGAAAATTCATATAAAGAAGCAACAGCTATGGGGGCTTCCGACTCAAATGCTGAGACTAATTAATCCATGCTATTAATTTATCTTTCAAGAGCGCAATTGCTCCGATTAGAATACATTTAGAAAAAATATATATAACACCACCAGCTTTTTTTTCACCAGTGAAGGCCTATTTATGAGTTGAATACATTCACTAGCAATTGTTATAATCAAAAGGTAATCAATGTGTTTTTAAACCATGTGCATTTATTCAGGTTATTATAAAATCCTGAATGTTGCAGGTCATTTGTGTATTTGTCTTCTGAGATGTGAGGGTCTGATCAGAAAAGTAGAAGTGGTTAAGACTTAAAACGTCTCGGTTACGTATGTAACCTCCGTTCCCTGATGGAGGGAACGAGACGTCGTGTCGAAGAAGCGACACTAGGGGTCTCTCTTGAGCGCTGAAAGATACCTCTGATCTATGAAAAAAGGCCAATGAGAGTTGGCGAACAGTATTTGCATACTCCACCTCCGGATACGGATATAAAGGCGAGAGAAATACGCTCGTTCATTCAGGATTTTTCTGAGGAGCCGTGAGTGTTCCGGGCACCTCAACGGCTCGGCTCAGCGACGTGGCCGGGAAGACACGACGTCTCGTTCCCTCCATCAGGGAACGGAGGTTACATACGTAACCGAGACGTTCCCCGTCTGTCGCTCACTTCGACGTCGTGTCGAAGAAGCGACACTAGGGGTCCACTTCAAAACTCGCCATGCGCTGAGCCGTGTACGTGTACTGCTGACACAGAAGCGGGCAGGTATTTGCACGTGCACAAGCGACCAACTGTGTTCAGGCTGCACGTACTCTTCCCCAATGCCCCGAAAAAGCGTCAGCATCCTTTTGGTTACCCTAGGGGGGAACAAGGTGACGCTCCCAACTAGGGAACGGGCGCCTGGCTGGGCCTCTTTTCTCTCTATGTTTTCTCGGCATAGAGCAAGAGCAGCCGGGGCCCTTACCGCATTGAGGGAAGGGGGTCTTATTCCCGAATTCCTATTCTTTTAGGGGGAAAGACCCTGCGGAGGCCACACCCGCCCAGCAGGGGAGGTAAAGGTGGCAAAATACATCACATGGCCACTTTGAGCATGTGGGAGGAAATGGAGCGGTGGTAGATCCAACCTCGAGGAGGGGGGAGTTGCTACAACACGGCGACCGGAGGGCAACGAAGGACTGCCTAAGGGAGACGCGGGTCAGCTCGTAAGGTGACCGTACCGCGGAAATACACACAGGAGGAGTCCCGTAGGAGGCCTGATCTGTGGAGCACCTATTCCAGTAGGGGTAGCCTGGGGTACCCGTAGTGGACTGGACCAGCAAGTCCCTCCGCTGAACTGCTGCGGGCCCGAAGGGCTAGGGAGGAAACAACCAGGGACCTAGGTTCTCTGGGAAAGAAGGCGCACTGTTTTACCTCGATCGAGGGAAACGGCGCTGGAAACAAGCGATTCACCCGGTCAGATCGTTGACGTGTACCGAGTTCTACGGGCTCGGACCTGAGAGAACACGGGACGAGACTGACTCAACCCTGAGATCGTAAGGGTGTTAGGTGCTGCCCAGCCCGCAGCTCTGCAAATGTCTGCTAGGGAGGTGCCCCTAGCCAGTGCCCATGAGGATGCCATGCTCCTAGTAGAGTGGGCTCGAACCCGCAAAAAAAAAAGGGGGGGGGGGGGCACGGCCTGGGTGTGATAGGCCAACTGAATGGCATCCACCACCCAGTGAGACACCTCTGTTTGGAGACAGCGTTCCCTTTCTGCTGTCCTCCAAAGCAGACAAAGAGCTGCTCAGAGCGCCTGAAGCTCTGGGTGCGTTCCAGGTAGGCACGCAAGGCACGTACCGGACACGACAGTGAGAGGGCTGGGTCTGCCTCCTCCCGGGGCAGCGCTTGTAGGTTCACTACCTGATCTCCAGAGGGCGTGGTAGGAACCATGGGCACATAGCCCAGTCGAGGTCTTAGGATCACATGAGTATCTGCCGGACCGAGCTCCAGGCAAGTGTCATTAGTAGGGAACGCTTGCAGGTCCCCGACCCTCTTGATGGAAGTGAGCGCGATCAGCAGGGCCGTCTTTTTAGGAGAGGGCCCTGAGCCAACTGATTCTAGCGAATCGGGGGGGGGATCTCTGAAGACCGGCGAGGAACACCGAGAGATCCCAGGAGGGGAACAGGTTTGGCCGGGAGGGGTTTAACCTCCGGGCACCTCTTGGGAACCTGACGATTAAGTCGTGCTTACCCAGAGACTTGCTGTCTACTGGGTCGTGGTGAGCTGCGATAGTGGCAACATACACCTTCAAGGTGGATGGGGACAGCCTCCCCTCCAACCTCTCCTGTAGGAACAGGAGCACAGACCTAACTGCGCACCTCTGTGGGTCTTCTGCCCGGGAAGAACACCAATTCACGAACAGATGCCATTTCAGGTCGTAGAGTTGCCTGGTAGAAGGGGCTCTGGCTTGGTTGAACGTGGCTACGACCGTGGGTGGTAGACCAGCTAGATCTTCCGCATCCCGTTCGGGGGCCAGACGTGGAGGTTCCAAAGGTCTGGGTGCGGATGCCAGAGCGTGCCCCGTCCCTGAGAAAGAAGATCCTTCCTCAGGGGAATTCGCCAGGGAGGGGCTGTCGCGAGGAGTACAAGGTCCAAGAACCAGGCCCGGGTGGGCCAGTAAGGAGCCACGAGAGTGACTTGTTCCTCGTCCTCCCTGACCTTGCACAGCACCTGTGCAAGAAGGCTCACTGGGGGAATGCGTACTTGCGCAGCCCCACCGACCAGCTGTGTGCCAGTGCATCTGCCCCGAGGGGAGCCTCTGAACGGGCGTACCAGAGCGGGCAGTGGGAGGTCTCTCGGGAGGCAGAGGGGTCTACCTGGGCCTTGCCGAACCATTCCCAAATCAGCTGAACCGAGTGGGGGTGAAGCCTCCACTCTCCGCCAGGCAAGCGTTGTCATGACAGCGCATCCGCTATCACATTGAGGTTGCCGGGGATGTGAGTGGCACGCAGCGACTTGAGTCAGTGCTGGCTCCAAAGGAGGAGACGACGGGCAAGTTGTGACATTTGACGGGAGCGTACGCCGCCTTGGCGATTTATGTACGTGACCGCAGTGGTGCTGGCCGACCTGACCAGGACGTGTTTGTTGCGAATTAACGGAAGAAACTGCCGCAGGGCTAGAAGGACGGTCAACAACTCGAGGCAGTTGATGTGCCAACGCAGCTAGGCCCTTTTCCAACGGCCTGAGGCTGCGTGCCTGTTGCAAACGGCGCCCCAACACAATCTGGAGGCGTCGGTCGTGACCAGGACGCGTCTGGACACCTGCTGTAGGGGTACTCCAGCCCGTAAGAAACAGAGGTCTGTCCAGGGGTTGAATGTTTGTTGGCAGGCGGGTTGATTGTTACCCGGTGCGTGCCGTGGCGCCATGCTCGTCTCGGGACTCGGGTCTGGAGCCAGTGTTGGAGCGGTCTCATATGCATCAACCCCAGCAGCCATATGCCCCAGGAGCCTCTGGAAAAGTTTTAAGGGGACCGCTGTGCCTGGCCTGAAGGCGGCGAGGCAGTTCAACACTGACTGGGCACGCTCGTTGGTGAGACGTGCCGACATTGAGACCGAGTCTAACTCCATCCCGAGAAAAGAGATGCTCTGAACTGGGGTGAGCTTGCTCTTTTCCCAGTTGACCTGAAGCCCCAGACGGCTGAGGTGCCTGAGCACCTGGTCTCTGTGGGCGCATAGTAACTCTCGCGAGTGGGCCAGAATGAGCCAGTCATCGAGGTAGTTGAGTATGCGGATGCCGGCTTCTCAGAGCGGGGCAAGAGCTGCCTCTGCGACTTTCGTGAAGACGCGAGGGGACAGAGACAGGTCGAAGGGGAGGATTTTGTACTGATACGCCTGGCCCCCGAACGCAAACCGCAGGTAGGGGCGGTGTCGGAGCAGGATGGAGACGTGGAAGTACGCGTCCTTCAGGTCTATCGCTGCGAACCAATCTAGATGCCGGACGCAGGTTAAGATGTGTTTCTGCGTGAGCATCTTGAACGGGAGTTTGTGCAACGTTCGGTTGAGAACTCGAAGGTCCAAGATTGGTTGTAAGCCGCCGCTTTTCTTGGGTATGATGAAGTAAGGGCTGTAGAAACCCTTCTTCATCTCGGTTGGAGGGACAGGCTCTATCGCGTCTTTGGCCAGAAGAGTCGCGATTTCCGCGCGCAGAGAGTGGGCGTGTTCGCCGTGAACTGCGGAAAAGTGGACGCCCATGAAGGGGGGCGGGGGCCTGGCAAACTGAATTGCGTAACCGAGTCGGATGGTCCGGGCCAGCCAGCGAGACGGGTTGGGAAGTGAAAGCCACGCGTCCAAACTCTGCGCTAGGGGCACCAAGGGGACGGTTAATTTGGACGTACCCGGCGGGGCTTCGCAGCGGGGCGGAGCAGGTAGGGCAGCGTTGGGCGGCGACAGGGCGACCCGCGGCTGAGGTGCTGAGAAAAGACTCAAAGCACTTACCTTGCTCCGCACACCCGGCTGGGGGCGGGTTAGCGACAGAAAGGGGGTCCAGGGTAGGCGTCCTCTAGACTCATCGGAACCGGCCGGCCGGGGGACAGTCGTGGGGCTGAAGACGGGTGGTCCGCGTCCAGGAAGCCAGGACTGTTGATATCTGGGGGCAAAGTGCCGTGAGAACGGCATTTGCGGGCCAGGTGACCCAGAAACAAGGAAATAGCTCATTACAGAGAATATGAGAATCTGAAAATTAATTCGACAAGAAAAAATTCTCCTCCCGGCCCTCCACCGGGGACAGAGCGGTCTTACCACCTCCGGAGCTAACATCTTGGTCCCTGGGTTGAGCGTCTACGGACAGCCTGGGAGCCTTCTGGGTCCTTGAGGGGGTCCGTGAGACGGGGGCGTCCACTTCCTGCGGAGTGCTCGACGCTGGGGCTGAGAGCTGGGCCCGGGTTGAGGCGAAGCAGGGTGTTTCATAGCCACAGGAGGACGCCCTCGGCGAGCAGACGGGGCATGGCCCATGGTGGCAGGCTTGCGGCGGGGCAGGATGTGCAGTGGCCTCCGTCTGCCTCACCGCTGAGGACTGCTGGGCAGAGTCGTCAACGGTGGCGCCGAATAGATGGAGCTGGGAGACGGGGGTGTGGGAGAAAGTGTGCCTTGTCTGCCTCCCGCATTTCGACCAGGTCCAGTCCACAGGTGCGTTTCTGGACCACAAGGGGTGGCCATCGCCTGTTCGAGTGCCGGCGCTTCTGACCTCCGTGGCCTGGGGGCGCGGTTGGTCATCCAGCGCAGTTCCTGCAGCACATCAAGAACAGGACTACCCAAGGTTGAAGCGCCTTGGCCTGGCGTTGGTTGCAGGAAGGGCAGTGGCGTGCAGAGTGGAAGCGGTCTGGGACCGGGAGTTTGTGCAACGTTCGGTTGAGAACTCGAAGGTCCAAGATTGGTTGTAAGCCGCCGCTTTTCTTGGGTATGATGAAGTAAGGGCTGTAGAAACCCTTCTTCATCTCGGTTGGAGGGACAGGCTCTATCGCGTCTTTGGCCAGAAGAGTCGCGATTTCCGCACGCAGAGAGTGGGCGTGTTCGCCGTGAACTGCGGAAAAGTGGACGCCCATGAAGGGGGGCGGGGGCCTGGCAAACTGAATTGCGTAATCCAAAAGCCTTGGATTTGCTTAACTCGTCGTGCACGTCCGGGAAGAAAGGAACGGGGGGGGGGGGGGGGGGGGGGGTGTGGCTGTGAGCAGCGCACCTGCCCGCGGGACCGATCAAGTAGCCCGGGAAAGCATAGAGGATCTCCGTGCGTCAGGCTCAGGCTGGGCGGCAGACCCGAAGGTGGTGGCCCAGGCGAGCGATCAGCATCCGATGCTGCTGTAACGCTCTCCGATGCAGCGGTGATGTCATCCAATTCTGAAGCAAGCAAGCGTGCCGGGGAGGCGGGCGGTTCGAGGGGGTTTACCCGGCGAACAGAGCCCGTCATATTCCCCAAATCGCCTTCATCGCCCGTGGCGCCTGCGTCAATCCCGTAGGAAGGAGGCGAGGCGCGGGGGGCGGCTGAATTGGCTTTCTCTCATTACAAAAGAAAGCCGTGCGACCGCAATGCTATAACGGCCATGTTCTCACACTGAGAAGATGAACCATTGGAGAGAATGCTCATCCCGGGCTCAGACGGAAGCAAACAAGCGTGCCGGGGAGGCGGGAGGTTCGAGGGAGTTTACCTGGCGAACAGAGCCCATCATTGTCCCCAAATCGTGTTCATTGCCCGCGGCGCCTGCGTTAATCCCGTAGGAAGGAGGCAAGGCGCGGGGGGCGGCTGAAACGGCTTTCTCTCATTACAAAAGAAAGCCACATGACCGCAATGTTGCCATGGCTATGTTCTCGCACTGAGAACATGAACCATTCATAAAACGCTGCCTGCGTGTGATCGCAGCCCAGGCATGCAAGACAGTGTTTTATGACCGAGAGAGGTGGGGAGAAATCACCGCATCCAGAAACTACACAGGGGCGGAAATTACATCTTTATAAAGACGCGTCCTGAAAAGGACGTTCAACGCCGCTGTGTAATGCTCTTTCAGAGAAATAAACTTTTACGGAGAGAATCACTCTTTCAACTCTTTTAACTCTGCGCTGTCGAAGCGCCCAGGGGCAAACTGCACGCCGGCAGTGAAGAGAAAAGCCGCTGTAGTGCGCCGTAAATCCAACAGCAAAGCAGAGCGTCAGAGGATCAGAAGCAGGATCAGTTGTGTTACTCGCAGCTGACTGCATACACACGACCTTCGGCTCCGAAGAAAATTACTGAATGAACGAGCGTATTTCTCTCGCCTTTATATCCGTATCCGGAGGCGGAGTATGCAAATACTGTTCGCCAACTCTCATTGGCCTTTTTTCATAGATCAGAGGTATCTTTCGGCGCTCAAGAGAGACCCCTAGTGTCGCTTCTTCGACACGACGTCGAAGTGAGCGACAGACGGGGAACTTAAGTTTTTTGTGGTTAAGTTTTAAGTAAACACGAATAAACATTCTGTACACCTTAACCAAGAAATATTTAGGCCCTAAAAGTGTATGTGTGAGCTGTGATTTATCTCAATGTTTTGTTACAGAAGAAAGAGAAACATTAAGCCAGGGTTTTGATGACATTCAGCATTTTCAGCAATAGAAGATACAGTCTTTCCTATCTCTTTCTATCTTTCTATCTCTCGTATAGTCTTTTTCTAAATCAATTACAAGAAAAGTGGGAGTGATGGGAGCACTCTGGTCCAGGTCTAAAAGACAAACTTGCTTGTCTGCTGACCAACTGAGTCTTCATGGTTCCAGTTAATCAATGTTACGTTTATAAATAACATATTTTGCGTAGATCAACAGTTCACCATATTTGGATAGTTGCCATAAATATCTATATGGTTAACCTATTAGAAGCGTATAGGCCTGTAAAGATGACGTCAAATCTTTTTGCATTTGCCTATAATTGTTAGCCATTTTTTATTGTAAGTTAGTTTGAGGTTAGATCCTCAGGTTTTTATGTTTCTGTCTTCAGCAATTGGAAATGTGGAGAATTTTGTCTTCAGTAAACTCTATCTCAACTGATTGAAACTCAGCTTTGACTCCTGGTCTTAATTGTTCATACTGGTCTCTCTATGGGTAGAACTGTGTAACCCACCCCAATATTTGGACTTTGTGTTAAATAGTTATTTTCATAAGTGTATGTTTATTATTTCAATTTCAACATCTATTTTATTTTCTTGGGCTAAGAAAATGTATTAATAAAGAACATAGTACAGACGTATTATGATGTCGCACTGCGTGGAGGCAGAGTTACATTCGTCAGTTCAGCCAGCTTGAGGGGAGAGAGAACAGCTGCATGTGTGACTGCCATTAATATACTCCATTTATGCAGTTGTCAAGTTGAATATATGTCTGAAATACTTTTATTGTGTTAGGTAAGTCTTTATCATTCTATATTCTTTGGTATTTGATAGTTAATATTTTATACAACAGATTGTGATACTGTGATTTGATTACCTGGTCATAAAGTGTATAAACAATAAACACTTGGAAATTGGATTACTAGATTAATTATATATATGTATACAAGTTTATTTGATGTTTCAAATTCATGTTTTAAGTTAAATTTAATTAAATTGTTACATTTTCTGTATGTACTCTGGAATAAGTTTGGAGTCACATTCATCAGTTCAGCCAGCTTGAGGGGAGAGAGAACAGCTGCACGTGTGGCTGCCGTTAATATACTCCATTTATGCAGTTGTCGAGTTGAATATATGTCTGAAATACTTTTATTGTGTTAGATGTGCCACTCGGACTAGTGGCGATCGGATGGCATATTTCAGCTGTGTTCGTTGATGTTCGTGCATGAGAGAGAGCAACGCTGGAGGTTCCGAAATGGAGGACGATCATTAGTCAAAGGATGGAGTATATGGAAAAGAGGTTTATTCATTGACTGAGGAGATTTTGTAGTAATTTTCACACTGAACTGAACAACAAACACATATACACTACACATAAACAATACACAGGACTGATTGGAATTTGTACTGATTTATTAATTGTATTGTGTTGTTATTGGTTTATTTCAAGACATTGCTGTTGTGCCTGTCATTTCTGTATTTACAAACAATTGCTATTCTGGTGTTTTGTTTGTTTTATTTTAAATTTTTTGTTTAATGTGTAAATGTGATCATCAGTAATACTGCTGATTTGATGAGAGAAAGATAAGTGGTTCACACTGAGAATACAGTTAAAGTTTATTCAAACTAATACTGTTGTATGGTTTATTCATTCAGTTGGATATCTACAGCGGGTGAAAACCTCAGGTTGCGGTCACAAATACACCTTTGAACTTACATGATTATTGTTTCATACAAGTTGAGAGGGTCTTGTGATACCCTGAACTCAGGACTCAAAATATTAGTTCATTTAAAAGTATTTAGTGAGCTCAGACCCATTGAGAATATATTTTTTTCTCTACAGATGCATTATTGTTGCCCTGTGGTGGGGGTTACAACTATATTACCCTACACCAGCTTATCTCAGACAATCAGGAGTTTTATAAATAAATTAAACTAACTTGGGAGTAAACGTCATGGTTACAAATGTAACCTCCATTCCCTGATGGAGGAAACTAGACGTGGGTTGATGAGTTGACATTAGGGGTCACGCTTGGAAGCCCAGACATCTCTGATCTTTGAGAAAAGGCCAGTGTGAATTGGCATGTGGACTTTGCATGCCACTCCCCTGGACATACAGGTATAAAAGGAGTGTCGCTTGCAAACACACACTCAGGTGTCGCACTGAGGAGCCGAGACAAAGACTCGGCCATTTCAGCGGTTGGTTCAGTGTTGAGGCAAGAGGGACACAACGTCTCAAACCCACCATCAGGGAATGGAGGTTACATCAGTAACCATGACGTTCCCTATCTGTCACTCACTCGACGTTGTGTCGATGAGTTGATACTAGGGGTCCCAGTGGAAATGCCACAGACTGGCTGTACGAGATGGGCAGAACTCTGTGTGCCTCGTAGCCAGAGCAGCAAGCCGTCACGTAACTACCCCCAACACACTGGCAGGCATGAAGCGATCCCCTACACCTTGGGGAGCGGCTAACTGCTCAGACGTTTAAGGACTGACTGGCCCAGACATAGCCTTCTCTCTATTGTTCTCCCCGAAAAAAGGAATGAAATCAGCTGGGGGCCATATAGGGTCCATGTTGGGGGGTGTCCCTCCATAGAGGAGGGCACAGAGAGAACACAACCGGCCCCGAGAAGGGGGGGAGGACTTCTAAGTGGAATACAACCCACGGTCTTACCGAGTCGGATTGGAAGCACGTCATGCGGAGCATCACCGGGGTAGGTCCTACCCAAGGAGGGGAGGAGTTACAACAAACATGGTGACTAAGGACAGAGGGCCCTCTGCCCAAGGAAGACGCAGTTTACCAGCAGCGAACAACCAGCAAGTGTAGCACTTACCTCAGTACAGTGGTCTAAGTGACGTACGTACTGGGGCGGCGGGAGCCTCTCTGAAGACTCATTGGCTGCTGGGCTAAGGAGGAAGAATGTCCAGGGTTCACACTTTTTTGCGAACGCAACTGGGAAAAGAGTGCACATCTTCACCTCAAGGGAGGGGAAAGGCGCTATGCACAAGCAGTACACCTGGCCAGCTGACCCGTACTTACCTGTTTGTGTCTGATAACACAAACCCTGAGGTTATAGATCCTAACAAAGGTGTTAGGTGTTGCCCAGCCAGCAGCTCTACAGATGTCTGCTAGTGAGGTGCTGTGGGACAACGCCCAATATTAATGGCATCCATGACCCAGTGAGCGATCTTCTGTTTGGAAACAGCACTTCCTTTCCGCTGTACACCCATGCAGACAAGAGCTGCTTGGAGATGTGAGTGGCTCACAGCGACTTGAGCCGCTGCTGACTCCAGAGGAGGAGATGACAGGCGAGTTGTGACATTCGACGATTGTTGTCCGTCCGGACCAACACATGCCTGCCCCGGATCAACGGCAATAGTCTCCTCTGGGCATGGAGTACCGCCAACAACTCGAGGCAGTTGATGTGCCAACACAGTCGCGGGCCGGTCCAAGGGCCAGTGACTATGTGCCCATTGAGTGGTACTCCTGCCCGTAGGGACGCTAGGTCTGGCCAGGGCCCTGTGCACACACAACGTGTCCCACGAGTGAGCTAGATGTAGCCAGTTAAAACATTTTGGTTGATGCATTTTTTCAAAAGAGCCACACCACAAACGAATAATTTACTCTTTTCAAAAACAACGATTTTCAATAAAATAAAATGTTTATATTGCCAATAGACTTCTCAAAAACAAACAAATATGCAAACATCAATAGGTAATTGCAATAGATGTTGCAATATGGAATTGAATTTGTGCAGGTCTCCATAAAATTACTTAATTTTACAATTGGTCATGAAAAATGTAACTTTGCTTTTGGGCTGGGAGATATTTAAAAAATATTTTAATAATAATCGCATTTAAAATATCATGATATCCGATTAATGTAAATATTTTTGCTTGATTGATTTTGCTTTAAAAATTAATTTATTGAAACACGAAAAACTTCAAATTGCTCTTTAATCTAAACGAAAAAGCAATTAAAATAACAAAGTGATTAAAGAATCTTATATATAACCACCTCCACAAATACAAATATTTACCATCTCCAATGACCCCATTTCCCATCACGCAAGCATCAGTCAACATCACCAGGTGAAAAATTACTAACGGCATACAAATTAAGAACTAAAGACAATTATAAATGGAAAGATAATTATAATAATTATAATAAATAAGCCAATAAATTCCTTTGTGTTCCCAAAAAAATGCTGCCAAATGTGTGTTTTTATCGAATGTGTTTGTATTGCGTTTGTTAATACAGTTAATGCTCCCTAAAGAAAATAAAACAGAACTCAATTTTAGGTTCAAGGTGAACGTGTTTTGTCTTACTTTATGATTTAATCACTTTCGTCTTTGATTCTTTAATACAAAGATACCTGTATATATTACTAAACCAGCAAAGTTGCGTTCACAATAAGAGTGTGTAAGAGTGAACTGCTCCGTCACAGTACCTCAGAGAGATGATCAGAGATCATTTGCAGCATTCTCATAGACTACATTATACTTCACATGACGGTTCACCGCTGTCTTGTCGCGCATGGAGCTGGTGGACACAGTATAGGTAAGCGTTTTGCTTTTTTCTTCACTTTAAACCCTTCCTTGTTGGTTTAAAACATGTATAAACTATAATAAATGTTTTAACCAATGGTTTATATTGACATTTATTTATTTGTTTTCCCGGGCTTTGATTTTCACTCCCACGTGCAACTTTTCTGCCAACACATTACAGGATTGCTACTGGTGAGTAATTTTTTTGTCTTTTTCGATTGAGAATTGTTTATTATTTGCAAACACGTGTAGACCATGATAAATGCATTAATAATATGTTTATGATATGTATTTATCGTAGTTTGATATAATTTACGTAATAGCACATGCTGTTCACTGCATGTATAATGTTGTGGGCATTTTGAACATATCTAATGTTTTATCGTGTTCACTTTGGTTAAAAGCTGTTGTGTGAGGTATAGTCTATAGTCTATTCTAATGCTAATATTAGGAATGGATTGCAATTGAAAGTAGCATATGTAATTCATCAGCAATATACTCTAATGCAAAGGCAAAATACACATTTTACAAAATTGAGTTATGAATGAAAGTCTCTATGATTATGAACTGTCTTGTGTATACAGTATAAAAACATGTATTTTTGCTCTGTGAGAGTTAAAAAAATAGATTTTTACAGTTTATTTATTGATCTATGCTTTTATATGCATTTGTTTATAGACAATACAAATTTTTTTTATAAATATAAATATAATGATTAACAATATAAATATTTTAACAAATACAAGCAACATAACCATAACAGCTACTAAACAGCATTCATAACATTCAATTACATTGCATTTGTGGTAAACATAAGCCAACAATGGACACATTTAATAGATTATAAACCAACTTCAAGGAAAAAAATACACCATTTACAATACATAACAATGGAACTGTAACCATAACTAACATTTGCTTATTTTATTTCACAGTTCTCAGTAATGCTTCAGTTTGTGATTCTCGAAACATGGGCTAACACAAATGGGAGTGTTGCACAGCTCTCATGTGCTCTGTGAGTATCTTACTACTTTACTACTCTGCTGCATCTTTGCTCATTTTGCAGTTGATCATGGTCATTCTCATCCTATTTGTACCACAGACCTTGTAACGTTTCTAGAAGAATGTGGAACTGGTATACCAGTATCCTTCCTCGCATAAGGCGGTAAGTAGGGCCGCACAATTAATCTAAATAAATCGAATGTAAGTTCCACAAACAGAGTCTTGTCATGAAAAGGATATTTTTAAGAGCATTTCTTATTATTTTGTGATGTCATAATATCAAATGGTTAAATTGTTTAATTGATTTATAGTGCTAATAAAATTTGATATGAAAAAAAATCTCTCTTTTTTTAAATTCAGCTTTGTGCTAGGCAAAGAAAACCTATTCATGCATTTCCAAGTTGGTTTGGCTTGAATACGTCATAGGCACGGAGAGTTTGAGTATTGTCACGAATGTCAAATATAAAACTAAGTTCCCCGTCTGTCGCTCACTTCGACGTCGTGTCGAAGAAGCGACAATAGAAGTCTCTCTTGAGCGCCGAATATGCCTCTGATCTATGAAAAAAGGCCAATGAGAGTTGGCGAACAGTATTTGCATACCCCGCCCCCGGACATACGGGTACAAAGGTGAGGGAAATACGCACGTTCATTCACAAATCTTCTTGGCCGATGGTCGTGTATGCAGACAGCTGCGAGTCACACACACCAGATTCCTGCTTCTGTTCCTCTGACGCTCTGTTTGCTGTTGGATCTACGGCACACTTCAGCAGCTTTCTCCTTCTCTGCATGCCAGTGCAGCTTGCCCCTGGGTGCTTCGACAGTACAGAGAATTGAAAGAGTTACATTGAAAGAGTGATTTTCTCTGTAAAAGAGTTTATTTCTCTGAAAGAGCATTACACAGCGGCGTTGAACATCCTTTTCAGGACACATCTTTATAAAGATGTAATTTCCGCCACTGTGTAGTTTCTGGATGCGGTGATTTCTCCCCACCTCTCGCGGTCATAAAAGCTGCCTCGCGTGCCTGGGCTTGTAACATACGTAACCGAGGCGTTTACTGCACTAATGTTATGGGTATATTGCACATATCTAATGTTTTATCATGTCCTCTTTGATCAAAAGCTGTTATTCTCATATTCCAACAAACAGAGTTTGACAATTGGCTGTACAATTAAAATAAAGTTTGAAGCCATTTTTGTTCCTGTGTTGGCATAGCTATGTTTAACATTTGTAATTCAGTGTAGTCTCACTGTTTCCTCCCATCACCATTAGATGCTCAAATGTGTTACTAGTATGAAATGTTTAGCATTATTCTTAATAATATTTAATTTAATTGTATCTATGATTTTATTATGCATTTGTTTATAGATAATATTTTTTAAAGAAATATCAATATAATGATTAACAATATAAATATTTTAATAAATACAAGCAACCATAACAACTAATAAATAGCATTCATTACACTCAATTACATTGCATTTTTGGTAAACAAAAGCACACATTTCCTAGATAATTAACCAATTATATGGAAAAATACACAATTTACAATAACAACGGAAATATAACAATAACTAATACAAATGTCATAACAACAATAACAACTTTTAATTAAAATGTGCTTATTTTATTTAGAAATCAGTAATTAACTCTGTAATGCTTCAGTGTGTGGTACTCCTCAAAACATGGGGCACCTCACAAGGTGGTAAGAAGGTGAATATCCCTCTTGTCATGCCATTTCACTGCCAGTTGTGTTCCATTTTCTCTACATTCAACCTGGTCTTTTGTCATTTTGCAGGTGAATGTTGGCATTCCCTTCCTGTTGGCTCGTACTATCCCACAAGCTCCTGTGTCCAGAGACAGGAGGTGCTGGAACATTGTGGGACTACTGTACCAGTTGTCCACGAACAGGATGTGACCATTTTACAAGTATGGGGCCAGTAATTTCATGACAACAGACCCAGAGATTCCAAGGCCTTCATAGTGCTGGATGTCGGTGGTGGATCCTGTGTATATGATAATGTTCTGCATGTAACCGATAAGTACATCACATAACACAAACAATTTGGCCCCAAATCTGTGGCGTTGAGTTGGTATGAACTGGCGAAATGCCAGCCTACCCTTGAATTTCATCAACGACTCATCGGCACACAGATCCCTGTAGGGCACAAAGATGTTACGAAAGGATGACGTGAAAGCAGTGAAAATGTTTCGTATTTTTTGCAGGGAGTCGTTAATGTTTGCCATCGCATTGTTGGAGAAGTGTAGGCAGCGGAGGAGCAGAAGAAAGCGGTCCTGGGAAAACAAATTCCCGAAAAATGGTGTCAGGACCATGGGATCTGTACTCCAATAATCATGAAGTGATTTTTTTCTCACAATTCCCATTAGCAGCACTGCCACCAGGAATGTGTACATTTCGTGAGCATTTGTTGAAACCCACTTTGCAATCTTGCCTTTCGTTTCAGGTGGTGTATTCTCCTGCAGCTCTGTGGCATAGCGGTTTGTTTCCTCAACAATTTCCTCAATTAGCTCCTCAGTAAGGAACATCTTAAAACATTGGACTTCATTGGGTGATTAGGGAGGGTTTTGCACACCGCACGTCCGGTCATCAAAGGCAATCCCAGGTCCAGGAGGGGTAAAATTACTGGTAGAACTCCAGCAGGAAGAGCTTACCTCCTCCACCTCCCTTGGTGTTGTGTGTACAGGCGTAGGAGCAGTGGCTGAGGCATCTTCATCCTCAGCATCAAGGGCTTGGAGGTTGGGGGGCATCTCCTCATTTGTGTCACTTCCTTGATTGTCAAAATGTCCCTCATCAGAATTAAAAAATATTTATCTGATCTCCTCATCTGTAATTTGTTTTCTTTTTAAAGACATAGTTTTCTGTGGCAATTGTGTAAATAAAACTGTAAATATATCAAATTAACGTGTGTGTGTAATAAATGACGAGCTCCGATACGAGTCTGAGGTAAAAGTGACATGCCGTGATGTAACTAGGGGGAAGGGAAGACTAGTGATAGGCTATGGTCATAGCCATTGTTGTTTTCTTTTTCTTAATTTGCAGTGCAGGCCCGTATGAAAAAAAATTATATATATATATATTTACAAAGATTTACAATTAAAATAAATTAACAACATATGTTTCATGTGAATAAAACTTTGAAATGTTTGAAATGTTATTGTTCCCTTTACAAAAAGCTTCACTATGATGCTGCGCTTTGCTAAGCGCTATGGGAACGATCCTAGTTGTGACCGAGCTGTGAATATGTGTGTAACACGTCAATGAACATTGACCGGAATTTATAGCCTCGGCTGATGTAGTCATTAGACGCACCTGTGGCCAGGCTATAAATGGATGCGTCACCAGGTGTCGTCAGATCCTCTTTTTTCAGAGCGATTCTGTGCGTGTGTGTTTTACAAATCCTGTCAAAATTTTCTTTCCTCTGCTAGGAATTAGAATTTGTGAGGCAGTGTGCAGTGAACCTTTTCTCCTTTCTCTTCTGTCTAGAAAATATATATATTTTTAAAAGAAAGAGAGAATGACTGAAAGCCGTAAACGATGCGTGTTCCCCTGTTCTCGCTCTTTAGCTAAAGAGGACACGCATCAGTTTTGCTCTGTTTATTTGGGGGAAGAGCATGCTGCTCGCGTATTGCAGCAGTGCAGGTGCGAGCACTGTGATTTGCTTTCAGGCAAAGTGCTTCGCGCTTGCCTCGCTTGCTTCCGTGAGTCAGCACCCATACTTAATTTGTGGGGCTCTTGTATGGTTCTGGCTGAGGAGCGAGAGACGGGTTCATCCCTTTCGCTCCCTCTCTCCCCAGATCCAGCTGATCCTCGTAAGCCTGAAGCGCGCCTGCGCCATGCCTCACCACTGCCAGGTTTTATGTGGCCTCCACTGCGGTTTGCCACGCCTTGGTCGGCGGGGTGCCCCCTACGAGGCATCCTTGCTAGGACCTCTTCATAGGGTAAGACCCCCTTTTTAGAACTCTAGACTCAGTGTTTGGTAGACTTCTGACTCTCAAGATGTTTTTTCTTATGACAATTACATCTCTAAGGAGACTTGGGTACCTACAGGCTCTGTGTCTTTTGCCGGCCTGTTTAGAGTTTGCCCCAGCTATGACCAAAAGCATTCTTTGCACCCTCACCCTAACTACCTGCCCAAGGTGCCTTTCACGACCCTTGGCTGGTTATTTTCGAAGCCTTCTGCTCTCCCTGCCATTTGTAACGCCGGAGCAGCTAAGACTTCTCAGACTTTGTCCAGTCTGTACCCTTCAGAATAATGTCCACCGCATTTGCTAGTGGCGTAAAGTAAGAGCAGCAATTCTTCACTTGGAAGCCATGACCGGGTGGCGGTCACCTCCTGGCAGACTATGTCACTTTGGGTGAGGGACGTTATTGCCCAGGCCTACGAGGCGCACGGTAGGTTTTAGAGCGCACTCTACCAGAGTGCGCTCTAAAAGCCTTGGCTAGAGGTCTCCCGCTGCAAGTTTGTGATGTGGCAGGCTGGTCCTCTCCGCACACATTCATCTGGTTTTATGGTCATGTTACTAGATGTTCATGCTACCCCGGGCTCTTATGCCCTTGGGTCGACATCTAAGCTCATGTCTAAGCAAGTTTGTGATGCGGCAGACTGGTCCTCTCCGCACACATTCTCAGATCTTATGGCTTAAATCTTTCATGCCTGAACAAGTTTGTGATGCGGCAGGCTGGTCCTCTCTGCACACATTCTTCAGGCTCTATGGTTTGGATATTCATGCTACTCCGGGCTCTTACGCCCCTGAGTCGACATCTGAAGCTCATGTATAAGCAAGTCTGTGATGCGGCAGGTTGGTCCTCTCCGCAAACATTCATTAGACTTTTATAGTTTGGATGTTCTTGCCACTCCGTGCTCTTACGCCTACGAGTCGACGTCTCGAGCTCATGTCTGGTCAAGTTTGAGATGCAGCGGGCTGGTCCTCTCCACGCACATTCATCAGTTTTTATGACAAGTTTGTGTTGCGATAGGGTCTCTTCGCACACACTCATCAAACTTTATGGGTTAGATATTTTGCTACTCCGGGCTCTTATGCCCTTGAATCGACATCTCAAGCTCATGCCTGAACAAGTTTGTGATGCGGCAGGCTGGTCCTCTCCGCACAGATTAATCAAATTTTATGGTTTAGATGTTTATGTTACTCCGGGCTCTTATGCCCTTGAGTCGACATCTCAAGCTCATTTCTGAGACCTTTCGCGTTCTTGTGAGCACACTTCACAACAGTAGGGGCGTGGGTATTGCGTTCCCATAGCTTTTTGTAAAGGGAACGTCTCGGGTTACATGTGTAACCTTGTTCCCTGAAAAAAGCGGAACAAGATGCTGTGCTTCTTTGGCGCACTGGGACGTCCCAGGACTGCTCTTCAAAAAGAAGCATCTGACGACACCTGGTGACGCATCCATTTATAGCCTGGCCACATGTGCGTCTAATGACTACATCAGCCGTGGCTATAAATTCCAGTCAATGTTCATTGACGTGTTACACACATATTCACAGCTCGGTCACAACTAGGATCATTCCCATCGCACTTAGCAAAGCGCAGCATCTCGTTACGCTTTTTTCAGGGAACAAGGGTTACACATGTAACCCGAGACGTTTTTCTCGCTGTTGTCATAGACGTGTGTAGATATGCGCTGGAAAATTGAATTCCAATACTTCTGTTTATTTGAATACAATAAAAATGAAAAGACAAAGCAGCTGTTTTAGACATAAATGACAAGCATATACAGCAACGCGAAAGCAGATTTGGTTAGTTTATCGTCTAGTGTGCTGCTTTTATACGCGATGTGTGGATATGGACAGTAAACTTATATGGTAAATATTCTATGTTTGTTTGAATGCATACAACGTAAATACAAATTTTCATGTGATTTGAAAAAACTGTTTGAGCAGCTGTTTTAGACATTATGTGCTTAGCCAGTCTCTATTTTGCAACTAAGCCATACGGCAACTGATATGGTGAGTTTCAGTTAGTTTTGCACGGTTATACACTGTGTAAATTTGTAGTTTTGTGTTTGTTTGAATGCCTGTAACAAATGTGATTGAAAAGATTGTTCAAGCAGCTTTTTTAAGCATGGAAATGGCATTGCTTAGCCAATCCCCCTCTGTAGCAGCAGAAGCTAACAGCGGGAATGCAGATTTGAATTTTAAAATTTGCCAGTTGATGACGGTTTGATTAGAACGAACAACCACTATGGATTGATCAAACCAGTGTGATGGTACGTGCGAAAGGGTTAAAAGAAGTGATAACTCTTTACATGTGCTTGTTCCACGAGAAAGAGTCACGCCTCATGCCTCTGAACAAACATCGAATCAGACACAAGCAATGACGCTGTTCTTTTGTCTGTTCTTAAAAATATACTAGTGTGTTTCTTGAAGCACAGCTTTTTGACTAACAGCATTTCTTTCCATGTGTCACTCCGAGACGTCTTACATGTCATCCACCTTTTGCGGGTAAATTACTTGTGCATGAAATACATTTGGACATGCTACATTTGGACTATAGTTTCACACACTGGGTGCACATAAAAAATAACAAACATTCATAAAATCGCTCATAGAAAATGCTCTTAACAGCTAAGATCAATAGTTATTGGGAAACGAGGCCCAGAACCATGAATGTGCATGTCCTGGAGAAGCGCATTCATTACACTCGTGTATAGCGGAGCTCACTGCACGCATATCACATCAGACACGCATCGGCTCCTTTTCTTTCGTCTGCTCTTCAAAATATAATCACGTTTCATCAAACACATATCTTTGTGTCTATTTTCTTGTAATAGGCCTAAATCACTCCGAGAAGTCTTACAGGTCGCCTTCCACAGTGGCTGGTAAATCAGCAAAATACTCTGCATGAAACATCAGCATTTGGCGGGTGATCATTTCAAACCTTGTTCACACCCGGCGAGCCACTTGTAGGTTCCCACCCCAGGTAGAAAGCCTAATAACATTGTTTATAAGCGCAGGGCTGCTTTGTGTACAGGCGTTACCAGGGTAACAGTTATATTTCTGCTGCATAAGCGCCACCTACGTCAGAGAGCGAATTTGCGTTTTCATTGTTACACAGCATACATGCAGTGTTATACATTTTAACTGGTTAATTCTAAAAATCGAAACAATTCGGATAATAAGGTATCTAGAAATATTCATAGTATTTTTAAGTGCCCACGATAAAAATATTGTGCATGTTCATTAACACAATTTACTAATATATATTGTATAACACATTACTGTTATACAATTAATATAAAAAATTAATGTAAATATATGTCTATAAGTTCATATTTTCAGAGCAAAAATAAATATTTATTTCAAAAATTAACCTCTATTTATTTTAGTACTGTGGCTTGACTCGACTTGACACTCATCAGGACTCAACTTGAAACTCACCAGGACTCGACATGACTTGCTTTTGGTGAGTCACTGACTTGACTTGCTTGATTTGTCTGCACTGCACTTGAGACTTGACTCGAGACTTGATGGTTAAGTCTTGAGACTTGCTTGTGATTTGAACATGAGTGACTTGCTCCCACCTCTGCCGCACTGTCAGCAGAACCACCGTCAGCTCAGAGTCAGCTCTGTAAACAATGGAGTCGGAGTACGATCTGCTGGACAAACTACGTAATGACACCAATTCTAAAGCATTGTTTTCTGAATTATATGTTCTGAAAAAAGTTTTCATATCAGCGTATTTCGGTAAACATATAAGCCGATACGTTATATCAGCGAAAGGCTAATATATTGATATATTGGTCAGGCACTAGTTCTTTTCACTCTTACTCAAGTACATTTCGGATTAAATATTTTTACTTCGTTACCATGAGTAGCGTTCCTGACGTTACATTTAATAAGTGTTAATAAATAAGTTATTTATTGAGATTTTTTAAATGGACTCTTACCACAGTTGAACTTCACAGCTGCTGCACGCTGTCACTCGAGTCGGGTTCAACACTTCAGAACCAAGTGCGCAAAACAAACATTTCTTCACTCCACACAATGCCAATACATGTATTTAGTGCAGCCGAAAAGTATTCACAGCACATTTTTTCCACATTTTGTTATGTTTCAGCATTATTCCAAAATGGATTAAATTCATTATTTTCTTCAAAATTCTACAAACAATACCCCATAATGACAACGTGAAAGAAGATTGTTTGAAATCTTTGCAAAGTTATTAAAAATAAACAATTAAGAAAAATCACTTGTACATAAGTATTCACAGCCTTTGCCATGACACTTGAAATTGAGCTCAGGTGCATCCTGTTTCCACTGATCATGCTTAAGATGTTTCTACAACTTGATTGGAGTCCACCTGTGGTAAATTCAGTTGACTGGACATGATTTGGAAAGGCACACACCTGGCTATATAAGGTCCCACAGTTAAAAGTGCATGTCAGAGCACAAACCAAGCCATGAAGTCTAAGGAATTGTCTGTAGACCTCCGAGACAGGATTGTATCGAGGCACAGATCTGGGGAAGGGTACAAAAAACTTTCTGCAGCATTGACGGCCCCAATGAGCACAGTGGCCTCCATCATTCATAAATGGAAGAAGTTTGGAACCACCAGGACATTTCCTAGAGCTGGCCGCCCAGCCAAATTGAGCGATCGGTGGAGAAGGGCCTTCCAGAAGAACAACCATCTCTGCAGCAAAAGGCAGATAGCAGCCCATCTGGAGTTTGCCAAAAGGCACCTGAAGGACTCTCAGACCATGAGAAACAAAATGTTCTGGTCTGATGAAACAAAGATTGAACTCTTTGGCCTGAATGGCAAGCATTATGTCTGGAGGAAACAAGGCACCACTCATCACCTGGCCAATACCATCCCTACAATGAAGCATGGTGGTGGCAGCATCATGCTGTGGGGATGTTTTTCAGTGGCAGGAACTGGGAGACTAGTCAGAATCGAGGGATAGATGAATGCAGCAATGTACATAGATATCCTTGATGAAAACCTGCTCCAGAGGGCTCTGGATCTCAGACTGGGGCTTAGGTTCATCTTCGAGTGGCCCAGCCAGAGTCCAGACTTGAACCCGATTGAACATCTGGAGAGATCTGAAAATGGCTGTGCACTGACGCTCCCCATCCAACCTGATGGAGCTTGAGAGGTCCTGCAAAGAAGAATGGGAGAAACTGCCCAAAAATAGATGTGCTAAGCTTGTAGCATCATACACAAAAAGACTTGAGGCTGTAATTAGTGCCAAAGGTGCTTCAACAAAGTTTTGAGCAAAGGCTGTGAATAAGAGGTAGAGGTGTGTTTGATCAGCACAGCAATGATTGGAAAAGCCATTCACCTGAATGACAGATCCCACTAAATATTGGACGTCGGATAGACGTGCAGATCATGTCTATATTGGGTCAGTCGGTCCATGACCAATTCTGGACATCTATTCGACGTCCAAACTAGGTCCACTATTTGGACATCCAACCATGACCCAACTTGGACGTCATTTTGACGTTCAACATTTGACCTTTAACTGGGTAATTTTTTTGGACGTCATTTGGACGTCTATGACAGTTGCAGGAAATTTACATGATTAATATGTAATATTTGTTTTATTTACAAATAGGGCCTATCAATATGATTAATACATATGAAAACAGATTATTTATAAACAAACACGATTTATTATCTGTATGACTATTTATTTATTCATGTTTTTTTCTTCTTTTTTTTTACACTTTCCTGTTTTTCTTTAACAGTTTTTCTTTTATTTTAAGTAGCCTAATCAAGTTATTTATTTATGCATACATGTATTTTTGCATTTATCTATGTATTTATTTATAAATGCAATTTGTGGGAAATTATACTTCAGAAAATAAATTCATGGTAGCCTATATTAGGCCTATCCACCTTATTCATATCTTAAAAAGAACCAACAGCAGCAAAAAAGTCAAGGACAGACAAAGACAGCTCTTTATCGAGGCAAAGAGTATAGTACAATATAAGTTCTTTTATCAAGGTCTTTGGATTTCAACCAAAGAGTCAAAAACCAGTCAACATCACTCTGATTGGCCGAGGCAGCACGACAGGCATTTGGCGCGAATCAGAGCCGTGTTCAAACATTGCTACCTGACGACACAGCTTTTCAGACGTTACATCGCTGGTGAACCCATCGTTTCTTCGTCTAAATTGAAGGTAAGTTCGGTCAGCCTAATGAATTCAATGTCCGTGTGTTCGTATAGTTTAGTGTATAGTGTATGTATATAGTGTATTTACATAGTGTATTTGGCGATATTGTCTTAAACTTCACAATACAGCCGCGAATGGTCAAGGGCGTTAGCATTCACGGCACACATTTTTTTGTTTTACGTTAGCTTGCTGCTCATGGTTCATGTTCATTTTCGATATTATTTTAGCTGTACACGAGAGAACATGTCAATTTGAACAATTTGGGACACTAAACTGCACGTATAGCAGCATGGCATGGATTTAGCAGCATGGCATGGATTTCTGACTGACTAGCTCTTTGCTAACTAGCTTGCGTCCGTATACGGGGTTTACAGATGATGTTACCGTCCCTTCGTCACTTTCATCGTTCATGAAATTACATACAACGCAAAGAAAATTTTCACCTCGCATTGATCACGCGAGTTTGACCACTGGATTATAAATGTGTTTAAACTTGCGTTCGCACGAGTAATGGCACACTCACATACAACACAAAGAAAATTTTTACCTCACGTGAGTTTGACCGTTGGATTATAAATGTGTGTTTAAACTTGCGTTCGCACGAGTAATGGCGCGCTCACATACAACGCAAAGAAAATTTTTGCCTCACGCGAGTTTGACCGTTGGATTATAAATGTGTGTTTAAACTTGCTTTCGCACGAGTAATGGCGCGCTCACATACAACGCAAAGAACATTTTTGCCTCACGCGAGTTTGACCGTTGGATTATAAATGTGTGTTTAAACTTGCGTTCGCAAATTTAATACTTATCTTCTAATAAATCTGTTAAATTACATAATTTGATATCTTCTCAAACTGATTTTTTTGTGGTGCAGATGCAGTGACGGAGACTGGGAGATGGGCCGTCCCATTGCCATGGGGTGGTAAGTATTGATCTATTGGCAGTGGAGAAGACTCTTTTAATAGTACCACCTTCTCTCGTCCTGCACTGTTCTCTCTGTCCAACGAAACTGCTTTTCAGTTATAGCCGTGGCTTGGTTTCTATCATGTCAGATGATGACATTTCTTTGGACTTTCTCCAACACTGCTGTACTAATAACAAACATTGAAGCTGATTACAAAACAATTGTGAGCTCGCTGAGCTTGCTATTCTAATTGGAGCATTGTAATCAACAAATGTGTTTATTTCAGTGTTCCAGAAAAAGGTCCTGAGCCTACTGGTTGACATCCGCCATCGCCTGAATGAAACGCAGCCTGCCTCTTCTACTGTCCATTTAGAGAGGATTGACACTTTGAGGACTTTGAGATACAGGAGCAACGCCTCTCTGATGCACAGGCCTTTGATATCCTGGTAGGCTTTACAAGTCTGGAAGTAATGGATAGCCTAGAATAAATTAATACAGTGCACACTGTTAGATTCCTCTGGGGAGTGTCAGTCAAGTTTATTATGGACTTATTCCAACAGGTCCTGCAAATTTCAAGAATTAGTGGGCGGAACACCAAGGACTGTGTCCACAAAGTGTTGGACAGGTATGTACAACATTTTTTGCATGTTCTCATTTGCCTTCTTTCAAAAAATGTCGGAATAGATAAATTAAATGAAAAATACAAGTTCACAACCAAATGCATTGTGAGATAGACCAGCTGTGCTTGACAAGGAGATAGGTAGGATAAAAGGAGGACCACGGTGACACTGATCAGCTAGTGTAAATGGTTTATTGCATTTGAATTGTTGTTCCTACATATATCCTTGACAATCATTTATTTAAAAAATATATTTTTTAGGCTCTTCAGCAACAGCCTCATGGCCAAATTTAATTTGAAGGGCAAGTGGAAAAGGGGGAAACGCCCTTTAGAGGGAACAAATGTTTATAGAGCAATAAAAGTTAAGCCCAAGTTTCATGTTGACCAGTCTATAAAAAATACATTTGGAAAAAACATTTCCTTCCCTTCTGACTGTTAAAAAAAGCAATGCCAATTATCTATCTTGATGGATAGATAGACTTTATTAATCCACAAGAGGTATTACAGCATCAAAGGGACATTGTGTAGTAATTTCTCCCATCTAGTGGTGAAATTGTATTTTGCATTCAAACGAATAGTGCTCTACAGCGCCTCGCTTTTTCAAATGCGCCTATTAATGGACACCTCGAAGGGCATTAACCCGCTTATACCATGGTCACTTGCCAAATAACACATTTTTAAAACATTAGTTCATATTTTAATTAGTTTTACAATCGAAATCTAAAGTTTTTACAAACAATAACTTGGTTTCCCTGGTTACGTCTGACGGTTTATTTAGCAACCAGAGATATTTATAGTCCGCTCAGCTCGTAACCCTTCAGTTTACTTTGACTGCCTGTTGCTATGGTTACTCACAGCTGATGTAGCCAGCGCATTTATTTATTAATTTCGAATGGTAAACAGTAAGTTTCACCAGAACTCCTTTACTAGGTGTCCTCTATCACTTTTTAATGGACACCCTACAGCCAATCAGAATCAAGTATTCACCCAGACCATGGTATAAAAGTGGTTAGTTAATAATTAAATAATCATTTACAATACATGACTATGCGTTTCATAAATGTTTAATAAATATGTTACTTTTTGTATGTTTTGCTCACATCAGGTGCACAGTGGTTAAAGACTCCATGTGTTTCAGAGACGACAGCGGTCTATACCCTCACCAGTCAGTTTACACTGCAGTACACACTACAGTGTTCAACACCTGTTATAGATGTGTAAACGCGTGAATTAATCATTTACAACACTTTCTGCATCCCCTAATCTAAAGTGTAAACTATTCATCACTTGTAAATGTCTTATTGATTCTTGAAGTGGTTATCTACAAATGAAGTGTAAGACATTTAAGTGATGAATAGTTTACACTTTAGGGGATGCAGAAAGTGTTGTAAATTATTTATTCATGCGTTTACACATCATTGTTGAACACTGTTACTTACCTGTTACAAATTATCTGTACATGTATACAAGTCATTTATAACACTTTCTGCACCCTCTAATTGCTACATGCATACATAAAAAAAAACATAATTTATTAAACATTTATGAAATGCATAGTCATGTTTTGTAAATAATTAGTTAATCATTTACTAATCACTTGTAAGTGACTTGTAACGGAATTTAAAAAACATACATAAAATATTAGTATATCACTTGCTAATCATTTATGAATGTTTTGTAAATGATTAGTTCATCAACTAACCACTTATAAATGACTTACAACTGAACTTTATTAGAAAGTGTTACCATCACGGTTAACATTCTAATGCACACATTAAGGATCTAAGCTTTCTAATAAAGTACAGTCTGCTTAGTCCCTTCTTGTAGACAGCTTAAGTGTTACAGTTAACAGTTGCTGAGATGGCTTTGTATTAATCCAGTATTGGTAGTTGATGAACAGGAAAAATATTTTTGCTTACAAATGTGGGGACTTTGGTGAATGATTGCAGATTGCCTTTGCATATATCTAAATCATTTCTGTTTCTGCTTGTGTAGAAGGGATCATGAAATACGATTCCGCCGCCACTGAGGAGTACATAAAGATAAGCGTTTCTGAGCACCTCAAGCACGTGCCGCAAAGACATGGAGGTGGAGGATTCACTATGCCCTGATGAGCCAACACTACAGGACTTGAATTAAAAGTTCAATTAAATTAATTTACTATCTAATTATTTGTTCATAATTGTGATTGATATGTCTGGTGCCCTTCTGATGCCATTCAGGGCAATGTATTTTTGTATTTTTGAATAAAGATGAAAATGGTGACATTGAGGGGCGGCACGGTGGTGCAGTGGTTAGCACTGTCGCCTCACAGCAAGAAGGTCATGGGTTCAAACCCCGGTTGCCCTGGCCTTTCTGTGTGGAGTTTGCATGTTCTCCCCGTGTCTGCGTGGGTTCTCTCCGGGTGCTCCGGCTTCCTCCCACCATCCAAAGACATGCAGGCTAGGTTAATTGGTGTCTCCAAAAAATTGCCCTAGGTGTGGATGTGAGTATGAGTGTGTGTCTGTATATGTGTGGCCCTGCGATGGACTGGCGACCTGTCCAGGGTGTACCCCGCCTTTCGCCCAATGTTAGCTGGGATAGGCTCCAGCCCCCCGTGACCCTGTACAGGATAAGCGGTTGAAGATGAATGAATGAATGGTGACATTGAATTGTGATTTATTTGTATGTGTATAACTGTAGTGTTGTATGTATGTATGTATGTATGTAGTCCCATGTTTCCGGAGAAACATGGGACTACGGTTATAGAAGTTATAAAAACACGTCTAAAATAAGTCTAAATTTACGTTAAAAAGACGTCCACAAACGACCCCATTTGGACTATAAATAGCCCTTATACGGCGGTCCCACAGACGTCAAAATTAGACGTGTGATAGACGTCGAAAAAAAGACGTCATCTGGCGTTACAAGACAACCCCTTCAGTGGACTGAAATTGGACGTCCAAAAATGACATGAAAAAGACGTCACGCCGACGTCACGTTGCGCAGTGGGATCCCAGTGATGTCATTCATGTATATGGAGAAGTGGAGGGGCCCAAGCATTGAACCCTAAGGTACCCCGGTAGCTTTAAGAAATGATTGGTAGTGTATGTGTTGAGGTCCAGTTGGTTATCAGATTTGTGAGTTGCTGCGGTTGTGAGTACAGAGTACCACAAATTGGCTGCCATCCTAAGGGAAGGAGGATAGTAGCTCATCCAGCTCCTCTAAGAAGTTCACTAGTTGACCTGGGGGACAGACTGTATAGACTGGCAGATGATAAAATGTGCAAAAAATAAATAAATAAATAGAAGGTATCTGAGGCTCATCTAGGAACCAGAATATCATAGAGACTTGGGAGGGGGCTCTTTTGACTAGGGCCTGTAAAGAAACACCTAAACACCACCCAGAACACCATAGCAACCAAACAGCAATGCCCTGACAACCACCAATAATAACCTTTATGTATCTTTTGGGGTTTTACATGGACAAGGGCCACTCACATTTTCTTTGGAGAATTAAAAAATATATTCCGCTTACCCTTTTTTGGATACCTAGCCTCATTAGTTTTCACTATAAGCAACTTGAATACATTTGGGACATCATGCCACTTATTTTAAATGATTTGTAATAAAGGATAAACTGCGGTTGGCCATAGCCAATATGAACAACCTTGTGTTTTTTTTTACCTTTTTTTCAGGTAAGCAACACTAATTAATTCCCACACTATGCAACACTGCACTTTTCAAATAGAACAAAACAAGGAGCCTTTAATAAGATGTGCCAAGAAGAGCCTGTAATGAATTTCAATGTCACCTTGACCCAGTGCAACCTCTCATGTGTTTCACAGATTCATGCAAAAGTCAACAATGCAAGTTGCAGTGAAAGTGCAGTGTGCTTTCTTTGTAGAGAAGATATGTCATAAGATCATGGCTTAAAAAAGTAATACGCCACAGGTCAAATATAATAAGTAAATATAGAAATGTACAAAGTGCAGAGAAATAAAAAAACAACATGAAATAAAACATGGGGGAGGGATATGCAAATTCTGTCTGCCAATTTTTCATTGGCCTTTTCTCAAGTTCAGAGGTAAACAAGGCCTTCAATAAGTCCCCTAGTGCCACTTCATTCGACACAATGTCTCATTCCCTCCATTAGGGAATGGAGGCTACAACATTAACCTAGACATTGTTACTTCTAGGAGCTCCCTTGTCCACTACCTTATCTGACTCTTAAAAATGACTTAAGTTATTGTAACTCAATGTATTCAGTCATATTAAAAACATCTGTCATTTGAATTAACACAGTAAACACTCTACCCTGCCCTGCACCATTGAACTGTAATTTAGTTATTTATGTAGTGTTCTTTAATGTAAATTTTCAAGGACATTTTATAAAATTATACAATATGGTTAAGAAGTCACTGTGATGTTTTGATTGTAGGACATCAGTTCAGTGAACACTGCTGTAACCATGTTGAGTAAACTGATGGTGACATTATTTCCCTTTTTGTTTGGAGAAATCTGATCAATATAACTTAACAAAATTTACATTTATGAGTTTAAACCTCTAAATAACCCTATATGGCAGGTTTTAGATGTACTGCATATAGGTTTTAGATTTTCTAATTAAAATGAAACAAACAAAAATTTCAATATCATCATATATTTGTAATACCGTCACTGTTGGGTAAATACAATACTGTAAAACCACTCTGTAATGCATAATGGCATACATTAAGGCAAGCATACATTATATAATGCAGGTAGATTTTAACAGAAATTTTGAAGTATGTATTCAGGACAAGGTATATTTCATAAATGTCCGGTTATGTTATTACTTTTAGAGAAGGTTGTCATATGTTTTAAATGTCATAAATTGAGCTATATATCCTGATAGCTCACGTACATACCCCAGACATTTATTTGATGAGTGTTTAGATCTGGAAGACCTATTTTTTGTTTGGTCGTCTGCAATACGTTTACAAGAAGTATGTCAATAAGTCATTCAGCAGATGTCTTTGAGACTTTTATGATTTAGAATGTTTATAATTAATGATCTTTTTAAGATAATTAGCAGATGTTAAATAGATTGTAATGCTTTCCAGATTAAAAGATCTAAAAGAGTTATCTCGGATATGTACAGTACATATACTATTTGGGTAATTTATCAGTAACAATATTTGTTGGCCAAAAAAAGTGGTTTGATATTTGTCCATGTTACCATTTCCTCTGTTGTTGTTTCATTAATCGTTTGTGCTTTAAAATGGTTTCGGACTTCCCATAAGAGAGAGAGGATGATTTAGGTAAGTTGTTTGATTACACTCTTGCTTTGCTCAGCTGCTGTGCATGCAATGTGCCTACAATGTGACAAAAACCGACATAAAAATCTAGTGTTATGTAATGTTACACCTTTACTCATTGGGAAATTAGTTACTGAAAAAGCTGCAATATTGTGAAAATAATTTTACTAATGTTGCGTTACTGTATAAGGTAATTAAAACCCTTTGGGTCCTGGAGAAGTTATGACATGCCTTGACATTTGTGCTTTTTTCAGTTGCTTAAAAACATATTAATGGCTAAAGTTTGATAAAACTGTATTCAGCACAAACTGAGCTACAATAATATGTGAGCAACATTTGTGTACATTTATTTTTGAGAAAATAAAGTTTATGCATGGTTTTTGAAAAAACAAAAATTTTAAGTCATACTTTGGTCCCAATTCAATTGCACTGTATGGGCCAACAGCGCTCAGATATACTTCTACAAATCTTCATTTTTGTTCTACAGACAAAATAAAGTCATACACATCTGGAATGGCATGAGAGTAAAAGAAGGAAGAACTATTCCTTTAATGTGTTCAACATTTGATAAGGATGATCCATGTAAATTATGCAGAATAAACCTGCATCATCCAGTGACATATGACTCATTTTGTAGTTCATTTTAGCTCTACATTAGTTCCTTATTAGTCTTTTCATTAACTCATAATTTATGTATGTGGAAGTAACTATTAATGCAGCTATTAATCTGTGATTATTCATGTACTGTTATTATAAAGTGTTACCAAAAATTCTGTGAATTCAAATGTGCAATCCAGAAATAATAATAGCCAAAAAATGTTTATGGATTTGCACACCTAAAGAGACATGGAAGTTGTAAAAACAGCACTTACATATAGGCTATATGATGGGGGATGATTTAAATCTTAATATGGCCTTGCACGATTACTAAACCTTAAAAGGCTGTGTTTCTGCATTCAGTGCTTCGGTCAGTGCTCTGTGAGCAAGCGGCGCCCTCTAGTGCCATTGGTGGTATTATCCATTATACCTCTATAATATAGAATTTCAAAGGGGGATTGTTCCTTTGATTTAAACTTTTTATATTTCCATGATGTGGTTTACATTTCCATAGAATTGCCCAAAATGCATAGTATGAATCTGTAATGTTCTATCATATTTACATTTACATTTATGTATTTGGCAGACACTTTTATACAAAGCGACTTACAGTGCAATTATTACAGGGACAATCCCCCCAGAGCAACCTGGAGTTAAGTGCCTTGCTCAAGGACACAATGGTGGTGGCCGTGGGGATCGAACCAGTGACCTTCTTATTCTTACACTTTCCTTATACAGTACATACATATAATCATATGTCAATCAACACCACTCATCATATACAGTACATATATGTAAAATATGAGTTCAGTTGTTTTGAATTGCAAAAACATAGGTGTAAAAAAAAAAACATATTTAGTTATTTTAAGTTTTTATATTCTGTAACAATAAGTAATGAACATTATTGAGAACATTGTTATAACAGTGAAGTATCTAAATGTAATTTGCTGTATATTTAGGACCTTCCACCAATATTGTGGTGGAACCATTGGCATAATGATGGTGTTAAGATAGTAATGCAATGGTTCTGAATGCTTACCATGGTAAATGTCCAAAAAATGGTATACCATTGTACTTTTTAGAAAGTGATTAGTCTAATGTCTAGTATTCAATGAAAGATGTATTGAATTTTTATCTACACTGAAAGCAAAGCTATTGTTCCCATTATAATTAATAAAGCTCTCTACACTGCAAGTGTGCGATGATTGGAATGTAGTAGCTTTAGTATTATGCTGTCTTCTTGTGCTATCGTAATTATTGTACAAGTTTCACACTCGCAAGTTCCACATAAACGAGCAATTAATTACGACTGGGGAACTCTGAGACAATTTTGATACTCAAGATTCAGAGATGGGGGGAGTTGTAAGATTTCAACATGGTGGTGGAGAGGTTGTTTTTTTTTTTAAATACAGCTAATTGTTAGCGCTTGCTATTTCAGTCATATTAATTTATGTATATAAACAACAATTTAATGCATTTTCTACATTTTTACACAGAGAAAATAGTTTGTATTTGACTAAAATTCCATTATTGTCAGCAAGCTGACTTAGTAATGTGTATTTTGGTGTCAGAATAAAAGTTCCTCAATGTAATATACATTGTGCAGTCACAATATGAGACAAAAGTCTGGAATTAACTTTGTTATTTATTTCCTGGTCTTGGAACATAACAACAGCACCACGACAGTGCACAGAATGGGGGAAGAACTGCTTAGACTCAGAGGTAAGATTACATAGCATAACCAACAGCCATGTACTGGTCACACTTAACATGACACTTACATTCACTACATCACCTTCCCCCTGATAATACTAGTATCAAAATACCAAAATGACATTAGGCTTATAGATACGTATAATTATTAATAGGTATTTTTCATCACAAAATTATTCCTCCCAAAAACTAACTTTACTTTATTGCAACATATGGCAGTAACTCCATAACAAATACAAATATTTTTCCAAAGATTACACATCAGGATTTTTATATACACTGGTGTGCAAAACTTTGGAAAAATGTACAGATTTTGCTGTTACTTTTATTCACCAAAGTGGCATTCAGCTGATCACAATCAGGTCATTAATAACATGAAAAATTACTATTACAATTTGATTAAATTAAACTACTTCAAAGAATTCTCATCAAAAAATCCTCCAAGTGCAGCAATGACAGCTTTGCAGATCCTTAGCATTCTAGCTGTCTGTTTGTCCAGATACTCAGGTGACATTTCACCCCACACTTCCTCCAGCACTTGCCATAGATGTGGCTGTCTTGACATCTCATGCACCTTACAGTCTAGCTGATCCCACAAAAGCTCAATGGGGTTAATATCCATAACACTCTTTTCCAATTATCCGTTGTCCAATGTCTGTTTCTTTGTCCAATGTCTGTGTTTCTTTGCCCAATCTTACATTTTCTTTTTGTTTTTCTGTTTCAAAAGTGGCTTTTTCTTTGTAATTCTTCCCATAAGGCCTGCACCTCTTTGATTTATCTTTACTGTTGTACAGCCATGGCCAAAAGTATTGGCAGTGACATAAATTTTGTGTTTCGCAAAGTTTTCTGCTTCAGTTGTTGTGGTGTTGATTCACATTTTTTCTAGATTATTGTGCAGAGTGATCAGATGCATTTTAAATAATTGCAAAAAGCTTCATTGGCCAAAAAAAATAATTTTATCCCAAAAACCCAAATTTCACTGTTTTTGGCCCTGGCACAAAATTAACAGCTAACATAATTTCACTAATCATATTAGCAGCACCTGGTAAAATGTGAACGAGTACTAGTCAGGTGAAATCACTCTATCATTTTGATTGGATTATAAGAGCAGACTGTTTGCTATAAAAGGAAGGAAGAAGTGCTTCCAATACTTGTGTTCTTGTTAGCAATGGTTACCTCTAAAGAAAGACTTGCAGCCATCATCGATTTGCATCAAAATGGCTTCACATGCAAGGAAATTGCTGCAAAGAATATTGCACCTGAAAGAACCATTTACCGGATCATCAAGAACTTCAAGGAGAGAGGTTCAACTGCAGTGAAGAAGGCTTCAGGATGTCCCAGAGTGTCCAGCAAGTGCCAGTATACACATGGTCACCTTCAGCTAAATTTCTTTCTTTTGCATGTTGGTTGTGGGACAGTTTTTGTTTCAATTGCTTGTCACGCTTTTGACTTTTGAAATCAAGATGAATGAGATTCAGTATGGATCGCAATCTCCTTCCAAACAACAGCTCAGCATGTGATTTACAAGAGGTCAACTGTGACATAATTCGGTAACTGAATAAAGCTCTTGCTATCTTTCTTTCTATGGAATCTCCCGAGCTCTTTTTCATCATTTGTTTTAAATGAGACCGATCTGGCAGCCAATCCATTTGAAGATGCATGTCAGGGTGCTGTGGTTATGTGTATAATGTCATTTCTTTCCATGAAATCTTGGAATCCCACCATTGTCTGTGCATGACTACCTCTAGTATACCATGTTAGCTAAAACTTTGCCTTAAGCATTGAATTGCCACTGTTGATGTAGATCAACTTACAGGATATGCCGCTATCCATTTAGGGTATGGAACAATGATGATCAAGAACATCCTACCCATCCATGGACCAGCATAGTCAATGTGTATCTTGATTCATGGTTGATCTGGGAAGTACCGCAGATGCAGGGGATCGCTCACCAATCTGTTTCTGTTCTCCTGACATACTGCACATGCTGTTACTACTGTTTCTACTTCTGCATTCACGTTTGGCCACCACATGTAGCTCCTTGCTAGACCTTTCAATTACTGCACATGCACCTCATAATTTCCTCACCTGCTCTGCCTTTACTAGTGGCACATTGTTTTCCTCCAAAAGCAACACTCTCTCTTCCTCCTCGGGAGTCTCTACCCCTCTTTCAATCAAAGGCAGCCTGCTCAGTCATTGTTGTGCTCTTTGCCAGCTTTGTATACAATGGTGTATTCATATCCACACAAAGTGACTGCCCATCTCTGTTTGTGGCACTGATCTCATTTAATTGAAAAGCGATATTAGTGGCTTGTGGTCGGTAACAATTGTTAACTGTATCCCATACAAGTCATTGTCAAATTTGCTCAATCCCAAAATAACAGCGGGACCTTCTTCATCTAGTCGAGAGTAATGTTTCTCAGCTGCACTTAACATTCATGGCATGTCTGTTCCATCCACGGCAAAAGTACAGCACCAACCCCATATGGGGAAGCATCACAAGCCAGAATGAGTACTCTAGAAGAATCATAGTGCACTAATATGTTTGACGACAGCTGGAAGTTTTTCAGCTTTTCAAAATCTTCTTGCTGTTCATGGCCTCATGCTCACTTTTCCTCTTTACTCAATAGTGCATACAAAAGAGGCTGTAATGTGGAAAGTTTGAGCAGAAATATGTGGTAATAGTTCAGCAGATCCAAATAAACCAACAATTCACACACGTTTCGTAATGTGGGTGCTTCCTTGATGGCTTACGCTTTTTCTGCAACCATTTGTAACCCTGTGACATTGCTTTTGTGTCCCAGTAATACCACATCCTTCTCCATAAACTTGAACTTGCTTCTTTGCAGTCTCAGTCTTTTTGTTTTCCAGTCTATGGAGTACCTTGTCTAAGTTACGCAGGTGTTCTTTTTCTCTAGTTCCTGAGTCTAAAATGTCATCCTGGTAGACTGTGACGTGTGGTTTGTTTTGAAGAATCCCTTACATTGTGTGCTTAAAGATGGAATAAAGATGACTTGAAGCCACACCAATGGGTAGTCTGCAGTAGGTATATAGTCCTTTGTGAGTATTAATTGTGACATACTTCTTGGAATTTTTGTCCAGCATTATCTGCTGGTACGCATGGCTCATGTCTAATCTGGAGAAATGTCGGCCTCCAGCTATCTGGGCAAATACATTTTCCACTTTGGGAATTGGATTCTGCTCCACACTAGATGCTCAATTTACAGTGAGTTTGTAATCCCCACAGATTCTTATTGAGCAATCTGGTTTCCTGACTCGAACTAGAGGTGCCGCCCACTCTGCAAACTGTACTAGTTTGATTATTTTGTCTTACAAAAGCTTCTGTAGCTCTCTCTCAAACAGTGGTTTGACCACATTTGGTACTGTGCTTCTGGGTCAACATGAATCTTAGCTGTAGTGCTATAATGAATCTAATCTGCATTCCTCTGGCGAATGTTGCCCTTTATATCTGTAACACACTTGGTCTCTTTTCCATACTCTCTGTTCTGATGAGGACACTCTGTGCACCACTGCTTGGCCTTTAACTGACTTCAAAGTCTGTACAGCCTCCTCCGCTAACAGTCCTTGCAAGTCTTTCACATTTCTATTTGCTGATTCGCTTTACTGTATGTTCAGCGCTTTGTCAAATGTCAACTCCACTTCAGCCAGCAACTGTCTTTGCATTTTACCATCATTCACTCCACACATCAGTCTGTCTCGCAGCATTTGAGGAAGTGTGGCACCATACTCACAGTGCTGGGCTAATTTCTTCAACCCTTCACATAGTCCGCAACAGTCTCTCCATTCTTCCATGTTTGTGAGTTAAACTTACAGTATATCTTTGCAAATTGTCACTTGGTTTAGGATTATAATGAGTTTTATTAATTAATTTAATGAGCACATTAATCAACTCTTCATAAGTTTTCTTAACTGGCATTTCAGGACACAGTACACTTCTGCGAATTCCCAAAAGCATTTTTGCACCCTTGAAGGGCACTGTGAGAAGAGGACACCACTCGAACGTTCCTTCCCAAAAAATTTAGAAAATTTTCCTGGGCCCATCCACAAGACTGTTAGCGAAGGGTTCATTCATACAGTAATGCCATGTTCCCTTCAGAGTAGCCACATGAGCTCGGCACTATGGAGTGAGTAGGGCATAGGTATGATTACTTTCTACTGGAATTTGTGAAATTATTTGTGTGCACATGTCCCTAAAAGGAAGTTGGCTTTAAAAAAATAAACCTATTCTGTGAAATATATTCACTACAAACTGAGTAAAAACTGTAACAATCCCATATATATCTTAGGCATGTAACAATGCACAAACTTCACAAAACTATATGATGTGTTGCAGAAGCCTCACGATAAGATACAATACAATTATTATTATTTTTTAAACGTATTCAAGAATTCAACATATATCTAATCTCGGTCAGACTCGCATTTATCGTCAAAGGAATGAGCATTACACCGACGCATTTACTCTGGAGTGGGATCGATTTGGAGCTGGAGGGTCCGTCATGGTCTGGGGCGGTGTGTCATTGGACTGAGCTTGTCGTCATTGCTGGCAATCTCAATGCTGTGCATTACAGGAAAGACATCCTCCTCCCTCATGTGGTGCCCTTCCTGAAGGCTCATTCTGACATGACCCTCCAGCATGACAATGCCACAAGCCACTCTGCTCATTCTGAGAGATGGCCAGCGAAGCACCCGGATCTCAATACCATTGAGCACGTCTGGAACCTGTTGGATTGGAGGGTGAGGGCTAGGGCCATTCCCTCCACAAATGTCCGGGAACTTGGAAGTGCCTTGGTGGAAAAGTTAACATCTCATAAACATGATATGTATATTAACATCATTAACAACATGGAAGAGTTAACATCTCATTATACATGATATGTATAACGATGGCACCGCAGATGGCTGCCTCGGTGTGGAGCTCTCCAATTCTTTTGTTGTTTTTGTTTGTTTGTCCTGTGTTTAGTAATATTTTACCAGTCAGGTTTACCAGGGACGAACTGCTGAACATTCGGCAGCACATACCAGATAATCTTTTCCCGGTTTTTGAATATTCTGACGTTTTGCTGGACATTTTAGTCGGAGGCGCGGCTGTGTTGTTTAAACACGCTGTGAGACGCAGGCGAGGGAGACGCGCTGGCGCGCTGGTTAAACTCCGTCAGCGCGGCGTTCGAACAGCACTGCCGAGCATTCATCTCGCGAATCTCTGCTCTCTTCCCAACAAAACTGACGAACTACATCTCCTCACACATACAAATAAGGACTTTTCAAACTCTCCTGCACTGTGCTTCACTGAAACCTGGCTGAGTGAAGCCATTCCGGACAGCGCATTATATCTGCCGGGCTTTCAGCTGTTCAGAGCGGATCGCATCGCGGAGTTAACGGGGAAAACGAGAGGCGGTGGAACATGCTTTTACATCAAGGAAAGATGGTGTACAGATGTTACAACGTTAAAGAGGATGTGGGGGAGCCGCGGGAGTTTTCTTCGTTTATTCTGGTGAGTGTTTACATTCCTCCAAACGAGTCTGTGAACATAGCGCTGCAACAGCTGGCTGATCAAATCTCAGACACAGAACAACAATACCCGGACTCAGTTATTATTATTCTTGGGGACTTTAACAAAGCAAATCTCACATGTGAACTGCCCAAATACAGACAGTACATTACATGCCCCACCAGAGACAGGAATATATTGGATCACTGCTATTCAACATTAAAGGATGCATATCGCTCTGTCCCACGTGCAGCTTTGGGACTCATTGATCACTGTCTGGTTCATCTTCTTCCGACCGACAGGCAGAAATTTAAATCAACAAAGCCAGTTGTAAGGACTGTAAGGAGATGGACTAATGAAGCAGAGCGGGAACTACAAGCCTGCTTTGACTGCACTGATTGGAGTGTTTTTGAAGCTGCAGCTAGAGACCTGGACGAGCTTACAGATACTGTTACATCATACATCAGTTTCTGTGAGGGTATGTGCATCCCTACTAGGACATTTTTATCATTCAACAATGATAAACCATGGTTCACAGGAAAACTCAGACAGCTTCATCATTCCAAAGAGGATGCTTACAGTATGCTTACAGATGCTTAGTGTTTATATATATTTATACCCGTATCTAGTGTATGTGTATTCTACATTGTGTGTATTGTGTACATTTGTTATGTAAATTGTTGTGTAAGTATGTGTACATTTGTTATGTAAATTGTTTTGTGTAAATATGTTGTTTATTGTAAAGTTGTTTATGTCTCGTCACTGTCATGACTGCTATGTTACTCGGAACTGCACACAAGAATTTCACCTACTGTTGCACTTGTGTACACAGTAGTGTGACAATAAAGTGATTTGATTTGATTTGATTTGATTTGATTTACAGGGGTGGGGATAGAGTCTTGTATAATCAGGCCAGGAACACACTGAATAAGGAAATCAGAGTGGCTAAAATAAGCTACTCTGAGAAGCTGAAAAACAAGTTTTCAGCTAACGACCCTGCATCAGTGTGGAGTGGCCTGAAACAACTTACTAACTACAGGACTCCTACCCCCAACCCTGTGGTGGACCAACGACTGGCTGATGACCTGAATGTGTTCTATTGCAGATTCGAAAGGCCCAATTTCACACCCCACACGCACTCGGACCTTCATTTCACACAAACATTAACACCTCCTGCAACCCCCCTCCTCCCCCCTCCTGCTACACAACCTGCACTCAAGATCTGTGAAGACGATGTGTGCCGTGTCTTTCGGAAGCAAAGGTCAAGGAAGGTTCCAGGCCCAGATGGCATCTCACCAGCATGCCTTCGTTCCTGTGCTAACCAACTGGCCCCCATCTTCACTCAGATCTTCAATAGATCACTGGAGCAGTGTCCCATGCTGCTTCAAACGCTCAGTTATTATCCCTGTCCCTAAGAAACCTAAAATCACAGGACTTAATGACTACAGACCTGTTGCCCTGAAATCTGTGGTCATTAAGTCATTTGAGAGACTGGTGCTGGCCCACCTGAAGGACATCACTGGACCCTTTCTGGATCCCTTTCAATTTGCTTATCGAGCAAACAGGTCTGTGGATGATGCAGTCAACATGGGATTGCATCACGTCCTGCAACATCTGGACAGACCGGGGACATACGCTAGGATCCTTTTTGTGGACTTCAGCTCGGCTTTCAACACAATCATCCCAGCCATTCTCCGGACTAAATTAAACCAACTCCCTGTTCCCACCTCTACCTGTCAGTGGATTACCAGCTTTCTGATGGACAGGCAGCAGCTTGTGAGGCAGGGAAAATTCACTTCCACCACCTGTACCATCAGCCCTGGTGTCCCCCATGTATGTGAGCTCTCCCCACTACTCTTCTCGCTCTACACAAATTACTGCACCACCAAGGATCCCTCTGTCAAGCTCCTGAAGTTTGCAGACGACACCACTGTCATCGGCCTCATCCGGGATGATGATGAGTCTGCATATAGAAAGGAGGTTGAACGGCTGGCTGTCTGGTGCAGTCAAAACAACCTGGAGCTGAACACACTCAAAACGGTGGAGATGATTGTGGACTTTAGGAGGAACACCCCAACATTGTCCCCCCTCACCATTCTAAACAGCACTGTGGCAGCAGTGGAGACATTCAGGTTCCTGGGCACTACCATCTCACAGGACCTGAAGTGGGAGATACACATCGACTGAAAAAGGCCCAGCAGAGGTTGTAATTCCTTCGCCAGCTGAGGAAGTTCAACCTGCCACAGGTGCTGCTGAAACAGTTCTAATCAGCAGTCATTGAGTCTGTCCTCTGCACTTCAATAACTGTCTGGTTTGGTGCAGCTACGAAATCAGACATCAGAAGACTACAGAGGACAGTCCGGACTGCTGAGTGGATTATTGATTGCCCCCTGCCCCCCCTTCAAGAACTATACACTTCCAGAGTGAAGAAAAAGGCTGGTAAAATCACTCTGGACCCCACTCACCCTGCCCACTACCTTTTTGAACTGTTGCCTTCTGGCCGGCGCTTCAGAGCTCTGAGCACCAGAACCGTCAGACACAGGAACAGTTTTTTCCCTCAGGCTATCCATCTCATGAACAATTAAATTGCCCCATTGAGCAATAATAATGTGCAATACAGTTTAAGTCTATTTATATTATCCAACATATCCACTTCTGCCATTACTTACATTGCTCTGTACATAATATACTGTATTTTTGTTCTTTTATAACAGATTGTAATAGATTTGCACTACGTGTGTGTATGTGGGTATGTATGATGGTGAGTGTATGTACATATATGTATAATTATTTATTTTTAGTCTTTTTTGGTATTTAATTACCTATGTCTTGCTGCTGTTTTTGGTATTGTTTGTATTGTTGTACACTGGAAGCTCCTGTCACCAAGACAAATTCCTTGTATGTGTAAGCATACTTGGCAATAAAGCTGATTCTGATTCTGATTCTCACAGCAAGAACTGTATAATCTGGTGCAGTCCATGAGGTGGAGATGCACTGCAGTACTTAATGCAGCTGTTGGCCACACCAGATACTGACAGTTACTTTCGACCAACCCCCATTTCTGTTAGTCAACATGTCTGTGGAACTTGTTCAGTTTATGTCTTAGTTGTTGAATCTTTTTATGTTCATACAAATATTTACATATGTTAATTTTGCTGAAAATAAAAGCAGTTGAAATTGAGAGGACGTTTCTTTTTTTGCTTGATTATTTTTAATCTTAATTGACACAATATTGTCTGACATTGGCAGACAATAAAGCAGAGCTCTATGATGAAGTAATTTAAACAGCAACAATGCATTTATAAGAAGATTGTTATGAGAAAAATTCACCAATTAAAATGTTTTCAAGTAATTTGAATTTAATTAGCCCTTTTGTAGAAAAGCATGCCTTAAAGTCTTTAAGCCCCCAATGAGCAAGCTAAAGGTGACTGTGGCAAGGAAAAAAAAAAAAACTTTCAATAGTTTGAAAAAAAAAAAAAAAACCTTGAGAGGAACCTGACCTTTGTTTTTTTATGTACATAATACAATATTATTTAAGCAAAATAAATAAATAAATAAATAAATAAAATACAAATTGCACACATATCCCCCTCCCCTGGTTTCACTTTGAATGTAAACCTTAAAAGCACTCTTATTGGCTTATCCAATGCAGGCAAGTGTTGTGCTCATAGAGGTTTACATTTCGCTGTCAAGAGCAGAGAATAATAAGTCTCATGTAATCACGGTGTACACACATTATTCAGCGAGCAGTGTTCTGCTCTCTGTTATGGGACAGCATATGGCATGCTGTGTTCTGCAAACATTCCCTCTATTGGCCACCTGTGTCCTTGAATTGGGCAAGCCTGTGTAGACAGAAGGGGATATTGAACTGATATGAACTTGAAGCCTTTGTGTTGTGGCCCCAGAGTTGTCCTTCACTGAATAATGTTCTTGTTCCTATACTCGTTTCTCATAAAGTACAAAGCAATGGTTATTTCTGATTCTTTTATTATGCTTATCACATATTTCTGTTATGCTGTCATTTATGAGTTTCAAGAATCTTCTTTGTTAGATTTACTTCTCTTTTGCAGGTGCCTCATGGCTTTAAAATCTGTGTTAGCAACCATTAAGTTGTATTTTCACTAGTTAAAAGACTAAAACATGTGAATCTGATCAGCATACACTCACTTAGCTCTTTATTACAAACACACCTGTACACCTACTTATTCATGTGATTATCTAATCAGCCAAAGGTGTGGCAGCAATGCAATGCATAAAATAATGCAGATATGGATTAGGAGCTTCAGTTAATGTTTATATCAACCATCAGAATGGGGAAAAAATTTGATCCCAGTGATTTCAACCATAGCATGTTTGTTGGTGCCAGACTGGCTGGTTTGAGTTTTTCTGTAACTGCTAATCTCCTGGGATTTTCTCACACAACAGTCTCTAGATTTTACTCGGAATGGTGCCAAAAGCAAAAAACATTCAGTGAGCAGCAGTTATGTGGATGGAAATGTCTTGTTGGTGACAGAGGAGAATGGCCAGACTGGTTTGAGCTGACAGAAAGGCTGCGTAACTCAGATAAACACTGTGTACAACTGTAGTGAGCAGAATAGCATCTCAGAATGCACAACATTCTGCACAACAGGCAGATGGGCTTCAACAGCAGAAGACCACATCTAACATTTTATTAGGACCATGGTGTTCCTAATAAAGTGCTCAATGAGTGTATATTATAATATTGTTCCTAAAATTAATCCTATTATAACAAATATGAAGTAAAGGTTTAATAAATCTGTAAGTTAACCATATTAAATAATTTGGATTCTATAATCAAAGTACACATTATCTAAATCATTGTTCACTAAATTTGAGTAGCTTATCCCAAATCACTTATAAGTTAATGATTTAGTTTTATTTATTTATTTAATTATCCTAGTCCAATACATCTTCTTGAAGAGGATTTTGTAAGACAGCATGCTTTATTGACTTTAAAAAAAAGCATTTTATTCAATCTGACACAATGGATTATTGTTTATTGAAAGTGGCATAGGAGGTAAAACCTATGACCTCATTAAATCAATGTACACTGAAAGCAAATGAGGTGTTAAATTAGCACTAAAAGAAAAATATATCTTTCCCAGGAGCATGGATTAAGTCAGGGTTGCAGTTTGGAGTCTGGAGCAATCTATAGCCCCTGGTCTCACTCTACACGACTCAGAAATCAAATGTCTGCTGTACGCAGATAACCTGGTTCTGTTGTCTCCCACTGAATAGGGTCTACAGCAGTACCTGGAACTGCTAGAGCAATAATGTCAGACCTGGGCCCTGATAGTAAACCTCAGTAAAACTAAAATCATGACCTTCCAGAAAAGATCCCAGAGAACTCAACGAATATTCACATAAGGAACTAACCAAATAACATACTCATCACACTACAATTATGTAGTACTAATAATCACTTCCACTGGTAACTTTAACCCCGCAGTGAATGAACTGTGTGATAAAGCTTGCAGCACCTTATATGCCATAAAAAGACAATGTACTATAGAGATACCTTTTAGAATTTTGTTATATTATTTAGAATGCGTGATTGAGCTGACTGCCCTGTATGGTACTGAAGTATGGGGTCCACTGAAAAATCCAAATCAAGAATTCACCAAATAGGGAAAACATACAATTGAGACCCTGCATGCACAATTCTGTAAACATATTCTACAAGTACACAGGCACATAACAATAAGGCATGCATGGCAGAATTTGTCAAATATACATTATTATATTCAAAAATACAAAAATGGGCAGTTGAACAAGAAACCAATCCCTTCTCTCAGCTGGTCCAGAGCTTCGGTCCTGATATTTCACCAACATCTTCTAACCCTCATCACATTGAAGACCTGGACCAGAATGATACTGCTAAACTAATCAGATACAGCCAAATTATAGTGCAAGTAAAATAAAATTATATGATTTATATGACTTATAAATGCAACATCAGTAAAATGCAATGCTATCTGGACCTGAAAAGAGAATATACCATGGCAGAATATCTGTCACTAGCATACATTCACTAGCATTCCAGAATATCTGAGCTGCATTTTCTAACAGAATGCACAAAATACACAGCCATCCGGGAAAATGTTACTGTGGCAGGTCGGAGGGCTGGGCCAGGTTGTGATCCTACACACCCGGTCCCATATTAGGCTAATCAAGCCTCCAAGAGGGATAAAGGCTAACTGCAAAGGATGGTGTGGGAGAGAGAGATAATTTACGGACATGTCCGTCATGTGTGTGTTTGTGTTTTTGTTTTTGTTTAAGTTTCTCATTAAACTATTATTTATATTGTCAAGCCGGTTCTCGCCTCCTCCTTCCCAGTCTAAATCCCTTTACAGTTACCACAGAATGAAGCAGTAAATTTGACTGTTTAACAAATTGTGAAAAACCGCACTTCTTATTGGGTGAACACAAGGACTGCTGTGTGATAACAGTCTGTCTGCCACAGAATGAGTGACGGTGAGTGAACTGACCTGAGTCTGTGTATTCATCTTCATACAGCAGCCATATTGCCCTGCAGCTCTTGCCTGGTTGCCCACTAAAGCTAAGCAGGGTTGAGCCTTGCCAGTACCTGGATTGGAGACCTCCAGGGGAAAACCAAGGTTGCTGCTGGAAGTGGTATTAGGGAGGCCAGCATGGGGTGCTCACCCTATTGTCTGTGTGGGTCCAAATGCCCCAGTATAGTGACAGGGACAATATACTGTAAAAAAACACCGTCTTTTGGATGAGACATTAAACCGAGGTCTTGACTCTCTGTGGTCATTAAAAATCCCAGGACACTTCTCGTAGGGTGTACCACTGGTGTCCTGGCCAAATTCACTCCAAATCCCCTATCTATAATGGCCTCCTAATAATCTCATCCCTGAATTGGCTACATCACTCTACACGCCTGGTGAGCATTCTGGTGCACTATGGCTGCTGTTGCATCATCCAGGTGGATGCTGCACACTGGTGGTGGTTGAGGAGATTCCCCTACGCTATGTAAAGTGTTTTGAGTGCCTAGAAAAGCACTATATAAATGTAAGGAATTATTATAATTATTATCATATTTTCTTTTGGCTCTTTCTTATGTTTTTTTTTTTTTTTTTTAAGCAATATTTCACTTTTTCTTTATGTTTAACTTAAATTTTATTATTTAACATTATCCTTTGTACTTTATTTGTCAAACATATCGAATCTGAATCTTTTCAGAATTGTTTTTTAAAAATGTTTTGCCATGTAGTAATTTTTTTATTTATAGCAAATTCAACATATATAGAGGAATGTGAATATATAAATTCCCCAACATTCCATTATCAAGTTACAAAGGCAAGTCTTTACAATATATAAAACATATTATAAAGGAATAAGGAGCAACAAAGGAAAGAAAGGGAGTGACTAAAAGAAGAGACAAAAAGAAAGGAGGATATACAACTGGTGGTGAATGCGCATAAAGAAAGACTGAATCTGATATAGGCGAGTGTGAGTGAGGGAGGCAGAGAGAGAGAGATAGACAGAGAGAGAGAGAGAGAGATGGGAGTGCTGTTTTTGTTATCAGGTGTATTTGGAGTTTGATTCTTCAGTCCTTCTAGGTCCTGCTGCTGAGGGACTGACGTGAAAATGAGATGTTTCATTTCGCGAGCATCGACTTAGTTCAGTTGGATCTGTTCGCTCATCGATCAGTTTCTCATTTGTACTCTTACTACCTGAAACCGCGCTGCGCTCCCTCGTTAAGCCAACACGCACACAGAATAAGGGGAAAGAGTTCATTATTTAAATAGTTCTGTATTATTGTAGCCATATACAGTTTCACAACGCCGACTTCTAGGTAAGTGTAACGGTGTTTTTGTTGATGTTTTTTTAATGTGTGTGTTGATGTTTTTTTTTTAAAGATAAAGTACTGCGTTTCGTCGCATCATTTCAGAAGGATATGATGTTATTGTACTGATCGTTTATGATTGCTATGTAGGAGAAAAGGATGCTCTTTAATAGATGTGACATCAACGCGGTTCATTCATCAGCAGCTTAATATAAACATGATTCCACCTTAAAATACAGCATCACGTCTTTCTTTCTTTCTTTCTTTCTTTCTTTCTTTCTTTCTTTCTTTCTTTCTTTCTTTCTTTCTTTCTTTCTTTCTTTCTTTCTTTCAATATTGTTGTGTCCAAATTTGATTCTTCTTTTTTTCTTTACTATTTTTTTCATGAACTAAGAGTTTATCAGTTTTTGGACATGACTCAACAGGTAGCTCATCCAAACCCAAAATGATCAAGCAAGTTAAGCCTGGTACCGTTTAGTTTCTAGTTTAGTTAATGTTTAGTTTCCAAAAAAAAAAAAGAAAAAAAAGAATGTGAAATCTATGTTTTTACATTTACCCACTCAAAAATCATCATCAATAAATGAATTTGAAGCAACGAGTAGCCTAATTGATAATTATCTTTTCAGGTTAACATAATAAAATTACTTAATGTGGTAAAATGTTAATGAACAATTTTTTTTCCCTGAATGAAATATGACATTTCATATGAATCAACCTGACTACAAATACATTTTTAAGAGCCAGAACTTAAAATGTTAGAAATAGCTCTTTAAGGTTACCTTACCACTGCACATGCTGACTTCACTTCAGTGTAGTAACAATAACTGTAATAATAAGGTATTGTAGTGGAAAATATGATAAGCTTTGATTTAAATTGTAGATTTTGTGGTAGATTAAGTATTCTGTTTACTCTACCTTACTAAACATTGATACTCATGCTTTGTAAAAAACTGTATTCGCTAACATTATTTGGCTAAAAAATGTTGGACATGTAATTGTCATGTAATTGTAGCAGATGTAAAAAGATATAATTGGTTACTGTCTTCCCACTTTCAGCTGAAATCCAGACAAAATTTTTGTAGAACATTAATGTTATTTATTAAACAAGTTTGCTTCATTATCTAGTCGATATCCATTAGTTTGACTTCTTGTGTGAATCCTCTCTCCCAAAGATGATGGCTGATATTAGAGCAAGGTACATTTGAAGGTGGCGCACCTGTCCAGAGCTCTTAAGTTTGAGACACCATGGCAGCTGGAGTGGCAGCATGGCTTCCCTTTGCTCGAGCAGCTGCCATTGGCTGGATACCAGTGGCAAACTGCCCTATGCCTGTGGCTCCCAGGGATCATAGCAAGAGGCAAGATGAGCTTATCATCCTGAATGTCAGTGGGCGCCGTTTTCAAACCTGGAAGACTACACTGGACCGCTACCCAGACACGCTCCTTGGCAGTAGCGAGAAAGAGTTTTTTTATAATGAGGAAACTAAGGAGTACTTCTTTGACAGGGACCCAGATGCTTTTCGCAGTGTCCTCAATTTCTATCATACTGGCAAGCTGCACTATCCTCGATATGAGTGCATCTCAGCCTATGACGAGGAACTTGCTTTCTTTGGCATCATTCCTGAGATTATCGGTGACTGTTGTTATGAAGAATACAAGGATCGTAAACGGGAAAATGCAGAGAGACTCATGGATGACCAGGATGAGAACAAAGACATTAAACTACCCAACATGAACTTTCGGGAGACCATGTGGCGAGCCTTTGAGAACCCCCACACTAGCACCATGGCCTTGGTGTTCTACTATGTCACCGGCTTCTTTATTGCTATTTCCGTCATCACAAATGTGGTGGAAACGGTTCCATGTGGTTCCCCCCCCAACCAAAAAGACATGCCATGCGGCGAGCGTTACACTGTAGCCTTCTTCTGCATGGACACAGCCTGTGTGATGATCTTTACCGTGGAATACCTCATGCGCCTGTTTGCAGCACCCAGTCGCTACCGGTTCATGCGAAGTGTGATGAGTATCATTGATGTAGTGGCCATCCTGCCCTACTACATTGGCCTTGTGATGACCAACAACGAGGATGTGAGTGGTGCCTTTGTCACCCTAAGAGTCTTTCGGGTGTTTCGCATCTTCAAATTTTCACGGCATTCTCAAGGTCTTCGTATCCTGGGATACACGCTGAAGAGCTGTGCCTCTGAACTCGGCTTCCTCCTCTTCTCGCTTACAATGGCCATTATCATCTTTGCCACAGTCATGTTTTATGCAGAAAAGGGGTCTAGTTCCAGTAAATTCACTAGCATTCCAGCCTCTTTCTGGTATACCATTGTGACCATGACCACGCTTGGGTAAGTGTGACTTTTATTGCTTTTGCTGTGGCATGTAATATTTGACAAATAGAGTGGAACAATAGGATTCTAGAAGTACAAATCCCATTCATTTTCTCCATATGTAATTTTTGTAATTTTTTTATAACCTTTCAAGACAGACCTACCATAAATTCTAAGGTTGGTAATCATTGTTTTATGCTTCCGTAGAAGCCACAAGTAAATGTAATTTTAGATTAATTTAAAAAAACTGGCTTAATTGCTGAATTTTCAGTGAAAAATTACATTACCCATAATCCTGAAGAGGGATCTACATCAGAAATGTTGCTGTGACCAATGGACAAAATCATGGCAACTTAGCTTAGTGATTGCCCACTCCCATGAAGCATTGTGAATGGCATTATAGAGTCAGTATTTGTAAATATTGGAATATTTAGCAAAAAACTTTATAAGTTTTTGTACTTAGTGACTATAAATCAAAAGTTCCCTGTCAAAAAGCTACACTTTGATGCTGCGCTGATTTAGTGCTTTGGGAACAACTTTAGGTGTGACCAGCTGTGAATAAGTGTGCAACACATCAATGAAATTGACCAGAATTTATAGCCTCTGCTGGTGATATCATCGGATGCACCTGTAGCAGGGCTATAAATAGATGCATCACAGGTGCATCGTCAGATCTTTTGTCTTCAGATCATTCTGTGTGTGTTGTGCTTCTTGACTGTCATAACTTTCTACTTTCCTCTCTAAGGAGTTAGAATTGTTAGGCAGTGAGCAGAAACCTTTCTCTTTTCTTTAAAAAAAAATGAGAAGAAAAAAATGACTGATCAACAAAGCAAGCGGTGTGTGTTCCCATGTTACATTTACATTTATGCATTTGGCAGACACTTTTATCCAAAGCGACTTACAAAAGAGGAAAAACATAAGCGAATCATCTTAAGGAGACAGTGGTACGAAAAGTGTGACGTTCCTTAGCCGACCGCAGGTGGGAACGTAGCTCTGCATAAATGTTTTTAGGTATGCTGGAGCAGACCCAGTGACTGTTTTGTATGCCAGCATCAGGGCCTTGAATTTAATACGTGCATGAACCGGCAGCCAGTGGAGTGCTGTAACGTGACTGAACAAGCAGTTGTGTGGCATGTTCAGAGAGGAAAAGTCTTATCTTACTGATATTGTAGAGTGTAAATCTACATGATCTTGCAGTCTTTCAGTTGTAGCTCAAAGCCAGGGGATTTCATCCAAGGGCCAGTCCCCTAAGGCAGATAAGGGTTATGTGCCGCATGCTTCGTACCCTTTCTATGTGGTTCAGACCCCAGTTCCTCACTTTGAGTACCACTCTAGGTGTGTCTTGCCGTCGCAGGCTGCTAACGACAGACGCTTCCCTGACGGGCTGGGGTGCAGTCTTAAGTGGTCGTCCAGCTCAAGGGGAATGGGAGGGTCATCAGCTCGATTGGCACATCAACTGCATCGAGTTGATGGCTGTATTTCTGGCTCTGAAATACTTCCTCCAGTATTTGAGAGGATACCATGTCCTGGTGCGGGTGGACAACACAGCAGTAGTCTCTTACATAAACCATCAAGGAGGTCTACGTTCACGCCAGCTCAACAGACTGGCACGGCAAGTTCTCCTTTGGGCCCAGGGCAAGCTCCTGTCAATCAAAGCAGTTTATATCCCTGGATGTCTGAATGTGGTTGCAGATTTACTGTCCAGACAGAAAATACCGACATGGGAGTGGAAACTCCACCCCGAGTTAGTGGAACAAATCTAGGTGAGATTTTACAGAGCGGAAGTGGACCTCTTTGCCTCCCAACAGACAGCGCAATGTCCCTTCTACTTCCTACCTGGGTCTGGACGCGATGGCACATACATGGCCCAGAATGCACCTGTATGCGTTTCCTCCAGTTTCTCTGCTCCAGGGAGTCTTGGCCAGAGTTCGCCAGCAAGGGTCTTGTCTCTTATTGATAGCACCGCGATGGCTGAACAGGGTAAGGTTCTTGGAAATAATGTCCCTCCTCGACGGCTCGCCTTGGGCGATTCTGGACAGGAGAGACCTTCTGTCCCAGGTGCAGGGGACAATATTTCATCCCCGACCCGAGCTGTGGAACCTTCATGTTTGGCCCCTGAAGGGTACCAACTGAGGGACACTGGGTATTCACCTGAAGTTATTGAGACCATTCTATGTGCTAGGCATCCCTCTACTAGACATTACGCCAATAAATGGGGTGTCCTTGAAAGATGGTGCAGTGCACATAATGCAGATCCAGTTAACTGCCAGATTGCTTCAGTTCTGGACTTTCTGCAGGAAAAATTGTCAGCAGGCACATGCTTGAGGGTCTGATTGAGACCCCCTTCAAACCTTTAGAGTCAGCGTCTGATAAACTTCTGACTCTCAAGATGGTTTTTCTTGTGGCATTTACTTCTCTAAAAAGAATTGGGGATCTACAGGCTTTGTGTGTCTTGCCAGCCTGCATAGATTTGGCCCCAGGAATGGCTAAAGCAATTTTGCACCCTCATCCTGACTACCTGCCTATGGTTCCTTTCTTGACTGTACATCCGGTCACTCTTGAAGCCTTCTGCTCCCCATCGTTTACAACGCCAGAGCAGGAAAGACTTCACAGATTTTGTCCAGTCCATGCCCTTCAGACTTATGTACACCGCACTAGCCAGTGGCGTAAGTCGGGGCAACTATTCGTTTGCCATGGAGGCCGCAACAGGGGGGCGGCCGCCATCAAACAGACTATGTCGCATTGGGTGAGGGACGCCATTGCCCTGGCCTGAGGTACACAGTCAAGCTTCGCCAGTAGGTATCAGGGCTCACTCTACCAGAGGGGTCGCCTCCTCTAAAGCCTGGGCTAGAGGTGTCCCTCTGCAGCATGTTTGTAATGCGCCAGGCTGGTTCTCTCAACACACATTCATAAGATTTTATAGTTTGGATGTTCATGCCACTCCGGGCTCTTATGTCCTTGAGTCAACATCACAAGCTCATGTCTGAGACCTCTCGCGCTCTTATGAGCACAACTATACAACCGTAAGGGGTCCAGACATCCACAGTGCGGCGGTGTGGGTATTCTCATTCCTCAGGTTACTTAACTGTAACTCTTGTTCCCTGATAAAAGCGGAACGAGATGCAGCGCTTCATTGCTGCACTGGGATGCCCCATGACTGCTCTTCAGACAAAATACATGACGATGCACCTGTGACACATCTATTTATAGCCCTGCTACAGGTGCATCCAATGATGTCACCAGCAGTGGCTATACATTCTGGCCAATTTCATTGATGTGTGCACACATATTCACAGCTGATCACACATAAAGTTGTTCCCAAAGCGCTAAATCAGCGCAGCATCTCGTTCCGCTTTTATCAGGGAACAAGGGTTACAGTGAAGTAACCCGAGACGTTATATCATACCATTGTTTTCAGTCCTATTACGTTATTTGAATTGCCTCATGCGATGCATGGTTTATTGTCTCTTACTGTCTTTTTTTACATTTTCAAATATATTTTTGCTTCAAATCTTTAAATTGCGTCTTAGTGCAGCTATAATAGTAATTTGATTTAGCGACATTACATTATGAACTGACTGGAAACTTTAGATGTAAATGTTTCCAGGGCACAGTCATCAGTCTTAGTCATCAACCATTCATTATGTGTAAATAATTTGTTTTTATTTATATAAAAATTCTATACATGCATCAAAGGACAGGGTCAGCCCTAGCATTTTGGTGGCCCTAAGCAGATTTTAAAAATGGGGCCCCTCTACCTACAAGTACACCAAGCTAAACACACCAAACATCAAGCAAGCTTAAACAGTGGGAAAAAAGTCAATTTATTTAAAAGTATAAAAGCTTAAAAATGCTACTATCAACTGTAGATAATTAACACAGGTATAACTGCTTCAAAAGTAAAAAAAAATAAATAAAAAAAATAAAAAGAATATATATATATATATATATATATATATATATATATATATATATATATATTGTGGTTGCAGATCTCTCAGCTGTGATGAGCCTTAAAGCATCAGTTCTTCGCTTAAAGTGGTTTAAAACTATTTTCTAGCTGTAGTCGTGTAGTAGTAATACGAGTGATCATGGAGCGCTCTTGTATGTAAACAATGACTGACGGATTCAGTTCATGTCACCAACTGCTCATATTACACACACACAAATTATCTTTTTCCACCACCTGCTACCAGCAAAATACATGTAAGAGACATTTATACAGTAACTCTTAACACATATGCACTACTCTTATACTTTAGTTTAGAATAGCACGAACACAAGCAGAATGATACACACAGTGAAGCGTCAGAGTGCTGATGGTGTCAGACCATCAGTGCTCATGGAACGTCTCTCGTCCAAGCAGATTTGAGGACCGGAACTAACTGTATATACGTCGATCAGCCACAACATTAAAACCTCCTGCCTAATATTGTGTAAGTCCTCCTCGTGCCACCAAAACAGTGCCAACCCGCATCTCAGAATACCATTCTGAGATGCTATTCTTCTCACCACAATTGTACAGAGCAGTTACCTGAGTTACCATAGACTTTGTCAATTCGAACCAGTCTGGCCTTTCTCTGTTGACCTCTCTCATCAACAAGGCATTTCCATCCGTATAACTGCTGCTTACTGGATGTTTTTTGCATCATTTTGATTAAATTATTTTGTGCGTGAAAATCACAGGAGATCAGTAGTGACAAAAATACTCAAACCAGCCCATCTGGCACAAACAATCATCCATGCGATTATCTAATTAGACAATCATGTGGCAGCAGTGCATAAAATCATGCAGATACAGCTCAGGAGCTTCAGTAAATGTTCACAACCATCAGTTGGGGGAAAGAAATTGCATCTCATGATTTTTGGTGCCAGATGTGCTGGATTGACTTGGGCTGGGCTGGTTTTATTTGTCAGTGAAGCAAAAGTGGAAAACAGACCAGGCCCATAATGACTATGTAAGACTGGGGTAAAGACAAAACCTGTGTATCCTCAATATCCCTGGAGGTTTAAGTAGCTGTCATTGTGACTAATAGACTGTGAAGATACATCTGCTAACAAATATAAACTTCATGATATCTATCGTTTACTGCACAGAGAACAGGCCGAATAAGGGAAGAAGTGCAGTGGTGGGACTGTGCTCACATGGCCTATGTCTGAACTGTATGTCTTAATGTTTAAAATTAAGACACAAACTAAGAAAGGCCAGAGAGGACACATAAAACAACACTCCTGATGCAGCTGACAGACTTTAAAGTGAAAGCTGTGTTTCTAAAGGAATAATTCACCCCAAAATAAAATATTCTGTCACGGTTTACATCATGTTGTTTCAAACCTGTATGACTCTGTTCTGTGGAACAAAACAGGAGGCAGAATGTTGGGGACTGGCAGCTTTAGTTCCTATTCACTTTCATCTCATCTAAAAAATAAAAAAGGCATGGAGATTAGAGATTGACAGCCTTAGTCCTTAAAGCTGAATGTAACAGGGACAGATGGAAAGGAGGAGGCTGGAACCAGACAAAGCATCAAAGTAATATTTTAATAAACTTAAACAAAAACAAACGAACATAAAAACAACAGGTCAGCTTCCTGTAGCTCTCTCTCTCGAACTGCTGCATCTCGTTGCACTTATCCCTCTCCTCGGCTGATTAGCCCGATTAGCCCTCCCCCTTGTCACAGTGAAGTATGTAACTTCTTTTTTATGCCAAAATTATTTCTCCTATCCCAGTTTATTTTCATTGACAACAATAAGTAAGCCATTCAATGGTTTACCTCCCCCAAAAGTATAAACACTGAGCCTCTCTGGCACTATCGAAACATGGATGTTTATACTAGGGATAGATTGATCGATCCTAAAGTATCGATACTTCCAATGCTGATGTTGTATCAAAAATATCATTCCTCACTCAAAAATATTGATTCAATTTTTTTATTATTATTTGGTTGCCATGAACAAGAACAATAATCATAAGATTTAAAGTGATATAAAAATGGTTAGGCTATATAAGCAAATGCTTGTGCAGGATGGAGATGCTGAAAGACACTAGCAGACAAGTGCTTGCGCCATCACAAGGCTCGTTCAAACAAGAGGGATCAGTCTTGTAGAGGTAATGATAGAAAGTCAGAGAAACAGCTTCCAGTCATGCATTCTAGGACATAGACAGGCATATGCTGTATGCCCACCTATCTTTCATAAGATTTTGCGTATGTCCACCTGAAATAAGTGATGATAAGTATGGCACCAGAACAACAAGTAGTCTTTTGACCAGGATATTAAAACCATGGTTTTACTACTGTAATATTGTAGTAGCTATCATGGTTAATTGTGTGGTAACTATGGTTTAACTAAATACTAAAAACTATAGTTACTGTAGTGAAAACATTGGTCCATGATTTTTGTAAGGGTAAGCAAAATAGAAGTCTAATAATTTGCTGGTTAGGCTCACAAATGTAAAAAAAAGAATGACTTGAATTAAGACATAAAAATGTATTTTAAATTCCCCATTTTATCCCAAAATATTTGCAAAAAAATCAATTTAATAGAAGTATTGGTATTGGTATCGGTATTAATGATATTGGAGTAGAATTTTTGGGGAAATTTTGGGGTCCGATGAATATGCAGAAGTTACCATATTTCTTCTCTACAGTTAATCCACACTCAAGGTATTACAACTTAAGTACCCCGTCTGTTGCTCACTTCGACATTGTGTCGAAGAAGCAACATTAGGTGTCTCTCTTGAGCTCCAAATATGCTTCTGATCTATGAAAAAAGGCCAATGAGAATTAGGCAGACAGTATTTGCATACTCCGCCCCCGGACATACGGGTATAAAGGTGGAGAAATACGTCAAGTTCATTCAGAAATTTTCTTCGGAGCCGATGCTCGTGTATGCTGTCAGCTGCGACCCGTACCTGTTCCTCTGACACTTGCCTGCTGTTGGATCTACGGCACACTTCAGTGGTTTTCTCCTTCTCTGCACGGCAGTGCAGTTTGCCCCTTGGCGCTTCAACAGCGCAAAAACAAAAAGTGTTATTTAAAAAATTGATTTTCTCTAAAATTGTTTTTTCCTTTAAAAAGAGCAATACACAGCTGGCGTTGAACGTCCTTTTCAGGACGTGTCTTTATAAATATGCCTTTCCGCCCCTGTGTAGTTCCTGGATGTGGTAGAGTCTCTCTGCTTTAGACGGCCACAGGTGTTGTCTCATGTGTCTGGGTTGCGATCACACCGAGGCAGCATTTGTGGATGATTCATGTTCTCACTGCGAGAGCATGACCATGGCAACGTTGCGGTCGCGGCTTGCTTTCAATAGAAAGCATGCTACTCCAGCCACCCCCTGCATTGCTCCTTCTTCCCACGGGATTGAGGACAATGCAGCTGGCAATGGAGGTGATCTGGGGATGGCAGCGGGTGCAGCTTCGCCGGGTATGCCCCCTCGGACCACCCGCCCCCCCAGCACGCTGCTCCCATCCATGCTCAAGGCAACAGCGGCTCACCTCACAGCCAGCCTGCCTATCCTCTAGAGCTCGAACTGGATGAGCTTTCTGCTGCATCAGAGAGCGCGGCGTCTGACACTGATGACTTCCCTGGGCTGCCGCCTTCAGGCCAGCACGCCCAGGCTGAGGCTGACACGCAGATGTCCGATATGCTTGCCTGGGCCGCCGCCAGCGTGGGGCTGGACTGGAACCATCCGTCCTCCCCACAGCATCGCTGTTGGATGACTGGTTCCTGGGGGCTCTACGCCGCTCACAGCCTCGCCCCCCCCCATGTCCCGTTTTTCCCGGAGAAGCATGATGAGCTGACGTCTTCATGGAGGGCACCCATCTCCACAAAGCCATTCGCTCATTTGCTCTCGCTACCCTCGACGGCGGAGTGGCCCACGGTTACATGGCGACTGCCCAGGTGGACAGGGCTGTTGCGCTCCACCTGTGTCCCGAGAATCCTACCACCTGGAGGGGTAGCCCTGTACTCCCCTCCAAGGCCTGTAGGACAACGTCTTCATTGACTGCCCAAGCCTACAGCACCACTGGACACGCCGCTTCCGCCCTGCATACCATGGCCCTCCTGCATGTCCACCAGGCCAAGGCACTGAAAGATCTGCATGGGGGTAGCCCTGACCCCCTAGACGGGGCTGCGGTACCCACATTCTCAGTAAAAGAGCTTTTTCCTTTCTCATGGCACTCTGCCACCACACCTCAACATTCCCGGCACGCTGGACGCGGACCCCCCGCCCTCAGCCCCACGACTGTTACCCGGCCGCCGGTTCTGACCAGTCCAGAGGACGCCTCTTCCGGACCTCCTCCTCAGTCACTAACCCACCCCCTGCTGGGTGTGTGGAGCAAGGTAAGTGCTTCGAGTCTTTTCTCAGCACCAGATCCTCGGACACGCCCTCGCCTCCCGATGCCATACTACCTGCTCCACCCTGCTGCGAAGGCCCGCCGGGTACGTCAAAAATAATCGTCCCCTACCTGGCCCACCCAGGCCTGGTTCTCGGACCTCGAACTCCTCGCGACAGCCCCTCCCTGGCAAATTCCCCCGAGGAAAGACCTTCTTTTTCAGGGACGGGGCACGCTCTGTCATCCGCACCCAGACCTCTGGAACCTCCACGTCTGGCCCCTTGACGGGACGCTGAAGATCTAGCTAGTCTACCACCTGCCGTCGTAGACACGATCAACCAATCCAGAGCCCCCTCTAACTGGCAACTTTACTCCCTGAAGTGGCGCTTGTTTGCAGATTGGTGTTCTTCCCGGGCTGAAGACACACAGAGGTGCACAGTTAGGTCAGTGCTCTTATTCCTGCAGGAGAGGCTGGAGGGGAGGCTGTCTCCAAACAGAGGCTTTCCCACTGGGTGATGGACACCATTTCATTGGCCTATCACACCCAGGCCGTGCCCCCCCCCCCTTGTGGGTTCGAGCACACTCAACAAGGAGTGTTGCGTCCTCATGGGCACTGGCCAGAGGCACCTCCCTGGCAGACAGATGTAGAGCAGTGGGTTGGGCAACACCTAATACCTTTGCGAGATTTTAAAATCTCAGGGTTGAGTCAGTTTCGTCCCGTGTTTTCTCAGGTCCGAGCCAGTAGAACTCGGTAACACGCTGATGGACTGGCCGGATTGATCGCTTGCACTTAGCGCCCTTTCCCTTGGCCGAGGTAAAACTGTGTGCTTTCTCTCCCAGAAGATCCCATACATTCGGTTCCCTGGATGATTCCTCCCTAGCCCTGTGAGTCCGCAATTCAGCAGAGGAATTCGCCGACCCAATCCACTGCAGGTACTCAAATCTACCCTGTATTGGAATAGGTGCTCCACAGGTCGGGACTCCTGCATGGACTCTTCCTGTGTGTATTTTCCGTGGTACGGTCCCCTTACGAGTGGACCCGCGTCTCCCTTAGGCAGTTCCAGCTGCCCTCCGGTTGCCGTGTTTTAGCAACTCCCCCCCCTCCTTGAGGTTGGATCTACCACTACATCATTTTTCCACATTTGACCTGAGTGGCCAATGTGATGTGTTTTGCCACTTTTACCTCCCCGTCCCTGGGCAGGTGTGGTCTCTGCAGGGTCTTTTCCCCCTGAAAGAATAGGAAACTGGGTAAGACCCCCTTCCCACGATGCGTGTAAAGGCCACAGCTGTTTGGCTCTATGCGAGAAACATAGAGAGAAAAGAGGCCCGGCTAGGCTCGGTTGGTAAGTGTCCCAGGTTGGTAAGTTTTGCCTTGTTCCCCTGTCTAGGGTAACCGGAAGGATTCCGATGACTTTTATGGGGCATTGGGGAAGGGTACATGCAGTCTAAAAGAAGATATCTGACTATATATTTTCTTTACATAAAGACTTTACTTAATTTTAGACCTACACTACCGTTAAAAGAAGTCTCTTCTGCTCACCAAGACTGGATTTATTTGATCCAAAATACAGAAACAATATTGACATTCTGAACTCTTTTTACAATTTAAAAGAACAGTTTTCTATCTAAATATATTGTAAAATGCCATTTGTTATCAAAGCATAATTTTCAGCATCATTACTACGGTCTACAGTGTCACATGATCCTTCAGAAATCATAATAATATGCTGATTTTCTAATATGGGCATATGTAAAGTGCATTTTACTAATTTAACCTGAACACATATTTGCAAGCACAAGCTTTGTTGATGATAATGAGGAATTATAAACACTAAATAAAATATATAAACATTCATATTATTTTTGCATCATATTACATATCATATTTATATTATACAGCATACAATTTAAATACCTGAATTTAAATGTAACTAAAACTTGCTTATTAGGATATATTTCGTATTTACTCTGAATACTCTGAATCCTGGCTGGCAAGTCTGGAAACAGTCCCACTAGTAAAATATGTTCGTTAATTAAAACTAAACTTACTCATCCGAAATTGTATCCTCGGCTGGATCAAGTCTCTCTTCAAAATACAAACGTTCATCAGAGTCCCGCTCTTCTTCTGAGGAAAAAGTTTTTTCATCACCTGTGTATTGTTACAAACACACAGTAAAATTAATGAATTGTTTATATCAAACCTCTGAACACTGTCGGGGGCGTGTACATTTGCTTTGATCATCTCAGCACATTAGCGTATGAATGGCGCACTCTGCTGGTGGGTGGGATCACATTACAGATAATTAGATGAACCGGTAAAAACTGAACATCGCTTTGTTTTAAACAGATTGCATTGCAGGAGAATATTTGTTTTAAATTTGAATTTTTTTATTTAAAAGTAGACATTTTAAGCTTTCTTTAGACATATGATTCATGTTTGTGTGCTAAGTATTCGCGGAGTTTCAGTTCATTTTTGTGACGTGTTTCAGATATATGCTCGTGAACACAGAGACTGCTGAAAGCTCACCCTTTTTATTTTCTTTATTTTACAAAAGCACAATGTCTCATTGTTATTATGAGTGTACACAAATAAAAGTAGACCCTTTATAGTCTCTAATGATGTCTTACACTTATCTGTATACCCAAAAATGACGGAGTATTTTAAGTTGTTTCTGCTGTAATGACGAAAATATCCAGCAGGACGAGCCGGCGCGTCCGTCGACCCCAGAGGGTTTTTCACTTTCATAATATGGATAATGAGCTGCCAGGATATTCTTTAAAAATGTCCTTTTGTGTTTCACAATAGAAAGAAAGTCTTACGGGTTTGGAGTGACATGAGGCTGATTAAATTATTGTAGTTTTTCATTTTGTGTGAACCGATGCGCCTTCATGAGCTAGGTAATTTAGAGTTTGTCGCGTAAAAGTACTTTGTTGTCAGAAAGAAGATGAAACATGGTCGACGCCAGGTTTATTCATAAATACTTCTTAAGGAACTTTTATTTTGACGCCATAATACAAATTACTCTGTTAACGTTTTTGACGATCATGAAATTTTGGTCAAATGCAAGCTATTTTCATATTGTAAAATGTGCATCATGCCTCAAATTGATGCTGATATACATACACGAATATGACCAAAACAGCAAGCGAATAGCAATTAGCTGTATTTAAATTTGTTTTTATAAAACCTGCCATTCACAACCGAAACCGTAGCCTCCTCCGCCATGTTGAAAGTTTACGAGTCCTCCCATAACTACTCATAACCCAGTTACAGGGTTTAAAGTTAAATAAATTAAATCTTTTTTTTTTTTTTTTCAACTTTGCTAATGGCTTAGTGAAGTTTATCTGATGTAGACTTTTAAATAATGAGAAATATTAAATGATCTATTATATATTAAGTCTATGCTGATTGTGGATTTTTGTGTATTTATCCTAACAACATTCTAGAATAACTGCATTCTGGACTGCTTGTCCCATATAATCAAAGCTATCAACAGGATTAAGGATTTATGACTGCACGTGAATGTGGTTGTTTCTCCATAAAAATGTTGTTTGTTGTGAGATGAGCATTTTTACCGAAAGCAGGACTAAACAATGTGCTTAATGCACACTGTTTCTTGAAAACCCTAAATACTCGCCAAAATAAGGATTGATTGTTCTTATTCCTTCTATTTTGGGAGTGTTTTTATTTTTAATCCCACTGCCTGATAATGAAATCCATTCAATTGCATATCTTTCTGTTTATTGTTTGCATTCATGTCCATATTTAAAGAATCCTGAGTATTTTTGACCTCTATGATAGCTGATTTTTTACAGTTATGGTAATTACGTTACAATCATAATCAAATTGTTTTTCTTCTTCTTGTAATTACTGTCTGTTTTTTCTGATTATTATTGGAGATAAAAGAAGTGATACAATTCTGTGTCATTAAAGGGGTAGTTCACCCCAAAAATGTACAGTTCTGTCAATATTAACTCCATCATCAAGCATCCAAACCTGTATGATATATTTTTTCCATGGTACACAAAAGGTGAGCACTCTTTTTTTTTAATAAGGAAAGTGAATGAGGACTGGAGCTTTCAAGCAAATCACCAAAACACACTATAACAATATATAATGTCTTTAGTTTAGGTGAATTTTAAGTGAATGATGTTTGGTTACGAGACAAAAGGACCAATGACGTCATTGATATCAACCCTGACATGCCCCATCTACAGGTGCCATATTTGATTTAAGAACTACAGAGGGCAAGATCTTCATTGATAAATTATTTAAATTTCAATCTGTTCCTCACATCACTATAACATGACACATTCAGAACAGTTGAGTCATATAGACCATATTTATTTGTGCTTTTTGTCCATTTTGAGCTTGACAGCAAGTTTTCATTCACTTTCTTTATATGTCAAAGAGTGGCCAGGATATTCATAAGAAATTCCAAAAATTCACAAACTTGTGTTCTATTAAAGAAAGAAAGTAATACAGTGTTTGGACCGACATGTAAAAAATTGAAATCTTTGAATATTTTAAGGTTTTTATTTCATGTCAGCAGTGGATCTAATCAAATGTATTTCTCAGACAAGTCATACTTTGCAAAAGCACCCTGAAAAAATGTGGAATGTAATTTCTATATACGCCTCTGCAGATGATCTCTGAACTTGTTAGTGCTCCACAAACATTAAAACATAAACTGTATAACAGCTTATAGTGAAGACACTTCCAAATGGGAGCCGTCATTGACCTATTCCAGCTGAAAAGTGTTTGTAAATGAATTTAGATACCAGACTTAGCGGTGCCAAAAGAAGTTCTGACTTCCCTGAAGCTCACCGGTCTCTCGGAGCAGTGACCTCACCTTCCATACTCAGCAGGGGGTGCATGGGTGAAGGAAACAAAATTGAACACCATCTTGGCCATAGCGACTCAACATGGTAGCTGACTTTCACTGCCAGCTTGTTGGTATAAGTGCTGTGTACGCCATCATCTACCATGCTACACGGGTTTGGCCTGGCACACTGGCACAGCAAAAACCCGTGGTAAATCACAGACACACACTGGTGGCCAAAAGTTTGTACAGATGTACAAATGTACAGATTTTGCTCTTACGGAAAGAATTTGGTACTTTTATTCACCAAAGTGGCATTCAACTGATCACAATGTATTGTCAGGAAATTAATAACATGAAAAATTACTATTACAATTTGAAAAAATGTTTTCAGAACTTCTTAAACTACTTCAAATAGTTATCATCAAAAAAAATCCTCCATGAGCAACATTCCTTACAATGAGTCTGTTTCTTTGCCCACTCTAACATTTTCTTTTTGTTTATTTTTTTCTTGTTTCAAAAGTGGCTTTTTCTTTACAATTCTTTGCATAAGGCCTGCACCCCTGAGTCTTCTCTTTACTGTTGTACATTAAACTAGTGTTGAGCTTGTACAATTGAATGAAGCTGTCAGTTGAGGACATGTGAGGCAGCTATTTCTCAAACTAGAGACTCTGATGTCCTCTTGTTTAGTTGTATCTGGGCCTTTCACAACTCTTTCTGTCCTTGTTAGAGCCAGTTGTCCTTTGTCTTTGAAGACTGTTGTGTACACCTTTGTATGAAATCTTCAATTTTTTGTGGCAATTTCAAGCATTGCGTAGCCTAGTCGTCAAAACAATGATTGACTGATGAGTTTCTAGAGAAACCTGTTTCTTTTTTGCCATTTTTGACCTAATATTGACCTTAAGACAAGCCAGTCTACTGCATACTGTGGCAACTCAAAAACAAACACCAAATAGCCTTCAAATGTGTTTGATATAATGGTAAGTGATTTATCATGATTACTCAAAGATAAGGTGTTGGAGTGATGGCTGCTGGAAATGGAGCCTGTCTAGATTTGATCAAAAATTACTTTTCTTCAAATAGTGATGGTGCTGTTTTTTACATCAGTAATGTTCTGACTATACTTTGTGATAGGTTGATTGACACTTTGGTGAATTAAAGTACCAATTTTCTTCCGAAACAGCAAAATCTGTACATTATTCCAAACTTTTGGCCACCAGTGTAAGTGCCATTTGATTTTGATTAGAATAATATTTCCCATCTGCACCATCGAGTGGAACTTCAAATAAACTGCTCAAATGATTTAACTTCAGCAGCTAATCATGTTCAAAAGGATGTATTGATATTTGTGACACTGTAAAAGGCAATCAGAGTGCTTTTATGATGATCATGAATTCACTATTGATTTATGTAGATTCTATAGATATTAATGTATGCCTCCTTCATGCAGGATATTTTTCACCTACTATGGAAGAGGTAGTAAAACCACTCAAAAATACTTGTTTGTTGATGGAAACAAACAAAATGTACATGTGTTTTCCATACAAAATACTTAAAAGTTATGTTGACAGAAATGGTAAGGATGCATTGACAAAGAATGAATTGCGTGGTTTATTTGCGCACGCTATCTGCATTGTTCATTAAAGGAATAGTGCAATTCAGTTAACAATGCAAACATGCACAAAAATTCAGTGCTGAACCACATTTGCATGCCACAATTCTCACTCTTCTTGATCGGTTCTGAGCACTAGGTTGTGGAGGATGCAGAAAATGACCACTTTCGGAAACAGCATCACTCCATCACTGCGAACCATACAGCTGAATCGGCTCATTATAATGCCGAAAGTGCACTTGTTTACAACGTGCTTCTGGAGATATGGCCGGTTATACTGCTCTTCTCTAACATTTGATGAGTTATTTTTGCCATGATCAATAGGAAATGTACACAAATATCTTGTTTGTTAAAAACTTCAGTTTACCGCCTACATTCTGAAGGTAATAGCATGGCATTAATTATGGCAGTCAAATAACACTTAGTTTTGTGAATAAGGAGCTATCTGTAATAAGCCTTACTTACATAGCAAGCATGTATGCGCAAAAAAAAACAAAACAAAAAAAACATTATTTTTTAAATATTCCTGTTTTAAACTGGTTTGTGGGTGCTTCATAAAAAAGATGCATCGGTTTGCACCGATATACCCAGCGCTCAAGTGCCGCAACTGTATAGTGAATTTTACCCCAATGATTTCCATTTGCATCTGTCCTGTAGATTTGGGCTTTGGTTTTTTTAGACCTGGCTGATAGTATTTTGAATATTTGCATGAGTTTGATTTAGTCATAAATCCATGTGTATTCGCATGCAATCTGCTGTGAAAAGGGTTCCTACAGACAGTGGCCCTAAATTTGCAGGGTTATGAGGAGAGATGCCAAATGAGTGTTATTATTTCCCTCTAAGCAGCTGTGGAGATCGGAAAGAAGCCAGCTACAGAGACTATAAATGCAAAACTAAATTTAAATTAATATGAATTCTTATTAATCTCCCTGCCACTGCACTTATTATTCCACTCATCCACAAATCAAGCATAGATGCTATATAGCTGATGTTCATTACAACATGAGCACATTATTTTAGAGATGTGTTGCACCAAATTATTTTGAATCTCTCAGAGTGGTTATCTGTCTTCTTTGCTAACTAGATTTTTCCCTGATCAACACCAAACTGCAATCCACATTACAGCAAAACACTGTCCATTGTGTTTTCTGCAACTGTTTGTGTTTAAATTCATTATAGGTGCTGTTATCTTGTTCATTTCAATCTTCATTCTGCTTTCTGATTTGGACATGAATCACAAAATGCTTATCAAGAGCCATCCATCTTTAAACTGCAAAGCTCGGCTCAGAAGCCGCATTTGCAACTGCATAAATGTATTTACATAGCACTTTCAATCTTGGGAAACTAGGTATCATGAGCTCAAATGTTATATTTGTAAAAAACTTTGCTGACTGTTTTGATACTGTTGCACAACTGACAGTGCGCTGATTGTTTAGTCAACGATATGCTGGTACAGTTGCCATATATTCAATCCCAGAATCATTATGAAAAAGATGATGTATTGTCATAATCAAAAATTTTGACAAAAATATTGTAAATGTTTTTTTTTAGCATCTCAAAAACCACAACACGTGATTCTATGAATTCAACCTGCGATTCTGTTTTCAAATTAGACAGATTTGTTGTGAAAGGGTGAACCTGGCAATAATGCACAAGAGATGCAGGTGCTCTGGAGAAGAGAGATCAAGTGGACAAGTGTGCACCAGATGTTCTGTTTCTCACTTGACTTTTTTAATTCACGTCTGCCTTATTCTGTGGTCATTATGAGAGAACTATTCTAAAAGAATTCTAACAAAATTGTATAAAGTTACTTTATTATGATTACAGGTGCTTGAAATAATAACAAGGGCTGAATACAGTTACTAAATTCTTGTATTCTGAATATGTAACACCAACAGTTATAGCCCATCCCTGTGACTACCATTTTAATATTAGATAATGACTGGACTTGTATGTTGATACAGTATAAGAACATAATGTTTATTTATTAAATGTATAGTTCACCCAAAAATGACAATTCTGTCATAATTTACTCATCCTTGTTGATCCAAATCCATAAGACTTTCTTTCCTTTGTGCAAGGTGAAAGGAGATATTTAGCAGCATGTTAGCCTCAGTAACCATTCACTTTCATTATATTTTTTTAGCCGTATAAAAATACAGTGTATTGTCTATTTATGTAAAATACTTCAATTGAGTAATTGAATTGAAATAAATTCTAAATCTGAACAATTTTGTCTGTTACCTATAAAATCAAATCAACATCAGAAGTGGGTGTATATAATGCATAAAATATTAACACAAACTCACAGCCATAATATCAGTACAACAGTTCATGTTAATCTGCTTAAGAAATAACTTTTTCAAGTTTTGTTGGGAGAATCGCTGGGAGTGTTTTCTTCAGATTCATTTTCAGAGATGATTTAAATTTTTAGTTTTAATGAAAATACCCTTCATATTACCTACACATTCAACAGTACTCTCCTTTTTTAGAACCGTTATATACTGGACAGCTTCAGATCACTAAACATATAACTACATTTTTGCACTGGTTTCTGACCTTGATTTGACCTCTTAAAAAAAACTTGAGCTGAAAGAAGAGCTGAAAGAAAGACATTTCTATTTCAACTGACCTCAGGCAGTATGTGTTAGGTCTGATTGTACAAATCTGTGCCCTAGATTTTTTTCCTCAAAAGAATAGATGAGTGAACATAGGCAGGAAACCAAAACAGTCTACAGGACATTTGAGAAATTTATAGCCTAAACATCAATCAACCTTCAGAAGATATGAGCAGCTACCATCAATCTTTCTGCACCACAACACCCATGACAGTACAAGAATAGTGGATATGACTCTGTGCCTCATTATTGTTAACTGTAAACTGTGTCACTCTGACTTTCAATTTAGACCTTTCCAACACTCCTATAGTTTTAGAGGTTAGTTTTTATTTTTTGTGTATATTGATTTTAGTACATAAAAAATAACTCGACAAAAATATCTTAGAAGGGTATAGAGATTAGAAGAGCTTAAAGGGGTTATATCATAAGGAATTAACTTTTCCTTGATCTTTTGAGATTAAAGAGTTTGATGTACTATGCATCTTACTGTAACTTTCAGGACTCAAAACTTCCTCCCCAACAAATAAGACCATTTAGTGAAAGAAAACTGCTGGCTGGTTCTGAATGTCCGCGACTTCATAAAGATGAATACATTTAAACTCAAGATTACATGACCACCCACATTTACACATCAACAGGGGTGGGAAGAGTACTGAAAAATCATACTCAAGTAGAAGTACTGTTATTTCCCAAAAAATGTAGTGTGAGTAAAGTAAAAGTAGCTGTCCTAAAATCTACTCAAGTACGAGTAAAAGAGTAGCTCATTTAAAAGTACTCATGAGTAGTGAGTATTGAGTACCGAGTTGCAAAACCTATGCCCCATTATAATGAACACTGTATGCCAACTTTTAAAATACATCACTTATCTATGATAAACACTACATGAATCGGATTCCAAAAAATAAAAGGGAGACATGATAAAATAAATGAAAAGATTAAATTCACCATTTTAAATCATAATATATGTAGCAATTACATAAAAATCAGTTTATGTGTAGGGTCTAAATTATCCTTAATGTCGACAGAGCATTATTGTTGTGCATAAAACATGTTTAGAATGCAAAAAAATGCTAAATAAGCAGCATCACATGGCACGTCATATCCTGCACAATAGAGGAGGTAGAGCAGGCATGGAAAAAGTTGTTTGGTACAGGGGCTACATCACGCTTAAAAAGGAATAATAAACCCCAAAATAAAAATTATCTCATCAATTACTCACCATCATGCCATCCTGGATGTGTATGACTTTCTTTCTTCTACAGAACACACATTCAGATTTAAGAAGTATATCTTAGCTCTTTTGGTCCATACAATGAAAGTGAAAATCAGCATAAATGTAGTGTAATCCATGTGTCTCCAGTGGTTTAATCCATGTCTTCAGAAGCGATATGATAGATGTGGTGAGAAACAGATCAATATTTAATTCCTTTTTTACTAATTCTCCTCCCTGCTCAGTCAATTAGCAACTTTAACTTTTACTTCCTTCTTGTGTTTTTGGTTATTCGCAAAAATGGACTTAAATATTTATATTTTTCTCACCCACACCTATCATATAATTTCTGAAGTCATGGATTATACCACTGGAGTTGTATGTATTACTTTTATGAACACAACTTGGCTTCTAGGCGGACTGATAAAAAGTCCTATTTGCGTCTACTCGCAGAAGTTGCATCGAACCAGCCAGTCAGAGTTGATCGAGAAATTATGTTCCAGTTATGTGTGTTATAAACATCAGACAGTTAGTGATTGTGGGCGGTCCATTGGCGTGCCTGAGACTGAGACTAATTTTTTGCTAATTTCAGCCATTTTTCTAAATGCATCCACACGCCTTCTTTTCAAAACTCAACCCTCCAAAGGCATGTCAGGAAAGTGAATGACAGCAACCCTTAACAAGGAAAATGGTTCACATGCGGAGAGCATATTTCATGTAGTAGGGACACTTTATGCATAGTATATAAAAATAAAATAAAAATAGCAGTTAACATAAACAAAAATAATACAAATAGGTAAAATATGTGAGAAAGTACTGCAAAGTCTGAAGGAGGGAAAATGATTGAAGTAGATCAGATGTGTTCCAAATGACAACAGAAAAACCTTACGTAATTGGCTACTGTAAAAAGCTTTCCTAAAATTTTCTGCCCAACCTTTAGAAAAATGAGTTGAGGCAATCTGTCACCAGTTCTTCAATGTATCAGTGTGCAAATCAGATTACACTTAAAAAAACAGCCTATTAGCTGTCACGTTTTTGAGAGCGTATTAAAGAAATCGTTATAGTTAACAACTAGACCTTGATCACGTGTTCATTTGACATCTCAGTTGGCTGGACTTATCAAGACAAAATAACCTAGTGATGGAACACAAAATAAACAGACAACATGGTTCAGGTACATCTTGGGGGCTAATGGCTTTTATTAACGGCGACGAGTTGATCTCTTATCTGCCTCTAGGAGAAAGACTGCCTGCTATCTTGGACCCTCTCTCTCTCTCCTTGCTTTTTTTTGTGGTCAGACTCAGCACTGTGATGATATTGCTTTGTTCTGTGGCAGTCACTGGGTCAGAATTTACAATGACTCAGGTGTATAAATCAGATGGTGTGTCAGACCTTAAAAGTGTACTGTATGCCTTACCTCATCCCATTCTTGCTTGCACCTCTCTTCTCAAGTCTTTCTGAGATTCCTCACAACTCACAGTTAGGTTGCATTCCATTTGGAAGTGACTATCCCTATGCCATACTCCTTTCTAAGACTTTACCTTCCACTGTGAGCACTTCAAAAGGGCTGAAAGACATGGAGCTCAAAAATAAAGACCAATCTGAACTCTCTTTTTTTCTGTTTGGAACAACCCTGAAGCAATGCTACCATGAGTGTTCCCCCTTCTAAGTGTCCTCCTAGGCATCATTTATGCCGTTTGAATGCAGTGTTAAACTCTGAGGAAATCCAGACACTCACAAAGGAAGGGCGATATTGAGTTTATCAAGGCCTGTGTGTCAGATGTTAAACTGTTGAGAATGGGCCTTGACTTTTCCAAGTCCCTTTACCTTTAAAAGGGGGGAAGATGAAAATACTTTTACGATTAGTTCACCCCAAAATTAAAACTTTTCATGAAAAACATTAATGCAAGTAATGTCATTATTTCCATGACATTCCAAACCTGCATGCTGTTATTTTTTTTATTTCTGTGGAACACAAAATGAGAATTTTTGAAGAACCTTCACACAGCTGTATTCCATACAACAACAGTTCATAGGGAAAACCTCTGTAAAAGCTTTAAAAAACAACAAAAGCACAGTTTACGGGCCATAAAAGTAGTCCATACAGCTTGTGTGTTATATTCCAAGTCTTCTGAAGGAGGTCGTCACAGAAAATCTTATCCTCCACTGCAGCTCTCAACTCTCATTCTCCATCCCACATATTTGAAATGGCATGCCAAGTTCAGGCACGACACACAAAAGAACCAGTGGTGTTTTGGCATCATTGACATCAGGCCTGGTGTGAGGCATTTAATCTGAATTAAATTAGATTCAAATTAATCTGATTTTGTTTGAGATTTGAGAGATGCGACATAAGGGAAGATTACCAGTAAAACACAAAAGTTATCATGTGGTTTCAGAAGACTTGTTATACAGAGCATGAACTGCTTTTATGGTATCATTTAGTCCTTTTTGGAACTTGACAGACATGATCACCATAATCTGTCATTGTATGAAAAGATGCATGGTATACAGTCCTATGGACTACTTTTATGGTGGTTTTAAATTGTCTTCTATGGTGTCTTTTAGTCCTTTTTGTAGCTTGATAGACATGATCACCATAATCTGTCGTTGTATGAAAAGAGCTGCATGAAGATTGTTCAGGAATTCTCATTTTGTGTTCCAGAGAAGAATGAATGTTGGTTTTAGAACAACATGAAGGTCATTAAATGATGATAGAATTTGATTTTTTTGAGTGAACTACCCTTTAAGTTTGTGTGTTCTAATTGTGATCTCTTTGTGATATTGTCTTAATTCAGAATGATCACTATAAATCATAAGCAATGAGTAAGAGCTGAAAAACAGAATAATCCAAGCCACTGCACTGCACAGCATTGGAAGGCAAGAAGAAAGAATATGTCTTGAGATTCTTCTGACTTCCTAATAATACTACATTGCAGACAGTGCTCATTAACTTTGTCCTTTCATTCAACTGTAAAACCCATTGTTCCCAAGACAGATTCTCTTAATGCTCTGTTATTTATCTGAATGAACAGTGAGCGAACTCCAAAAGAAAAAGACAATGATAAAAAAATGGCATGCTGCCATAAAATTGTCTTTTTTATATTAACAAATAAGTGTAATTATTTCACCGCAGTCAAATGACATTGAAGAAAAATGCAGGCTTTCAGTCTGTAGTCTATTTTACCCCTGCTGAGATCTTAAAGAAAAAGTGGGAGCACTCAAATATATGTGCCTTTGGGCAAGAATACACACATCTATGACAGCGAGAGGGCCCCAGAAGACACGAGTGTCCTTGAGCCAGAGAAACTGGGCATTGGTATAGAATATGCATCTCTTAAGAAACATATTGAAATGGCAAGCAAACCATTAAGAGATCATAGAGCATAATAAACAATGTATTTGTTTATGTCAAGAACATTTAAACCACATTTAAGCAGTCAACCAATTCCAATATTTTCACAGATATCTGGCACAGATCGGATCGGATGTGTAAAGAGCAAAGCCACTTATAAGAAGGCCCTCATGGAATCTGCGTGCACAGAACTCTGCAGAAAGCTTTGCAGATTTCCATAGAATTGGAAATATTTTGGCTAATTTGATCACGCTTTCATCTGCTAATAAGAGTGCAGAACTTTAAGCTCTGTTAAACACATTTGACCATTTTTAAATCCATTTTGCAGATTTCAGCCCTGTATCAGAGCAGAAATTTGTTTAAATAAGTCTGCAGATTCCCTATGGGTCTGGATATAAGACAGATGTTTTTGGCATCAAGTTTGTGACACTTTCAGTTGTGGTTTTAAATGCAATTCATATCATACATCTGTTCATCTATCCTACATCTAAACACTTGTATCCTGTTTTGCTCTTTAAACTGAAGTGTGTAACTTTTTCAGTGTTAAAACATTTTCTCCTGTCCCATCTTAAAATGCAGAGACATCTAGAAGACATTCGTAGGTTAATTTTCTTGAAAACTTTAAAAACTGTGTCTCTGTTGCACTCAGATATTCCTCTGTTTTGAGCAACCCATCCAGCTCGACACAACAGAAGCCCCTTTCACACATACAGCCTTTTCCAGAAAAATTACAGCAATTTTCAGGTTAGAGGTTGTGTGTGAACATGACCCTTTTGAAAATACTAGTACATTTTGCTCTGGCTATTTCCCTTAATTAAAATTGATATCATTACCTATACATTTCCATATATATAGTATTTGTGAACAGAGCCATAAGATTACCGGTTTCAGACGCACTGACGAAAGAAAGTTCTAACAGATATGACACATTTACTCTGTGCCGTAACACTGTTGAATCAGAAAAAACATTTAAAGAAATTTTCAGATAGTGAAACTATAGTGCTTCTCTTCATCCAAACAGATGATGAAATTTTCTGACAGCTTAAAGGAACAGTAAGCGATTCAGTTATGTACGATAAAATCACCAGCCTTTTTCGGGTATGTGCAGACCTCTTTGTAGCGATATAGCTGCAGATAGTGACTCAGCATTCTGATGCTAGTAACAGCATTTTATTCTCTGTAGTTCATCAGCATTTTGTTCTCTGTAGTTCATCAGTATTTTGTTCTCTGTAGTTCATCAGTCTTATTTGAAGTTGTCTCATATGATGCTGTGGAGTTTTGAGCAACTGAATAAATGTATACATTTGCAAATTGTTTTTTTTTTTAAATCACCAAAATTACAGGTCACATATATTCGGATACAAAATAATACCCCTCCAATTCAAACAAGAAGCTTACATTTTCAGCACAGCCGTGTAGATGTCATTTCTGGCAAATTATGTCACAGAGTTGAATGGCATTTGGTGACATTGCATGTGTAAATAGCACATGCGGTACATTTACCAGTAAAGGCAAGCAAAAGATTTTCCTGTAATTTACCAGGTTGCATGTGTAAAATGGGCTATTGACTCAAACGAGTGCATAAGTGATGGGCAGGACTATCTGGTTGCTTGATCAACAGCAGCTGCTTCAGCTTTATTTCTAGATTTTTCATAATTGTTACATGACAGAGAGGCTCAGGTAAAGTTACTGATTCCAATATTGAAACACACCAACACCTAGGCTTTGTGAAATTATCTCTTTGTCATGCAATCAAATGTTGAGAATTTTTTGACTTTTGCAGCAAAGGACTCTGACAACCATTGACCAATAACAATTTCAGAGCGGCAGGTCCAGTTGTGCTTTCAGAAATCCAATTCGCTGTATTTCAGCTTGAATTCAGACAAACCCAGCTCTTTTCACACTCTCAAACACATCTTATGTATTCCTATCCATCAAAAGCTCCTTAGAGCCTTCTCTAGTGTGTTGGCGCCCTTAGGCCTTGCAGTATAAATGCAGCCTCAGAAGCACTCATTGCCTTGTTTGATAAAGGCTTGGAACAGATTCTGTTCCCATTTGATGCCGGACGAATGTTCCATAGCTAAGTTTAGGTCGTGCAAAGGCTCTGAGGATTTGTTGACGTGAGCAGAGTGAGAAATTCTTATTCCGTCCACTGAGAAATCGCAGAAAGATTTTCAAAGGACTTCATTCATCACTGCCAGGTTCAATTAGCACATGATTCTAATCTTAACGCTATTCAGCTCGGCTTCCAGCTCCCACAGCTTCCCCTGTGCTGTACATGTAATTGGACACATTGGAGCAAGAGGTTAGGATGAGCTGACAGATCTCAAAGACACAAAACACTGTAATTTTTCCACCATAATGATTTAGATCCTATTAGAAGTGTGGAATTTGTGCATGAGTAGAAAATGTCATGTGATGTCCGTGAGATCCAGTGCTTAAATGCAGATATTATTTTACCTTGTACTTAAATTCACGTTTCTTAATGCTTGTTGGTTCAGACAGCCAATTTGCTAATGTAATTGGTTTAACATGTCAGTCATATATTTCATATCTGAATGAACGGTTCTTGGTCAGAATAAGATGGTGAAACAAGCAGAAGATCACAGCTTTACAGTTTTTCTATTGGTATAGAATAGAGTACTGCACTGTTCACTTCAAGAACTGGTGACGGGACAGATGATGATAGTGCTTGGGTGCTTCTTGTTTCTAAAATTGTGCATCCTTGTTTCCTCGCTCCTCTGTCCTCGAGCCCGTGATCTGGAAACCGATCAATGTCCAGCCTCATGAAGGACATTTCAATTCTCTAAATGCACCATGAGGAGGTGAGGACCAAGGATGAAGGAAGCTTAATGAGGAGGCTTGAGCGATGAAGCACAGGAGCATCCTATGCTGAAGAATTTTTTGGTTGAAGCACCTGATGCACTCATAAATTGTCCTCCCCCTTCACATCTGACACAACAGTTTTAATTATGTTTCGCCCTTCCGGGTATAATGTACCGGAAGGGTAAAATACAAGATTTAATATAACGGCATGCACTCAGAGGTAATGCAGCTGCACAGAGACGATGCTCAGAAGTGATGTGTGTGTGAACAGGACATTCCATTTTACAAATACATCTTGCTTCAAATTCTCCATCCTCCTTTCCTTTTCTTGAATCTTTTACTTATTTCCAAAGAGGGAGGAGTTAGGAAGCATATTCTATTAGGAGTTCTCTAGGAGTTAGGAATCATATTTGTTTTCTTTTTTTTTTTTCTCACATTTTAGAATAATAGTTAATTCTTCAAAACTATGAAATAACATATATGGAACTATGGGAATTATGTTGTGGCTTAACAAAATCCAAAATAAATCTAAACTGTTTTATATTTTAGCATCTTCCTTTGCCTTTAATTTGCAGACATGTTCTCTTGACATTTTCTCAACCAACTTCTTAAAGTAATCACCCTGGGATGCTTTTTAAACATTATTGAAGGAGTTCCCATTGATGTTGGGCACTTATTGGTTGCTTATCTTTATTATTTGGAGCAAGTCATCAATTTCAAAAACTTTTTTAAAATCAAATTTTAGTTGTATAATGAAATAAATTAATATGGTGGCACAATTATATTTTTGTCTAGAAATCTAATTTCAATTTTTTAAGCATACGCCATCAGATCAAAAGTTACACACCCTTCTCTTAACACTCTAGAGACTGCTGTACATGAAAATCCCAGGAAATCAGCAGTTACAGAAATACTCAAAGCAGCCTGTTTGGCACCAACTATCATGCCATGGTCTAAATCACTGAGATACATTTTTTATCTCCATTCTTATGGTTGATGTGAACATTAAATTAACCATATCTGCATGATTTTATACATTACACTGCTGCCACATGATTGGCTTATTAGATAAATCACATGAATATGTAGATGTTCAGGTGTACCTAATAAAGTTGACGTTGAGTGTATATACAATGCATTCAGAACGTATTCAGACCCTTTATTTCTTAAAAAAGAAATTCACATTTTGTTATGTTGCAGCCTTATGCTACAATGCTTAAACACACACAAACACACACACACACACACACATCAATCTACACTCCATACCCCATAATAACAAATCAAAAAACAGATTTTTGATAACTTTGCAAATGTATATAAAAAACTGAAATATCACATTGACATAAGTGTCCAGACCCTTATTCAGTACTTAGGTGAAGCACCTTAATACAGTCTCAAGTCTTTTTGGGTATAATACGACAAGCTGCGGTCTCAAGAAAGTCTCATTGGACCGAAGAAATGGAGGAAAAATTTGTGGAACATTGGCAGGAGCACCAGTGACTATTTGATGTTTCATCTGAACTGTACCACAACCAAGTGGAAAAAGAGGTGAGTTGGAGAGATATCGCAAATTCTCTTGGACAGTCAGGTAAGCAAATAGGTAGATTTTTCAGTAGGAGGTACTTTTTCATAGTTTAACCAATAAAATATATGATTAAAAGCATACACATCATATTCTGAAATGCATAACGTATGATCATGCATTTGTTTTCGTATCTTGTATCACTTCTCGCATGTACTCTTTTGTGAAACGTAATTTGGAGTCCAGGCAGTGTCGTCTGGGATTCGTCAATAGTGAAATGCTTTGTAATGTGTTTATCCCTGTCTCCGATTCGTTGTGTAATTTGAAAACGCTTCAACTTAAATGACAAGACAGACAGTTGTGTAATATGAACGATACCACGATCCGATGTCTTTGAAAGTCGTGTAGTGTGTAGGAGCCATAAGTCACTCTTGCATTGTCTTGACTGTGTGCTTAGGGTCATTGTCCTTTTAGATGGTGAACCTTCAGTCCAGTCTGAGGTCCTGAGCACTTTGGACCAGATTTTCCTTAAGGATATCTCTGTATTTTGCTGCATTCAGCTTTCCTTCGACCCTGACCAGTACTCCAGTCCCTACTACTGAAAAACACCCCACAGCATGATACTAACACCACCATGCTTCACCGTTGGGATGGTGTTGTGCAAGTGATGAGCTGTACCTGGTTTCCTCCAGACATGACGCTTGGAATTGAGGCCAAACATTTCAATCTTCATCTCATCAGACCAGAGAATCTCGTTTCTCACAGTCTGAGAGTTTTTTGCTTTCTTGCACTGAGGAGAGGCTTCAGTCTGGCCACTCTGCCATAATGCCCAGATCGGTGCAGTGTTGCAGTGATTGTTGTCCTTCTGCAGGTTTCTCCCATCTCTACACATGATCTCTGGAGCGCAACAAGAGTAACCATCGGTTTCTTGGTCACCTCTCTATCAAGGCCCTTCTCCCCCGATTGCTCAGTTTGACTGGGTGGCCAACTCTAGGAAGAGTCCTAGTTGTTCCAATCTTCTTCCATTTAAGAAGAAGAATTATGGAGGCCACTGTGCTCTTGGGAACCTTCGATGCAGCAAAATTTATTTATAGCCTTCCTCAGATCTGTGCCTCAACACAATCCTGTCTCTGAGCTCTGTAGGCAGTTCCTTTGACATCATGGCTTGCTCTGATATGCATTTTCAGCTGTGAGACCTTATATAGACAGGTGTGTACCTATCCAAATCATGTCTAATCAATTGAATTCACCACAGGTGGACTCTAATCATAGTGTAGAAACATCTGAAAGATGATCCAGAGAAATGTGTTGCACCTGAGCTAAATTTCAAGTGTCATAACAAAGGGTCTGAATACTTATGGCAATGTTATATTTGGCTTCTATATTTAGTCTCTCTCTCTCTCTCTCTCTCTCTCTCTCTCTCTCTCTCTCTATATATATATATATATATATATATATATATATATATATATATATATTTCCATGTATTCATTTGGCAGACGCTTTTATCCAAAGCGACTTACAAAAGAGGAAAACAAAAGAGGAAAAGAGGAGAAAAGGAAGCAAATATTCTTAAGGAGACATTTGTACGAAAAGTGCCATATTACAAAATTTCACTAGCATCAGAATAGTATTCAAAGCAGATTTAAGTGCAACAAGAAATTATAATTTATTTTTTTTGGTGACTGGTTAAGTGCTCTTGGAAAAGATGTGTTTTTAGCTGTTTTTTGAAGACAGAGAGTGAGTCAGCTTCACAGATGGAGTTGGGAAGGTCATTCTACCAACGTGGTATGATGAAACTGAAAGTCTGGGAAAGTGTTTTGGTGCCTCCTTGTGTTGGTGCATATATATATATATATATATATATATATATATATATATATATATATATATATATATATAATAGGCTTCTATATTTCAGTTTTTTTAATAAAGTTAACAAAAATCTGTTTTTTGCTTTGACATTATGGGGTATAGATTGTAGATTGATGTGAAAAAGCTGTGTATATATATATATATATATATATATATATATATATTTTTTTTTTTGAGAATATATATATATATATATATATATATATATATATATATATATTCTCAAAAATACATCTTTCTCATATCTCAATAGGTTCTCCTAGATGGCAATGAGATGAAATGGAGAACAAATACACACTTATCATTATTGTCATGCTTCTCACATGTTTCCCCTGAGAAAAAGCCTGCAATGATCTAACATTTGTCTTTAGAAGTTTTAGAAGAGATCTCAAAAGAGTTTTTAATTCTGCTCAGATTTAACCAAATACCAACAACTTGTTCAACCAGTATATCGGTGTGTGGCCAGTGCTATTTACACCCGATGAAAAATGTCACTCCTTTTATATTTTACTTTTCCCAAGAGCTAGCAGAATATGATGGGAAAAGAAGTGAGGAACAAGAATCTGACAATGATATGGACTGGATTCAAACTCTTGTCCTCCCATGAGCACCATAGTTCAACTTTTTAGAGTGCATATACTAACCACTAAGACATGACTTCAAAGAAAAAAGAGAGAATAAAAACCACTTATATTTTCTTAGGTTTTGCCTAATTATATTATGTCTAACGCATTTCTTGAACAGAAAGATATAATGTTCCTCATAAATCTGCCTGGATTATTGTTTTTATCATACATCAGGTAATTTCTCTGTCATCACGGGTCATGCAAAATCAGATCAGAACATTTTATTAATTGCATTTGGGTGAGTAAGAAATTAATTTTAAAGCTGAATTCAGCCATAGTAACCAAGTGATTCATCCTTGGATAAATACATTTGCTCTGTCTTTTGTATGAACAGCAGAGCTAAAAAAAAATCTAATGTATACTATATTGATCGCAATCTGCGAGTGTAATTGTGAAACAACAAGAATACATTTTGACATGACAGAAGGGCCCACTGTATTTTGAGGAGTGAAAGCATAACTAATGAGGGTCTTTGCTGCTTTTGTAAGAGTATTGATATGCAGGTCTCATTTTAGCAAGACCTAAAGATGCAATTGCTTTATGCAGAGGAGCTGCACTCCAAGATACATGAATCAATGCATTTTCATTTCAGTTTCACCTCTTAGTGTGGAAGCTTTGGTAAAAGTGAAAATCACTCATTACTGATTAGATTGAACTGTAAAAACAATTCAGTAATTGTAACAGAAAAAGAATGTAAAAATGCAACAGTAAAAAAAAAACAAAAAAACACAGATATATTATGGGTTGCCATAACATATATGGTAAAATAAAATAATAACACATTCCTTTTTCCATAAATATTGTAAAAAATTATACTTTTTTCGATTTTAAAGGTATGATTTTAACATCTTATTGACAGTAAACATTTATATTAAGATTAATAAGATAATTCATTTATAATCACTATTGTTTAAACTACATTTATGTACAATGGGGTGTTCTAATATATATGTTATGTTGTTTGATTAAGGTTTATTGCTTTATTTTAGTGTCATGTGTGTTACCCTAATGGTGATTTGTGTTTGTGTGAGTGACACTGTGTACTGTCTCTACATTTACTGCTCCTGGAAGTGCCACTCTTGATGAACTTTTAGTCATTATGTGACATTCTATTGATACTAAAGTGTTTAAAAATACATTTTAAAGTGAAAAGCAGATATTTGTAGCTCCCAAAGGTTGGTATGTTACGTTTATAGTATTTAATAATACAAATGCTAGTAAACTGTGAAATATACAGGCACAAAAATGGCATCCTGTAATGCCTGAAACATGGTTACTGTATTGTTTCTTGATAGTGTGTAATACATAAGTGTTTGAAGCTTTCCTTACCATTTTTTAATGCTGTTTTTAACACCTACAGTAGTCAGCTATTGTTTGTTTTCTTCTTACCGTGTATTGTTTTAAAGGGATAGTTCACCTAAAGTGAAAATTCTGTCATCATTCAACCACACGCATGTTTTTCCAAACCCATTTGACTTTTTTTTTTCCTTGGAACAACTAAAGTAGATGTAAGGCAGAAGGACAATCTCCACCCCAATTCATAATAAAAATGTGAATAAAAGTGACCATAATACTGACCATACAAGTGACTATAAAAACATCTCTTTTTGTTTTTGTAATATTTATTTGGTACATAATGAATACATGAGGTGTATGTGTGTATATGTATATATATATTAACGACGACTATTGCAAAAAATTTTCTGTGATAAAGGCACCAGTTCGTAGTCAACTCTTAGCACATTCCTGTTCCAAACTGGTTTCAAATCCAGCCGACCAGTCGTCAGCTATGTAAACTGACCTGATGAACGATAATTTGCACAAGAGCAAAAGAGGAGAGCGAGGCATTTGAAAGCAGAAGCTTTAAAAACAACAACAACAACAACAACAACATCATCAAACTGCTCCTACCATCTCCCTGTCTCATCCATATTTTTGGTCTCCATTTCTTCTTCTTTTTCCTAACTTTCTTCTTCTAGACTTTCGACTGTTACAAATAAGGAAAGCTATGCTTCATTTGATGACATGTTCTTAAGAACAATCTATCATTGCTATGTAGAAGAATTTTTGGAGAACTGAATTTTGGTGTCATTATATCAGTCTGGGAGGAGAATTATTTAATAATTTACGCACCTAGTCTGTGATTAGTAAATGCATTCTAACACGACAGAAAACAAGGAAGAATTTATATATGTACATAATATTCTACATATGTATATGGTAATAAAATTCTACCATACAAAGAGTGCAAATGTTGTGAAGTTATGTAAAATTTGATAAATGCGTTAAAAATCATAAAATGAGTCTCACGTTTCAATGCATTTTTAAACTTTGACACTTTTGCTATACTGCTGAACTGTGCTGAATAATGGCATAGTGTCACCAAGGTCAGGTACAGAAATTAGCAAAATTATTATATTGTAACATGGTATATTTTTGTTACCACAGTGCCATTTTATTACCAGTATACCATGCAGTCATACAGTCCAAAAAATATGTACAAACTAATTATTAAATCAACATAATATTCAACATGACTAATAGCAGGTTGTTTTCACCATGATTCTTGATACAACCCCAACTCCGAAAGTCAGGACTCAAAGAAAATCCAGTTTTCCACAGGTAATTACAACATCGTGGTGGCCTGAACCCATCTCGTAAATATGACCATTCCAACATGACTGTAATGGAGTTCAAGGGAAATGAGGAGGCGAAAACTGGCTGGACGATATAAATAATATTTTAATAGTAAACTTAAAACAAAAGACAAACAGGTCAGGTCTCAAAGATGGCGCCGAGTATGGCTGCTGCGTCGCGAGCTCCGTCAAAACACTGCAGTTTATTGTTTGTTTTGTTTACAGTTCTGTGTTTTTTTGTCTTGGATGCTGTCTGCCTTATTGTGTACGACAGACAAACGCTTTTGGACATTGGTTCGGCAATCACACACCGAAAACCGGACTTCACATTCCTCAACGCCGACCCGCGGTTTACAAACACGCCAGCGGAGCCCTTTGTTTGGGCTGCCCGGCCGCGGAGACGCAGACGGAAAAGAGGAAAAAGAGCCGGCGTTCTCATCAGATTAAGACGTCGCGCAAATCGCCCCCCGCTACCCAGTATACTACTCGCAAATGTTCAGTCTCTGGACAACAAGCTATGCGAGCTGAGAGCGCGGATCTCTTTCCAACGAGAGACGAGAGAATGCTGTGTTATCTGTTTTACGGAAACCTGGTTGTCCGCGGAGATTCCAGACTCGGCCATCGAACCCACGGGTTTCTCCGTGCACCGAGCGGACAGAGCGAAAGACCTCTCTGGTAAAAGCAGAGGAGGTGGTGTATGTTTTATGATCAACAAATCATGGTGTGATCAGAGGAATGTACATTTTATCAGGTCTTTCTGCTCTCCTGATCTGGAATTTCTCATGCTTCTGTGTCGACCATTTTGGCTACCGAGGGAATTCACAGCGGTCATTATCACAGCTGTGTACATCCCCCCACAAGCCGACACAGACCAGGCACTCAGGGAACTGTATGGCAGTATAAGTGAGCAGGAAACCGCGCACCCTGAGGCCGCGTTCATTGTTACCGGGGACTTCAACAAAGCCAATTTTAAAACAATAGCTCCAAAATTCCACCAACACATCAACTTCAACACACGAGGGGACCGGATTTTGGATCATTGCTATTCTCCTTTCCGGGATGGCTACAAATCACTCCCCCGCCCACCATTTGGCAAATCTGACCACTCTTCCGTTCTGCTTCTGCCCGCTTACAGGCAGAAACTGAAACGGGAATCACCCACCCTCAGAATGATCCAGTGCTGGTCGGACCAATCAGACTCTGCGCTACAGGACTGTTTTGATCACGCGGACTGGGAGATGTTCCGGTCTGCCTCCGATGACGACATCGAGGTTTACGCTGATAGCGTAACGTGTTTCATCAGGAAGTGTGCAGAGGATGTTGTTCCAACCAAAACAATACGGATCTTCCCCAACCAGAAACCCTGGGTTAACGGCGATGTTCGCGCGGCACTTACTGCGCGGACCACCGCTTTTAATTCCGGGAACGCGGAGGAGCGTAAACAAGCCAGTTATGCCCTCCGTAAATCCATCAGCACAGCCAAACGCCAGTACAGGCACAAAATTGAAGGTCAGTTCAACACCACTGACTCCAGAAGTATGTGGAAGGGAATTAACATCATTACGGACTATAAACAGAATAAAAACTCCGCCATGATCACCGCTGCCTCTCTCCCGGACGAGCTTAATACATTTTATGCTCGTTTCGAGGACAACAACACCGCCCTCACGGAGAGAGCACTCGCGGCCGATACTACAGATGATGGTTCACTCTCCGTCTCTGTTGCGGATGTAACCCGATCCTTTCGACGGGTGAACATCTGTAAAGCCGCGGGTCCAGACGGCATTCCGGGCCGCGTCATCAGAGCATGCGCGAACCAACTGGCTGGTGTTTTTACGGACATTTTCAACCTGTCCCTCTCCCTGTCTGTAGTCCCCACATGCTTCAAAACATCAACCATTGTGCCTGTACCGAAGCAAGCCAAAATCACCTGCTTAAATGACTGGCGTCCTGTTGCCCTCACCCCCATCATCAGCAAATGCTTTGAGAGGTTGATCAGAGATCACATCTGCTCTGTTCTGCCCACCTCTTTGGACCCATTGCAGTTTGCCTACCGCAACAACCGCTCCACTGATGATGCCATTGCATCTACAATACACACTGCTCTTTCCCACCTGGAAAAAAGGAACACGTATGTGAGAATGCTGTTTGTAGACTACAGCTCAGCATTTAACACCATAGTGCCCTCCAAGCTTGATGAGAAACTCCGGGCTCTGGGCTTAAACAGCTCGCTGTGCAGCTGGATCCTGGATTTCCTGTCAGGCATACGTCAGGTGGTTAGAATGGGCAGCAACATCTCCTCATCACTGACCCTCAACACTGGAGCCCCGCAGGGCTGTGTTCTCAGCCCACTCCTGTATTCCCTTTACACACATGACTGTATGGCGACACATAGCTCCAATGCCATCATTAAGTTTGCTGACGATACGACGGTTGTAGGTCTGATCACTGACAATGATGAAACAGCCTACAGAGAGGAGGTGCACACTCTGACACGCTGGTGTCAGGAGCACAACCTCTTCCTCAACGTCAGTAAAACCAAGGAGCTTGTGGTGGACTTCAGGAAGAAAGACAGAGAACACAGCCCCATCACCATTAATGGAGCACCGGTGGAGAGAGTCAGCAGCTTCAAGTTCCTCGGTGTCCACATTACTGAGGAACTCACATGGTCCGTCCACACTGAGGCCGTTGTGAAGAAGGCTCACCAGCGCCTCTTCTTCCTGAGACGGCTGAGGAAGTTTGGAATGAACCACCACATCCTCACACGGTTCTACACCAGCACCGTAGAGAGCATCCTGACTGGCTGCATCACCGCCTGGTACGGCAATAGCACCGCCCACAACCGCAAAGACCTGCAAAGGGTGGTGCGAACGGCCAGAAACATCATCGGAGGTGAGCTTCCCTCCCTCCAGGATATATATAACAGACGGTGTGTGAAGAAAGCTCGGAGGATTATCAAAGACTCCAGCCACCCGAGTCATGGGCTGCTCTCACTGCTTCCATCAGGCAGGCGGTATCGCAGCATCAGGACCCGCACCACCCGACTACATGACAGCTTCTTCCCACAAGCAATAAGACTTTTGAACACATGATCCCTCATGATCAACAATCAGCACTGCACTTTATTAATCCTCATTCTGTCAATATATTCTCCCATTCAATTAGTGTTTATATATATTTATACCTGTATCTAGTGTATGTGTATTCTACATTGTGTGTATTGTGTACATTTGTTATGTAAATTGTTGTGTAGGTATGTGTACATTTGTTATGTAAATTGTTTTGTGTAAATATGTTGTTATTGTCACTGTCATTACTGCATTGTTGCACGGAACTGCACACAAGAATTTCACCTGCTGTTGCACTCGTGTACACAGTAGTGTGACAATAAAGTGATTTGATTTGATTTGATTTGATTTGAAACACACACATGACGGACATGTCCGTAAATGATCTCTCTCTCGTTGCACCACCGTCTGCCATCAGCCTTTATCCCTCTCGGAGGCTTGATAAGCCTGATACGGGACCGGGTGTGTATCATCATGACCCTGCCCCGCCCTCCACCCTGCCACAATGACTTAAAGGCAGCAAAAGATGCACTACAATTTAATCAGTAGTGCTGTGATGTTGATCTTAAACTTGGTGATACGGGTAAAGTTTTCCATGTTTCCATCTCTGCCGGTAAGAACAACAATTTTGTATTTATTTATTTATTGCTGTAAGAGGGTGTAGCAGAATCCCTTCTACATGCTAACCTGCTGAATAGACATATGTGTAGGTGATGAGGTCAGCAGGAACCATCTGTTCTCGTATATAAACATCAACATGTAAGCACATCCCTGTTCATATGAAATCTATCTGACTCTCTAAATTGATATTAGTGTGATTTAGAGACCTCAGTCATCACGTTTACATGCACACCAATATGATGATAACTATCAAAAATTAGCTTATTAAAAAATAAGAAAATATGGTTATATGAAATTTGAAATAATTGGATTATCCTCTGCTTTTGATATCAATCATATACACCCTTTCAAAACCGAGAGTTCTGGCAAATTTGCTGCAAACTTGCAGCACATTCACCACTCATTATTTTCACATGCAAATGAGCTTTGCAGTGAACTTTTTCACCAAAAGTTTGCTGCAGGCTCTCCACTACGAGGGAAGAGCAGCATACTTCTGGCTAAAATTTGCAGTGAAGCTCATTTGTATATAATAATAATGAGTGGGAAATTTGCTACAAGTTTTCAGCAAGTTTGCCAGAACTCCAGATTTTTTTAAATGGCAGGCAAGCGCACAAAACTTGTGCACATTGGATGAGCCGGTAAGAATTCCTGCAAGAATGAGCTTAGTGTGCCGGTTAAGGGTTTTCGCATGCAACATGAATGCGAAATTGTGGTAATAAACAAAAATCTGTGTGTGTCAATTGGTATATTGTTAAGCCGTTTATGACTTAACCCCATTGAAAGAACACCGTTTAAAGTATTTACATAAACACACACGTTATTGGACTGGTGTAAGATCATGCATGTAAACACATGTAATGGAATTACAGCGGTGTCAATCAATTAAATATATAGTTGAATGAATTAAATGATACACAGAGTAATTAACTGCTGATAATTGTATATATCAATATTTGATGAGGATGACCCCAAATGAAAGTAATTTGAGGTTAGGTCTACATTATGTTGCAGACAAATAAATAATAAACATTGCAAAACCTTGCATTAGAAGCCAATATATTGTTTGTTCAATATATCAATTGAACATCATTAAATATCCTTGAAGCCTTTTATTGACCTGGGACTTGGGGCCCTATTTTAAGAGCACAAGAGCAACGCAATGACTTAAGTCATAAGGGCAAAGTCAATGGGCATGGCCATGAAGTTTTGGTATTTTCGTGCAAGTATGCACTAAGTCTAGGAGCAAATGGGTTTAGCGAAATCGCCCATGCAACACGAAAAAAGATTGGACAGTCTGGAGCAAGTGCAATTTAATTCTGAGGTTCTTCTCCGGTTCTGCCCAGCATCTGCGTCCTGTTATATGTCCATTCCCTCAAGCACCAATGATATAAACAAAGGCACATTAATAAGAAGTTGGTAGTGTAACTGGACTGTATGCAATGTTTAGCCTAGAAAAGTTTTAATTATGTTAATTTGTGCATTAACTGCGTCCTTGATGAATGTCAGTCATATGTCTATGACAGCGACACACAACATTTATATGCATTGAAAATGCGATTCTCATCAGAATTTTGATGTGCACAAGAATTTGACAATGTAAGTGTTATTAATAATTTTCATCTACTGACACACAAATCATGGCTTGTGTTAACACGGGACTTCGCAGCGGGGCGGAGCAGGTAGTATGGCGTCGGGAGGCGAAGAAGCGAGGCTCTAGTGCTGAGAAAAGACTCGAAGCACTTACCTTGCTCCGCACACCCGGCAGGGGGCGGGTTAGTGACTGAGGAGGAGGTCCGGTGTAGGCGTCCTCTAGACTCGTCAGAACTAGCCGGCCGGGGAACAGTCATGGGGCTGAAGGCAGGGGTTCCGCGTCCAGCATGCCGGGACCATAGGGATCTGGCGGCAGAGTGCTGTGAGAACGGCATTTGCGGCCAGGTGACCCAGAGACAAAGGAAATAGCTCTGTTATTGAGAATGTTGGTACCGCAGCCCCGTCTAGAGGGAGCGGCAAATTAAATAAATTCAACAAAAGATTCTCCTCCCGGCCTTCCACCGGGGGACGGAGTGGTCTGCTTACCAGCTCCGGAGCTAAGGTCTTGGTCTCTGGGTCGGACGTCTCAGGAGCGCCTTGAAGCCTTCCGGGTCCTCGAGGGGGTCCATGAGACGGGGGGCGTCTGCTTCCTGCGGGGCTGAGCCCAGGATGAGGCGGAGCAGGGTGTTTCTTAGCTGCAGGAGGACACCCTCGGCAAGCAGACAGGGTATGGCCCATGGCGGCAGGCTTGCAGCGGGGCAGGATGTGTGAAATGGCCTCCTTCTGCTTCTTCACCGCAGAGAACTGCTGGGCAAGTCCTCAACGGTGTCACCAAAGAGACTGAACTGGTAGACAGGGGCGTTGAGAAAGCGAGCTTTGTCGGTCTCGCGCATGTCGACCAAGTTCAGCCAAAGATGATGTTCCTGGACCACGAGCGTGGGCATCGCCTGCCCGAGTGTCTGCGCTGTGACCTTCGTGGCTCTGAGGGCGAGGTCAGTCGCTGAGCATAGTACCTGCAACACATCAGGATCAGAGTTACCCCCGTGCAGATCTTTAAGTGCCTTGGCCTGGTGGACTTGCAGGAGGGCCATGGCGTGCAGGGTGGAAGCGGCATATCCAGCGGCCCTGTAGGCTTTTTTAATAAACTCTTTTAAGTTCTGCGCTGTCGAAGCTCCCAGGGGCAAACTGCATTGCCATGCATATAAGGAGAAAGCCGCTGTAGTACGCTGTACATCCAACAGCAGGGAGCGTCAGAGGAACAGGAAGGGGTGTGTGACACGCAGCTCACTGCAAACACAACCATCGGCTCCGAAGAAAATTTTCTGATTGAACTCAATGTATTTTCCCGCTTTTATACTCGTACGTCCGGGGTCAGTGTATGCAAATACTGTCTGCCAACTTCTCATTGGCCTTTTTTCTTAGATCAGAGGCATATTCAGCACTCAAGAGACACAACGTCGAAGTTAGCGGCAGACGGGGAACTTAATTTAATGTTCTGCTATATTTAAGAATTTGGACATGAACCTACTGGCGACCTGTCCAGGGTGTACCCCGCCTTTCGCCCAATGTTAGCTGGGATAGGCTCCAGCCACCCCGACCCTGTACACAGGATAAGCAGTTGACGATGGATGGATGGATGGTTGGACATGAACCTTATTACCACCTGCTGGTGGAATCTACAAACTGCAAATGCAAGAACTGAATTTGGATTTTGCGTTGAGTTAAGATGTAGTAGTTAAAACTGTGCTTAGAATTAGCACTCTCACGAAAACTTTGGTGCATGAACAAACATTACACCCTGGTAACAGTTAATAGAGTTGTTGTTGTTGATGATTTGTGGCTTTGTGAAGTACCTTGTAATATGCCTGAAAGCATACTGATTACTAAATGAGGATTAAACATCAGATATTTTGATGGTGGTTTTAATGATGGATCAGAGGACACTTTTGTTCATGTGTAAGATAGAGATATATTACACTTTTTTTTACAATCACTAATATCCTTTTGTTTAACAAATTAAAAACACTAAACACGATTAGCACAACTTCCGGCTGTTGTGGACCATACCATTTACACAATTCATGTTGCTTTCACAGAATATGCTGTCAATGAACACATTTCTTTACATACAAGCTCACCCAATAACAAATCATGGTCTTATTTACAAATGCTTGCATGCAGCATGCCAGAAATGAAGACCTACTGTACCAAAACTTAAATATAGTAAACATCATCAGCTCAAAAGCTTAATTGAACAGCTGATAAGCATTTTTTAATTAACAGAACATTGAAACACTGAGAAATAGATGATTTACTGTAAGTTGTGTAAAATAGACCAACCACAGCTGATTCCAATCTCAGTTAGAGACATAGCCAGTTGTTGAATTTCTTTCAATTACATAGACAAACGCAGTAAAAAGGGGACTCTTTGAATTGTTTTGTTCAATGTGGATACAGAACATCACAGAGGAGCAGAGAGAGAAAAAATGATGTTTGGATGAGGGAAAGGAGTAGTCAGACCAGGGTGAGGAGTAGTTGGACCAGGACATGTGAAAACTCGCAAGTCCAAGATCGGTCGTAAGCCGCCACACCTTGGGTACGATGAAGTAAGGGCTGTAGAAACCCTTCTTCATCTCGGCTGGAGGGACAGGCTCTATCGTGTCTTTGTAATAAAAAGGGTTGTGATCTCCGCACACAGGGTGTTGGGAAGTGAGAGCCACGAGTCCAAGGTCCGTGCTAGGGGCACTAAGGGGACAATCTTTTTTAACATACCTGGCTTGGCCTTACACCGGGGTGGAGCAGGTAATGTGGCGTCGGGAGGCAAAAAGCGCATCCCGAGGCTTTGGTGCTGTGAGAAGACTCGAAGCACTGACCTTGCTCCGCACACCTGACAGGGGGCGGGTTATTGACTGAGGAGGAGGTCCCATGTAGGCATCCTCTGGACTCGTCAGAACTGGCTGGCCAGGAGGCAGCAGTCGTGGGTCCGAAGGCGAGAGGTTCATGTCCGGGGTGCCGGGACTGCTGGAGTGTGGCACCGGGTTGCCGTGAGAATGGCATTTGCGGGCCAGGTGACCCAGGGAAAGAGGAAATTGCTCTATTATGGAGAATGTGGGAACTGTAGCCCGAAGGGGGTAAGGCAAAGAAAATTCTTTTAACTGAAGGTTCTCCTCCTGGCCCTCCACCAGGGGACAGAGTGGTCTGCTTACCAGCTCTGCAGCAAACATCTTGTTCCCTGTGTTGTCCATCTCAGGAACGCTTCGAAGCCTTCCGGGTCCTCTTGGACATTCGGGAGATGGGGGCCTGCCTGACGTTTGGAAGCCACAGGAGGATGCCCTCGGTGAGCAGACGGAGCACGGCTGGCGCTGGTACAGTGCCTGGGCATGATGTGGGAAATGGCCTCTGTCTGTTTGAACTAAGAACTGTTGGGAGATGTCATCAACGGTGTTGCCGAATAGACTGAGCTGGGAGACGGGGTCATTGAGAAAACGTGCTGTCTACTTCCCGTATCTCGACCAGGTCCAGCCATAAATGACGCTTCTGGACAACGAGGGTGGCCATCGTCTGTCTAAGTGCTGGCACTGTGACTTTCATGGCCCCGGGGAGCATGATCGGTCATCGAGCGCAGTTCCTGCAGCACATCAGGATCAGGACTACCCAAGTGTAGATCTTTAAGTGCCTTGGCCTGGTGGATTTGCAGGGCGGCCATTGCATGCAGGGCTGAGCCACTCTGCCATCAAGGGTAGTAAGAGCGGAGGAGCGAGGAAGCCCGTTTCGGGCAGTAAAAGGTGCCCTCTACGGCTTCCTTAAATCATCATGCACTTCCGCGAAGAAAGGAACGGCGGGGGTGTTTGGGGGGTATGGCTATGAGTGGCACCCTGACCCGGGGAACCAATCGTCTAGCCGTGAGCACTCACAGCGCTCCTCGGCCAAGCATAGCGGACATCTGTGCGTCAGGCTCAGACTGGAAGAGCAGACCCGAGGTGTCATCATCAGACACCGCTGTGACACTCTCTGATGCAGCGGCGAAATCATCATCCAGCTCGCGGGGTCAGAGGGAGTAAACAGACTGGCCGTGAGGCGAGCCATTCTCCCATCGAGCCAACGAGTGCGCTGGGGGGCGGGTGGTTCATGTGGATTTACCCACCAAAACCGAGCTTGCTGTATGCCCCCAAATTACCTTCATCGCCAGTCGCGCCAGCCCCAAACCCGTAGGAAAGAGGCACGGTGCGGGGGGTGTCTAAAGTGGCTTTCTCTCGGAGGAAAGAAAGCCACGACCACAACGTTGCCATGGTTATGTTCTCGCACTGAGAACGTGAACCATTCATAAAACGCTGCCTGCATGTGATCGCAGCCCAGGCACAAGAGGCAGCTCTTATGACTGTCAGAAGTGGAGAGAAATCGACCGCATCCAGGAACTACACAGGGGTGGAAGGGCATCTTTATAAAGACGCGTGCTGAAAAGGACATTCAACACCAGCTATGTATTTGCTCTTTTAGAGAAAATAACTCTTTCAGCAGTGCTGTCGAAGGGCCCAGGGGCAAAACTGCACTGCCGTGCATAGAAGGAGAAAGCCACTGATATGCGCCGTAGATCCAACAGCGTAAGCTCTGCAGAGGTGAGTGGAACAGTAAGTGATATCAGCTCGCTGACCGCACAACCGCTCGGCTCCGAAGAAGAATTCTGAATGTACAGATGCATGATTCCCTCCTTTTATACCCGTATGTCTGGTGGAGGGACATGCAAATTCTTTCTGACAATTTCTCATTGGCCTTTTCTTAAGTTCAGAGGTTACCGAGGAATTCAAATAAGTCCCCTATTGTCGCTTCATTCGACACAACGTCGAAGTGAGCGACAGACGGGGAACCCTAATGCAGTTTATTTACATATATGGTAAATAATCTGAAACCCTAATCCTAAACCTGAACAAAAACATAAACATGAACTAGACTAAACTAAACTTGACATGACTAAGTAAGATTATGAAACAAAACATAAATTTAAAAATAACTTGACTAGACTTGACTTGGCTTGATTTGACTTGAAACAAAATAACAAAGTTTCAAACACAATACCTGACCAAGACACAATGGAAAACATAAGGATTAAGAACATGGACATGGGAAACATCAACCAATGAACAGACCAAACTATTACATAACTGAACTAATAAAAAGACTATGAACCAATAGAAAACAAGACACATAAACATGACATGACACAAGAACTAAACTTTACAAAATAAAAGACAAACACAAAACATGAACAAAATACATCTAAACGTGACAGTAGGACATACTGAAAAGCATTTACACATTCTGTGTTTGACTTCTTTCAGAGAGTCATGGAGTTGGAGACTAATCAGACCCCACATGAAATGATTTATGTAGAGGAGGCAGGGTTTATCCTGGCAAAAACACGTTGGGGATGAAGAAGTGTCATTGGGAAAAGGGCCATCGTTGATGTGCCGGGTCAAAGAGGAGCAAATATCACAATGTGTGCTGCAATCTTGAGTGCTGGTTTGGTCCTGCAGAAATGCCAGATTGGTCCCTAAACACTGAGTTCCTTCTTTTGTTTTTAGATGACCTCCACCAACAGCTGATACCAGAAGCAAAAAGGGAAGAGGCGGGAGGAAACATGAGGACCTTTGTGATTGCATGGGACAATGTAGAATTCCACCATTCACATGCATTCACAAACTGGTTTGCAGCCCATACTAGAATGGTTTTCCTTTTCCTCCCCTACTCACCTTTCCTCAACCCCATTAAGGAATTTTTTTTCTGCCTGAAGGTGGAATGTGTATGATCAACAGCCACCTGTTTGCAATGGATGCCGGCTGCAGAGACATCTCAGCTGGACTTGCTATCCAAGGTGCATAGCGAGAGATGACATAAGATGTGATGTGGACGAGAACATGTGGCTAAATGCTGAAGATCGTATAGATTAGAACAGGACTGTGCATCTTCGTGTTTTTTTCCCTTCTGTGCCTTTTTTTACTGTAATTGTGTTTTATATTTACACATTTGGAACCAAAGCCCTTGTATGTTGATTTAAAAAAAAAAAAAACACTGATCACTGGCAGCAATGACATGTTGTTAATTAAGCTTTTACTGTAGCAATTATGTCACTAACTATATTTTCTACTCGACATTCTATAAAGTAATGATGACTCATTCACTTTTAGATAGTATGTTGCCAAGAATGCACATATTCGACACTCAACAAAAAATGTTGTGTTGTTAAAGTAAAAGGATTTAAAAAGAATTATGGATTTCATATTGTCTATTGTATGCAGGTAGAACATGACATGACATGTAATGCAGTTTTTGTAATGTCATCAACTGTTAGTATTTTGACTGTCGTTGCACTATGATTCACTATATGTTCCTGTTGGATAGAAAATGATATTGAGTTTGATATTGAGATATTGTTTAGATATTGAGTCCGGTTTGCCATGTTTTGATAGAGTTAGTGAGAAACGTGTTTTTGTTTTTTGTTTTTTGTTTTTTTGCGTTTTGAAATGTAGAGTTTGTATTTACAGTTTTAGATAGATTTTACGCATATCTCCAAACTCAGGTCACTGCTCTCAAAACAATTAACAAAGCCATCTGAAAACTTTGTTATTTTCCTAAACAGATTGGGCATGTTTCTTGATTTTTCTAATTTTCCCGAAACACTACATCCAAATTTCTCTGATCCAAAACTCATGCTTTCAAAATAGTTAACAAAGACAACTATATTAAAGTCATATTCTCAAATGCACATGTCAGGTTGCCAAATCCCTTCATATTAATATCGGCTGTGTTAATAATGCACACAGCAAAGAAAATGCAATTTGCTAAACTTTTCACACAACTATCATGACTCTGTTATCTATAAAAGGGGTACAATTGGAAAATCAATGAATCAATCAGAGCAAACAAACGACGAGGAAGAAGAAAAGGTAGAGTGGGTAAAGAAAGAGAAAATCTGAAGAAGAAGTGATGAGAAAAGGGGAAAGTTTTCTCAACTCTTTCAGGTGTGTGCATGGAAAGACTTTAGGAAAGACCAAATGGAGATGGTGTAATGCTGGTGAACAGAAAGAGGACATCAGGGTGGAACATTAGAGAAAGAAGATTCAGAGTCCCTGATCTTTTTATGAATTATGGTCTCTCTAAGACACAGAGTGTTCGCCTAATGTGAACAGATCTACAGTGACATCAATCTCAACAAAAAAGAAGAAGAGGGAGGAATGTTATTGGAAGAGGAAGAGCAGGGACAACTAGAAATTTGTAGAAATGTTATGAGAACACATGGAAAAAGGCCTTTACGGTGGATTTTTATGATAAATGTGTTAATTCAATTGTAGAGTCTATAGCTGAACATAATATGCATTTAAAAGAGAACACATCTATTGCTTTTATATTAGTATTTAATTTTAATAAATGTGTTATCAGAAAAGAATACATTGCTTCATTGTGCATTGCTCTGCAAATTTGAGTGTCTGTTTCTATGGCTGTGTGAATTGTTTTGAAAGCACTGATTATAGTTTGGAAAAATTTATAAAATCAACTGAGAAAAACTGTAATGAACAAAATGTGGTTTTGAGCAGAAAATTAACTATTGGCTAATTGTGTGATGTATGTGTGTTGCTGTGTTGAGTTTAGCAAAAGTATCTTAAGTATAGGTAAACGCTTGTTAGCAATCGTAAACAACTGTATGTTTAATATCGCATGTACTTGTGTTTTAGTATTCAACTGTTGGTCTTAAAAGCAAAATAACTGCTTGTAAATGCAGTTATCTGTTTCCTGTTTACAAACCTGAAGTACCTTTCATAGACTGAATAGATTTAATTTTTAAGGCCTGATCGGATGCATCAACATAATTACACTAAATCCAACTTTCAGGTCTCTCTCTCCTCTGGTTAAGACATTTAGGTGCATTACAGGCATACATTTGTTAAGTGCTAAAGCAATTTATTTCCCAACCAAATATATGTGGTGTGGGAATTGTACATGGCCTCTTTCATGATTTGACTGATGCTGTTAATGTACTTGAGAAGAGCCATTTAGCACATCATCAGTTAGCAATCATTTTATTTAAAGCTAATTTCCCTTATGTTTATTCATCCGTTGATTGATCCACATTTGCCCTTCAAGTTATATGAATGTCCACTTAAAATTCCATCAAACCATTCTCGAGTGCGGAACACTTTCTTCTTTTAAAGTGGTATACTTACCATGCGGTAATAAACCCAGTTGATTATTATTATTATTATTTTTCTCCACAATTTGGAATGCACAATTTCCAATGCCTCTAAGTCCTCGTAGTGGCGTAGTGACTTGCCTCAGTCATGGTGGAGGACGAATCTCAGTTGCCTCTGTGTCTGAGACCATCAATCTGCGCATCTTCTCATGTGGCTTGTTGAGCGTGTTACCGCGGAGACATAGTGCATGTGGAGGCTTCACGCCATTCTCCGTGGCATCCACGCACAATTCAGCACACGCCCCACCAAGAGCGAACCACATTATAGCGACCACGAGGAGGTTACCCCATTTGACTCTACCCTCCCTAGCAACCGGGCTAATTTGGTTGCTAAGGAGACCTGGCAGGACCAGTAGATTATTAGTAAAATATTGAATTGTCATTGTTGGTTTTTGTATTATTTTGAGGATTAGATTTGTTTTTTGTAATTTATATCACGCAAACTGCTCTGAGCATATACATGAGCCCCAAGTGTAAAGGGTTGGTGGTTCGAATCCCGGCCCACATGACTCCACATGCCGAAGTGTCCTTGCGCAAGACACTGAGCCCCAAGTTGCTCCCAATGGCAGGCTAGCACCTTGCATGGCAGCTCTGCCGCCATTGGTGTATGAATGTGTGTGTGTGTGTGTGAATGGGTGAATGAGTCACAGTGTAAAGCACTTTGAATACCGTTAAGGTTAAAAAGGCACTATATAAGTTCAGACCATTTACTCTTAAGCGATCACAAACCATGTAGTCTATTCATTTAATCGCAGCTTTTTGGTTTAATAATCACAAAGGATCATTTTGTGATTTTAATGTTATTTTGATTAATTGTGCAGCCTTGAAGGATTGTGAAATTAGACTAATGATATGCTCTTTATGAAATCAAGTGTGCAAAAAAATTTATAAAACTGCATAAAAATAATTGTGATATTCACAGTATTGCTTAATTTTACATTGCCAGCAAAATTATATCCCAGACCTGCACAACAGCCTGTGCTCGTTTTTTTCAGGTTACATGTGTTCGCTTTGTTTTAGAAAGAAATCGCTCTTGTTGATCAGAAACTTCACCCCTCACCTAACACACTGCATGCTGCCTGCTTGAGGAGCGAGTGAGACTCAGAGGCATGTTCTTGTAGTTCTCGCTCGAAAGGTTTTAAACATTAACATAGACATTTCAAAAAGTGGAAAATATATATGATATAGTATCTTATCAATATAACTCTTGACAAACTCATATTTCAAGATGCATAAAATAACGGAAACTTAACACGATTTGAACTTGAAATTACACCGTGCGCATTTACATTAATACAGTTGATACTTTTGTCATACTGGCTTCACAGACTTACCATTGCAATGTAATTTTAGAAATGTTTATTTAAAAGCTCTATCCTATAATATCTAACTAATATTATTATTATTATTTTTATATATTATTCGGTAGAATTTGTTATTCATTTTGAACTTATTATTCATGCCTTACGGATTAATGCATTCAGCTTTGGGCACATCCCTATTTAAACATAAAATGTGAGTGAGTTAATTGGCTAACAAATAACAAGTTCAAAAAACCTATCCTTTGTGCCAAGTAGAGATTCATGCCTGGTCATTTGTCTCTGCATAATAAGCTAGAATTTGAAAAAGTATTTTAACATAATTTTTGCACCACTATCTTCACCACATGGATTGCAAAAATAATAATTCTTTTCAAATTAGTTTCCTGAAAATTCCCCCATCTGCACAACAAATTTTCCCTTCCCAAACTCATGTCATTGGTAGAACTAATGTTGCTATGTCGATCTGGTCAGGATGCTCAAACAAACAGAGCAATATTTTGATCATGCCACTGAGTGTACACTTTTCAGGGGAATCAACCTCTAAATTTACTTAGTTGTCTGCCATTTATTGGCCCTTTCACACCAAAAGATTATGAGAGTCGAATTTCCAGCGACTGGCCCTTTCCCATAGAAAGTGAAGCGAATGTTTGCTGTTAACACTTTCATGCCTTTAAAATTGCTGGCGGTAATCGACAAGCAATTTTACCCCGGTATGGTAGGTGCATCAATGCACCTTTGATCTGGTCCGCCCTCCGCCCATCACAGGGTGAGAAGAAATAACCACTTGCCAAGTTTGCAAAACAAACAAGAAAAGCAAACAATTCTCCAGTGAGCAGATCGAAAAAAATATTTATGGATATCTACCACCTGAAGCAGCAATGACGAGTGTGTTGTTAAAAGAGAAAGAAAACATTCAAGACACTTCACAAACTATTTCAGTTCACCTGTTGGACCAGTTGGCTGACATTTTTATCATGTATACACAGTCTGATGGGTTATTAGAATGAATCAAGTGTAAAACAAAAATTATACTAACAGTTAAAACATGTTATCAAATGGAACAACACTGATTATATGCAAATGACAGGCATAATGCCTATAACTGATTCTTGAGATAAGGGTCAAAGCATGTTTTAAAAATTAGCTTTTATTTTTTTGTGCTAAAGGGTAAGGGAACAGGTTTTTATATAAACTTTTTCTTCTATAAATGTACATTTATTCGCTTTATATCTTACATCTTACTTTAATTTCTGTCATCTCCATCAGACACATTAAAATCTATTTTAATTTAATACTGTAACGAGGCAGGCAAAGAGAGAGAAGATCTAAGTGCAGCTTTTAATAACAAGAAAACTAGGAAGAACAAAATCCACAGAGAAACTTAACACAAAACATGCAATAACAGACAAATAGACAGGGAAAACAAGGGCTTAAATATACAAGGGAAACTAGGAACACCTGGGGAAACAATCAGGGAATGGGAGACAATCAGGGGAAAACCAATCAAAAAAATGGAACTACAAAAGGACTACAAAAACCAAACAAGAAACAGAAACTAAACAGGAATTTCAACATAAAAGCACAGAACAAAAGTCAACAGAATGTGACAAATACAGCGAACAAGAGTGTAAAGTCTTTAATTATCTTATAATGGTGTTCAGTAAAGGAATAATAAAATACATTATTTTACTTTTTCAGTATTTTTATTATTATTATTTAATTACATTTTTTTACATAGAGGACTTTTGTATGTAGGATGTTTTGTCACGAATCTGTGATATACATGTGTTAAGTGCATTAGTGTAAAAACATTGCATAATTCACACTCATAATGACTGTTAAAACAAATGTTTGACTGTATCCTATTGCTAATGTTATATTTGCTAAAAAAAAAACCCTGCATGTTTCTAATTAAACGTGATTAAATTTAAACGCTGCAAGAGTATAAGCAATAAAACACAGATCTCAACCAACAAAGCCCATCTTCATTTTGACCAATTATTAAATACATTTTGCTAACGACTACTAAAAACAGCACAGCAATAATGATTTTGCTTTTGATATTCAAAGGCCCGCAGTGTGTACAGTAAGTCACAGCATTAGTATTAATATTATTAACATTTGGCTAATAAAACATATAAATTCCATAAAGTTGTTTATTAAAAAAGTGATACAAAGGGAAAGATGGCACAGTATATATTATATTAGAGAAATAAGAAAACTCACGTAAGATTAAATGCACAATATGGAATCAATTATGAAGACAATCCACATAAGATCATATCATTTTTAAGCATTTACATGTAAAGAGAAGCCCTTTTGAGAAGAAAAAAAATATTTCAGTTTTTAAGGCATTTATTACAAATGAATTACACATCCTCACTGCTGGTTCGGGATTTCTTTCTCGAGTTACTACAGTATTTAATGTCTGTAGTGAAAATAGCTTTCTGTGCTTTAGCGCCACTAGTTGCTCTGGGCTTCTGACACATGATTTAAAGCTTATATATTGTAGGCCAGGGCTTTTCTTCACCATAAAAAAATAAATATTTGACACACTCACTGACTCTGTCTCGTTTGGAAGGCTGCGTGCTAGGCAGGACACATCCTTTGAAAGCTGCATTATACCGACCGTCCTCCATTAACCAAATCTCATATAAACGAGACAGCCTTTGTAGGACAAACGGAAACAGAACGTAACATGGTTGCTATGACAGTATGCCACTCTTTAACAAGCGCGAGCGCTTTGAGTGAGAAGGGAACAATGTTCCATTGGAAGGGAATGTAAGATGTACATTTTAGAAGAGTCATAATGATGTAAAGTGAAAAGAAAATAGATTTTACAGTTGTAGTTTTAGTCTAATACTATATTTTAATTATGTATTAATATAATTATACTTATTATATACTCTGCACCCATCAACTGAGGTACTACAACTTGGGAATTAACATTACTTGCGGGCGAATTGGTGTCATTTTTCTAGACATTTCCGTTGAAGCAAAAGAATTGTGGGTTGTGAGTGCCCACGAAGGATACACCTCATGCATCCTCTGAATTCCAGTGAAAGATGGTCGCATTCGAAGGCTGTATTTGAAGTTTCCTACTCGCTTTTCTGAAACGAGACAGCCTTGATGATGTATGCAGCCAAGAAATGCTTCCTCCAGAGGATGCAGCCTTCCAAACAAGACACAGCCATTGTAAAAAAAAAAAATTGCATTACGTTGTTGCCGCACGATTCTGTCAGAATATTTGCTCCAGGTGAGAATGGCTTGTTAGGAATCATTTTGTTCTGATCAAATTGTTTTGATTCAAAACGTCTCGGTTACGCATGTAACCTCCGTTCCCTGATGGAGGGAACGAGACGTCGTGTCGAAGAAGCGACACTAGGGGTCTCTCTTGAGCGCCGAAAGATACCTCTGATCTATGAAAAAAGGCCAATGAGAGTTGGCGAACAGTATTTGCATACTCCGCCTCCGGATACGGATATAAAGGCGAGAGAAATACGCTCGTTCATTCAGGATTTTTCTGAGGAGCCGGGAATGTTCCGGGCACCTCAGCGGCTCGGCTCAGCGACGTGGCCGGGAAGACAAGACGTCTCGTTCCCTCCATCAGGGAACGGAGGTTACATACGTAACCGAGACGTTCCCCGTCTGTCGCTCACTTCGACGTCGTGTCAAAGAAGCGACACTAGGGGTCCACTTCAAAACTCGCCATGCGCTGAGCCGTGTACGTGTACTGCTGACACAGAAGCGGGCAGGTATTTGAACGTGCACAAGCGACCAACTGTGTTCAGGCTGCACGTACTCTTCCCCAATGCCACGAAAAAGCGTCAGCATCCTTTTGGTTACCCAGGGGGGAACAAGGTGACGCTCCCAACTAGGGAACGGGCCAAGCCTGGCTGGGCCTCTTTTCTCTCTGTTTTCTCGGCATAGAGCAAGAGCAGCCGGTGCCCTTACCGCATCGAGGGAAGGGGGTCTTATTCCTATTCTTTCAGGGGGAAAAGACCCTGCGGAGGCCACACCCACCCAGCAGGGGAGGTAAAGGTGGCAAAATACATCACATGGCCACTTTAGGCATGTGGGAGGAAATGGCGCGGTGGTAGATCCAACCTCGAGGAGGGGGGAGTTGCTACAACACGGCGACCGGAGGGCAGCGAAGGACTGCCTAAGGGAGACGCGGGTCAGCTCGTAAGGTGACCGTACCGCGGAAATACACACAGGAGGAGTCCCATAGGAGGCCTGATCTGTGGAGCACCTATTCCAGTAGGGGTAGCCGGAGGTACCTGTAGTGGACTGGACCAGCACGTTCCTCCGCTGAACTGCTGCGGGCCCGAAGGGCTAGGGAGGAATCAACCAGGGACCTAGGTCCTCTGGGACAAAAGCGCACTGTTTTGCCTTGGCAGAGGGAAACGGCGCTGGAACAAGCGGTTCACCCGGTCAGATCGTCGACGTGTACTGAGTTCTACGGGCTCGGACCTGAGAGAACACGGGACGAGACTGACTCAACCCTGAGATCGTAAGGGTGTTAGGTGCTGCCCAGCCCGCAGCTCTACATACGTCTGCTAGGGAGGTGCCCCTCGCCAGTGCCCATGAGGATGCCACGCTCCTAGTGGAGTGGGCTCGAACCCGTAAGGGGGGGCATGGCCTGGGTGTGATAGGCCAACTGAATGGCATCCACCACCCAGTGAGACACCTCTGTTTGGAGACAGTGTTCCCTTTCTGCTGTCCTCCAAAGCAGACAAAGAGCTGCTCAGAGCGCCTGAAGCTCTGGGTGCGTTCCAGGTAGGCACGCAAGGCACGTACCGGACACGACAGTGAGAGGGCTGGGTCTGCCTCCTCCCGGGGCAGCGCTTGTAGGTTCACTACCTGATCTCCAGAGGGCATGGTAGGAACCATGGGCACATAGCCCAGTCGAGGTCTTAGGATCACATGAGTATCTGCCGGACCGAGCTCCAGGCAAGTGTCATTAGTAGGGAACGCTTGCAGGTCCCCGACCCTCTTGATGGAAGTGAGCGCGATCAGCAGGGCCGTCTTTTCAGGAGAGGGCCCTGAGCCAACTGATTCTAGCGACTCGGGGGGGATCTCTGAAGACCGGCGAGGACCACCGAGAGATCCCAGGAGGGGAACAGGTTTGGCCGGGAGGGGTTTAACCTCCGGGCACCTCTTGGGAACCTGACGGTTAAGTCGTGCTTACCCAGAGACTTGCTGTCTACTCGGTCGTGGTGAGCTGCGATAGTGGCAACGTACACCTTCAAGGTGGATGGGGACAGCCTCCCCCCCAACCTCTCCTGTAGGAACAGGAGCACAGACCTAACTGCGCACCTCTGTGGGTCTTCTGCCCGGGAAGAACACCAATTTACGAACGGACGCCATTTCAGGGCGTAGAGTTGCCTGGTAGAAGGGGCTCTGGCTTGGTTGAACGTGGCTACGACCGTGGGTGGTAGACCAGCTAGATCTTCCACATCCCGTTCGGGGGCCAGACGTGGAGGTTCCAAAGGTCTGGGTGCGGATGCCAGAGCGTGCCCCGTCCCTGAGAAAGAAGGTCCTTCCTCAGGGGAATTCGCCAGGGAGGGGCTGTCGCGAGGAGTACAAGGTCCAAGAACCAGGCCCGAGTGGGCCAGTAAGGAGCCACGAGAGTGACTTGCTCCTCGTCCTCCCTGACCTTGCACAGCACCTGTGCAAGAAGGCTCACTGGGGGAATGCGTACTTGCGCAGCCCAGCCGGCCAGCTGTGTGCCAGTGCATCTGCCCCGAGGGGAGCCTCTGAACGGGCGTAAAAGAGCAGGCAGTGGGAGGTCTCTCGGGAGGCAGAGGGGTCTACCTGGGCCTTGCCGAACCATTCCCAAATCAGCTGAACCAAGTGGGGGTGAAGCCTCCACTCTCCGCCAGGCAAGCGTTGTCATGACAGCGCGTCCACTATCACATTGAGGTTGCCGGGGATGTGAGTGGCACGCAGCGACTTGAGTCGGTGCTGTCTCCAAAGGAGGAGACGACGGGCGAGTTGTGACATGTGACGGGAGCGTACGCCGCCTTGGCGATTTATGTACGTGACCGCAGTGGTGCTGTCCGACCTGACTAGGATATGTTCGTCCCGAATTAACGGGAGAAACTTCCGCAGGGCCAAAAGGACGGTCAACAACTCGAGGCAGTTGATGTGCCAACGCAGCTGGGCCCCTTTCCAACGGCCTGAGGCTGCGTGCCCGTTGCAAAAGGCGCTCCAACCCAATCTGGAGGCGTCGGTCGTGACCAGGACGCGTCTGGACACCTTCTGTAGGGGCACTCCAGCCCGTAAGAAAACAGGGATCTGTCCAGGGGTTGAATGTCTGACGGCAGGCGGGGGTGATTGTTACCCGGTGCGTGCCGTGGCGCCATGCTCGTCTCGGGACTCGGGTCTGGAGCCAGTGTTGGAGCGGTCTCATATGCATCAACCCCAGCAGCGCGACCGCCGCTGAGGATGCCATATGCCCCAGGAGCCTCTGGAAAAGTTTTAAGGGGACCGCTGTGCCTGGCCTGAAGTTCAACACTGAGTGGGCACGCTCGTTGGTGAGACGTGCTGACATTGAGACCGAGTCTAACTCCATCCCGAGAAAAGAGATGCTCTGAACTGGAGTGAACTGGCTCTTTTCCCAGTTGACCTGAAGCCCCAGACGGCTGAGGTGCCTGAGCACCTGGTCTCTGTGGGTGCATAGTAACTCTCGCGAGAGGACAGAGACAAGCCGAAGGGGAGGACTTTGTACTGATACATCTGGCCCCCGAACGCAAACCGCAGTTAGGGGCGGTGTCGGGGCAGGATGGAGACATGGAAGTATGCGTCCTTCAGGTCTACCGCTGCGAACCAATCTAGATGCCGGACGCAGGTTAAGCGTGAGCATTTTGAACGGGAGTTTGTGCAACGCTCGGTTGAGAACTCGCAGGTCCAAGATTGGTCGTAAGCCGCCGCTTTTCTTGGGTATGATGAAGTAAGGGCTGTAGAAACCCTTCTTCATCTCGGTTGGAGGGACAGGCTCTATCGCGTCTTTGGCCAGAAGAGTCGCGATTTCCGCGCGCAGGGAGTGGGCGTGTTCGCCGTGTACTGCGGAAAAGCGGACGCCCATGAAGGGGGGCGGGGGCCTGGCAAACTGAATTGCGTAACCTAGTCGGATGGTCCGGGCCAGCCAGCGAGACGGGTTGGGAATTGAAAGCCACACGTCCAACCTCTGCGCTAGGGGCACCAAAGGGACGATTAATTTTGACGTACCCGGCGGGGCTTCGCAGCGGGGCAGAGCAGGTAGGGCAGCGTTGGGCGGCGACGAGGCGACCCGCGGCTGAGGTGCTGAGAAAAGACTCAAAGCACTTACCTTGCTCCGCACACCCGGCAGGGGGCGGGTTAGCGACTGAGGAGGAGGTCCTGGGTAGGCGTCCTCTAGACTCGTCGGAACCGGCCGGCCGGGGGACAGTCGTGGGGCTGAAGACGGGTGGTCCGTGTCCAGGAAGCCAGGACTGTTGATATCTGGGGGCAAAGTGCCGTGAGAACGGCATTTGTGGGCCAGGTGACCCAGAGACAAAAGGAAATAGCTCATTACAGAGAATATGAGAATGTGAAAATTAATTCGACAAGAAAAAAATTCTCCTCCCGGCCCTCCACCGGGGACGGAGCGGTCTTACCAGCCTCCGGAGCTAACATCTTGGTCCCTGGGTCAAACGTCTACGGACAGCCTGGGAGCCTTCCGGGTCCTCGAGGGGGTCCGTGAGACGGGGGCGTCCGCTTCCTGCGGAGTGCTCGACGCTGGGGCTGAGAGCTGGGCCCGTTGAGGCGGAGCAGGGTGTTTCATAGCCACAGGAGGACGCCCGTCGGCGAGCAGACGGGGCATGGCCCATGGCGGCAGGCTTGCGGTGGGGCAGGATGTGCAGTGGCCTCCGTCTGCCTCACCGCTGAGGACTGCTGGGCAGAGTCGTCAACGGTGGCGCCGAATGGACGGAGCTGGGAGACAGGGGTGTGAGAGAAGGTGTGCCTTGTCTGCCTCCCGCATTTCGACCAGGTCCAGCCCACAGGTGCGTTTCTGGACCACAAGGGGTGGCCATCGCCTGTTCGAGTGCCGGCGCTTCTGACCTCCGTGGCCCGGGGGCGAGGTTGGTCATCCAGCGCAGTTCCTGCAGCACATCAAGAACAGGACTACCCAAGGTGCAAGTTTTGAAGTGCCTTGGCCTGGCATTGGTTGCAGGAAGGGCCGTGGCGTGCAGAGTGGAAGACCGTTCCACCGCGAGGGTAGTGAGAGCGGAGGAGCGAAGAAGCCTTGGCTTTGCTCAACTCGTCGTGCACTTCCGGGAAGAAAGGAACGGGGGGGGGCGGCGTGGCTGTGAGCGGCGCACCCGCCCGCGGGACCGATCAAGTAGCCCGGGAAAGCATAGCGGATCTCCGTGCGTCAGGCTCAGGCTGGGCGGCAGACCCGAAGGTGGCGGCCCAGGCGAGCGATCAGCATCCGATGCCGCTGTAACGCTCTCCGATGCAGCGGTGATGTCATCCAATTCTGAGGCAAGCAAGCGTGCCGGGGAGGCGGGCGGTTCGAGGGGGTTTACCCGGCGAACAGAGCCCGTCATATTCCCCAAATCGCCTTCATCGCCCGCGGCGCCTGCGCCGATCCCGTAGGAAAAAGGCGGAGCGCGGGGGGCGGCTGAAGTGGCTTTCTCTCATTACAAAAGAAAGCCGTGCGACCGCAATGCTATAACGGCCATGTTCTCACACTGAGAAGATGAACCATTGGAGAGAATGCTCATCCCGAGCTCAGACGGAAGCAAACAAGCGTGCCGGGGAGGCGGGAGGTTCGAGGGGGTTTACCCGGCGAACAGAGCCTGTCATTGTCCCCAAATCGTGTTCATCGCCCGCGGCGCCTGCGTCAATCCCGTAGGAAGGAGACGAGGCGCGGGGGGCGGCTGAAACGGCTTTCTCTCATTACAAAAGAAAGCCACACGACCGCAATGTTGCCATGGCTATGTTCTCGCACTGAGAACATGAACCATTCACAAAACACTGCCTGCGTGTGATCGCAGCCCAGGCATACAAGACAGTGTTTTATGACCGAGAGAGGTGGGGAGAAATCACTGCATCCAGAAACTACACAGGGGCGGAAATTACATCTTTATAAAGACGCGTCCTGAAAAGGATGTTCAACGGCGCTGTGTAATGCTCTTTCAGAGAAATAAACTCTTTTACAGAGAAAATCACTCTTTCAACTCTTTTAACTCTGCGCTGTCGAAGCGCCCAGGGGCAAACTGCACGCCGGCAGTGAAGAGAAAAGCCGCTGTAGTGCGCCGTAAATCCAACAGCAAAGCAGAGTGTCAGAGGATCAGAAGCAGGATCAGTTGTGTTACTCGCAGCTGACTGCATACACACGACCATCGGCTCCGAAGAAAATTACTGAATGAACGAGCGTATTTCTCTCGCCTTTATATCCGTATCCGGAGGCGGAGTATGCAAATACTGTTCGCCAACTCTCATTGGCCTTTTTTCATAGATCAGAGGTATCTTTTGGCGCTCAAGAGAGACCCCTAGTGTCGCTTCTTCGACACGACGTCGAAGTGAGCGACAGACGGGGAATGTTGATCGCTGCTAGAAATGATGGTGTACATTCGCATTGGTGTGCAAATGCCTTAAAATGGGATAGGACAACATATTTGGGTAACACTTTATATTATTGGTCTGTAATTTATAGGAAATTATGTAGGAATTAATGCAGGGCAAATGTGTAGTACTACTAACTTTAGTTACTACTATTAACTAATATGGAAGCACGATTAATTAATGAGTAAGTAATAGTGAACTGATGACTGAGGTAGTTCACTGTTAGGTAATCAATAAATACTGAATTTGATTTGCCTCCTTGAGAACTATTCTGTAACTCTGGCTAAATTAACATAACTACAAATGAGTTACTAATCAAAACATTAACACGTTCCTAATTTTTTTCCATTTTATCAAACAGATAGTTGACATACATTCACAGACATTCAAAAACAATATTAGTTTCTGATTCATTAATTTATGAATCGTTGAAATAATTGAACATAATTGCATACTTAACTAAACACACGTTGTGGTCGCTGCTGGCTTTCAATAGAAAGCACGCCACTCCAGCCGCCCCCCGCATTGCTCCTTCTTCCCACGGGATTGATGACAATGCAGCTGGCGATGGAGGCGATCTGGTGATGGCAGTGGGTGCATCTCCGCCGGGTAAGCCCTCTCGGACCACCCGCCCACCAACACGCTCGTTGACTCCCGTCCGTGCTCGAGGCAATAGCGGCTCGCCTCACAGCCAGCCTGCTTATCCTCTAGAGCTCGAAGTGGATAAGCTTGTCGCTGCATCGGAGAGCGCGGCATCTGACACAGATGACTCCCCTGGGCTGCCGCCTTCGGGCCAGCACGCCCAGGCTGAGGCTGACGCTCAGATGACCGACATGCTTTCCCGGGCCACCGCCAGTGTGGGGTTGGACTAAAACCCTCCGTCCTCCCCACAGCCATCACGGTTGGATATCTGGTTCCAGGAATCCAGGCGCCGCTCATAGCCTCACTCCCCCGGTCCCGTTTTTCCCTGAGGTGCATGATGAGCTGATGTCATCATGGAGAGCACCACAAAGCCACTCGCTCATCTGCTCTCGCTACCCTCGACTGTGGAGTGGCCCACGGGTACACGGCGATTCCCCAGGTGGATAGGACTGTTGCACTACACTTATACCCCGGAAACACTACCACCTGGTGGGGTCACCCTGTGCTCCCCTCCAAGGCCTGTAGGACAACATCCTCGCTGACCGCGAAGGCCTACAGTGCCGCCGGACATGCCGCTTCCGTCCTGCATGCCATGGCCCTCCTGCAATTCCATCAGGCCAAGGCACTCAAAGATCTGCACGGGGCCCCATCTGCTCGCCGAGGGCGTCCTCCTGCGGCTAAGAAAAACCCTGCTCTGCTTCAACCGGGCCCAGCTCTCAGCCCCAGCATCGAACACCCCACAGGAAGCAGACGCCTCCCGTCTCACGGACCCCCTCGAGGACCCGGAAGGCTCCCAGGTGCTCCTGAGACGTTCAACCCAGAGCCCGAGATGTTAGCTCCGGAGCTGGTAAGACCACTCCGTCCCCCGGTGGGAGGGCCGGGAGGAGAATCTTTTGTTGAATTTATTTAATTTGCCGCCCCCAAAAATAACCGTCCTTTTGGTGCCCCTAGCACGGAGCTTGAATGTGTGGCTTTCACTCCCCAACCCGTCACGCTGGCTGACCCGGACCATCTGACTCGGTTACACAATTCAGTTTGCCAGGCCCCCGCCCTAGGGTAACCAGAAGGATTCCGACGACTTTTGTGGGCACTGGGGAAGGGAACGTGCAGTCTGACACAGCTGATCGCCTTTGCACGTAAAATACCTGTCTGCTCCTGTGTCAGCAGAACACGTACACGGCTCAGCGCATGAACCCTAGTGTCGCTTTTTCGACACAACGTCGAAGTGAGCGACAGACGGGGAACATCTAGGTTACGGATGTAACCTCCATTCCCTGATGGAGGGAACGAGACATTGTGTCCTCCCGGCCACATCGCTGAGCCGAGCCACTGAGGAGCCGGACCATTTCCGGCTCCTCAGAAAAATCCTGAATGAATCTGACGTATTTCCCCGCTTTTATACCAGTATGTCCGGTGGCGGGGTATGAAAATACTGTCTGCCAACTTCACATTGGCTTTTTTTCATAGATCAGAGGCATATTCGGCACTCAAGAGAGACCCCTATTGTCACTTCTTCGACACAACGTCTCTTTCCCTCCATCAGTGAATGGAGGTTACATCCATAACCTAGACGTTTTATCTACAAGTCTTATCTCTTAAAATAAAGTAAAATACTATATGAAGATAAATATAAAAATGATGTATCTAAAGGACAAGTGCATTGACTCCATAAGAAAACCAGAGAAAACCATCGTGCAGCATGAAGCCGATTCCATATGTGTACTTCCGCCCTGGACAGCCCAATCTGTACATACGTACAATTTTTATAAAATTCATTTGACATGTTTACCGCAGGCGGAGTGATGGGAGGGTAGAGCAAAATAGCACTTAATCTTCTTTCACTTTCAGCGTGAGCATCAAATATGCGAACCCTGATTGGATTAGAAGCTTGATAGTCGACACTCTTTCTTTTTTTTTCCCACTGGATCCATTAAGTTACTCAGAAAAAGATGAACTTCACATAAAATTAAGCACATCTTGTAAGATTACTTACAGTATCTATGACAAAAAAATTATTTGAAAAAATTTGAAAAAAAAAACTTATAAAATATTCGTGTTTTTTCATTAATTAATAATGCATTACCATGACCCTCACTTTAAAATAATGATCTAAATAAGTTGTAATTCCTTCATATTTATGTGGTAACACTTGACTCATTATGAGTCTCCAAAATTATTAAAAATAGACATCCACCAATATCAAACCTGCTGAAGTCATTTGTAATGAAAAGAAGAGATATCCCAAGGAATACACATGTTGGGCACATACATCTGTAAACTGACTATGATACTCTACCAGACATTGTAGCCTTGATTTAGAGAGCTGTTATGTTCATAAATTAATTTCCACAAAAAATGCACATGAGGTGCATGTTTCTCTGAAGGCGCATTTCACAATCTTGTTCACAATAAAAACATAATCATTCACAATTTAGGGACATTTTAATGTTTTGATTAGTAATTAATAAGCAGTTAATTCAATTTAGCCATAGTTAGATAATACTGTAGTTCTCAATAAGGCAAATCAGATTCAGTAATTATTGATTACCTATCAGTGAACTACCTCAGTCATCACTTTGCTATTTCTTACTGATTAGTTAATTGTGTTTCCATTTTAGTTAATAGTAGTAACTAAAGTGTTACTGTAGTACTACTCATTTGTCCTGCATTAATTCCTGCATAATTACCTATTATTTTTTGCGGAACAATTACATATATCACCTAACTAGCTTCCCTCTCTAGTCTCATTAATTGGTCATTTGTTTGTAACACTCTCAGAAGATTTTTGAATCCTCAAAATGCAGAAATGATTGCGTATTCAACCCTCAGATCTCCTCTCTGAGTGTACATCAGTACACACTATTATCCATAATCAACTTGTTTACTGACTTGTCTAAGCTCTCCAAATCGAAAAAAGATTCAACTTAACATCTTCCTGTTTTTTGCCCATCTGGCCTCTCTGCCACTCCTGGGAAAGTGCAGACTTCACACTTGCACATCGCTGGAGGTAATGGGACGTAGAGAGTCTAGAGAGGATCTGTAATCACTAGCATGCTCCCTGAGAACAGGGGCGTTAAATCAAGCTCAGGTGGCTGATAAAGGGATTGCATTTGTCTGCTGCAGCCATTTTGTGTTGCTGAATGGCCAGTTGGCAGGACAGCAACCACGACATTGATGAGCATGCTGACACCCCTCGTTACTCTGTTTCTGTGTCTGGGGGCAGAGGTGGGAGTATTGGTTTGGGGCACAATTATTTCAGGCATATCAGCTGCAGGACTTCTGTATGAATTGCAGTTTGGCAGCTGGGAATGCATACAATTAACAATGGCTTTCATGGGCACTTTGGTTTGGTTTCGATACTGTTAAACCGGGTGCACACTATCGGTACATTCCAAAGAAGACTTCACAGGGTATACAGCCATATTATGTGAGATTCCATATCGTAGGGAGTGTGTATGTTGAGTCAGAAGAGCACTGCAAATGTAATAGGAAACAAGTGTACATGGACATGTCAATTCACAGAAAGTAAAGAGGGAAATTTAGCCCCAAGTCATTGCTAAATGAATTAATTAAATTAGTTAAACTAAAAAAATTTTAAAACTACCAGTTGCCAGTTGAGCGTCTGGTGTTTTTATCCAGCTAAATCCTACTCTGGTGTGGTTAGTTTTTTGTGTGTGTGTGTGTTTGTGTGAACTTTTGAACTGTTTTTCACAATTGCTAAGAAGACACATTTCTAGAAACCTTCACCCATTTTCTCACAACTTTAAACAAAACCAAATCTTCAAACTGCATTCACAAAACCCCTGACTCTTCTGTCAAAATCAAATAACAGCCTCAAAACCATTTAATCTGTACTCAAAATCAAACAATGCTTTCAGATCATACACACAGCCAGTCAATATATAAACACCACAGAGCATTCATTAGACACTACATAAAAAAATGGAGAACACAGCCTCCATGTAGGCATGTAGTTAAATATTTTTTTTTTATTGTATATAGTAAACACATTTTCATACTGTAAGTACTGCAAGTAATACAGTATTGAATATCTGTATATTCAGCAATTGAATACTGTAAAAATACAGTAGTCCAACTGCAAAAGCCCAGAGAACAAAGAAAACTCTAAATGAAAAGTACATTACAGTGCACTCAAAAATGTTGTGCAACTGCAAAATCAAAGCATCACATTTTCATACTTCGTGCATTTTGTTTGATCACATCATTAGAAAGAAGTGTGAACAATTTTGAGTCATTATGTGTAAACAATGACAACTGTGTTTAACTTTTGCATCCTGTGTTTACCGTTTCACAAGTGCGTCACATAAAATGTGTTTTAGTGAGTGAGAATATTTTTTTTTAGATTTTTTCAAAAAGAGTGGATGAGATTTGCATATGGTGTCTTACTACCTGAATTTGTTTTATGTTTTGCCTAAAGAGTGATTGATTCGACAAATGGGAACATTTGGTTCAGAGAATGGGGTTTAGTGTTTTGGCAATTCAGAAAAACTGTATTTATTTACACTATGTCATTATCCTCAAAACAATAATCAAGCATTGTCTGTGTTTGATGATGTTTTAGGGCATTCAAAACTAACAAATATCATAAAGTAAAGACTTGGATTACTTAGTGTAACATGTTTAAAGGGATAGTTCACTCTCAAAAAATAAAATTCTAAGATGTGTATTACTTTCTTCTGCTGAACACAAATTAAAGATTTTTAAAAGAATCTCGGTTCTGTAGGCCCAAACAGTGCATGTGAATGGTGATCAGGTCTTTTAAATTCTAAAAGCAGTTAAAGCCAGCATAAAAGCAACCCATACTCCTGTGGTTTAATCAATGTGGGGGGGGGGGGGGGGGGGGGGGGGGGGGGGGGGGTGTTAGCTTCAAAGGCAAACTTTTTTCTTCATACACACCTGTAATGGCAAGAGGGCCATTAAATGATTAGATAATTTTGATTTTTGGATTAACTAACACTTTAAAAAACAACCAATTAATTGTCTTTGTGATGTATGAATAAAAGACAGTTGAGGATGTACAGTGTGCTTTAACCCAAGATTTCACTGGGTTAAAGCACATAAGGGCATAAAGGACAAACAAAATTATAATGTTCAGTGTGCACCAAGCTTAAAGAAATAGTTTATCACAAAATAATTTTTTTCCAATCGTGGAGGTGTTTGGCAGAAGATGACCGATTGGCTCTTTTCCATAAAAAAATAGTGGTTGATAATTAAAATGCCACCAAAATGAAAATAAATAAAAATAAATAAATAAATAAAAACACTTTAAAAGTATAAACGTGGTCCATAAAACTCATGCACTATATTCCAAGAAGCCAAGTCTTCTGAAGACATGCAATAGCTTTGTTTGACATACAGACTGAAATGTCAGTCTTTATTCACTGAAAATATGCACAGGTTTGACATGATGAGATTTGGTCACAAGACATGCGAGAAAAAAACGTGTTTACCATTAATAGTGTTAAATGGCATTGACACAGCTTGTTGTCTGTTGTCTATTTCAGAGCTTTGGCAGAGGGAAAGATTACATTTATGTTTGTCATACAAAGCTATTGAATGGGTTTACAAGAATATGGAGCATGAGTTATACGGACTGCTTTTAGGCTTTTTTTATTTGGTCCTATTTTATATTTGTGTGAACTATTCCTTTAACTGTCTATACTTGCCTACAGATGGCACAAATAGTTTTGCAAGTAATAAGAGATGCCTTACCACTTTTTCCGTGCAATGAATTATGACATTGCGTTATAATTAGACAAATTTTCCCAGCTGTAAAGCCCTGAACATATTCTGTAGCAGACCATAATGCCAGAGAAATGGTATGCATGTGGGTCATGTACTTGTCTGCTTTAATCAGTGGCTATATATAATCTGCTTCAAAGCGGCATTTAGCACTCTCTCCTGTGTGCTAATCATTTATTCGGAGACATGAGAGATATTCAGAAGCCGTTTCTGTTGTGTAAATGTAGGCCTGCTCTGTTAGCAGAGGTCAGGTAATTATATTATCAGAACACGAACTTGACAGAAATACCTTTGCGCTAACTGGGGGTCCAGAGGTTTGTATCTGCTCAAAAGATGTATGTCTTTCTTTGTATGCATAATGAAATGTATGCATACTTAGAGAGTGGTTATTTTATGGAGATTATTAACTGTTAGTGCTTTATTGAGTAGTATCACCTCAAAATGATCTCTCAAAACACACACTCACTCTCTCTCAGGATATGCAAAACATATTTCAAAGTCAACTAGTCGGCAGGTTGCCTAAACAGCAAGTCGACTAATCAGCCCTATATAATTAGGCTGGTTTTGGGTTCACATGATCCTGATCAGTGTATTTCTTTCTCTTATTTCTATGCGTATTCAATTATCGTGTATACCCCTACACCCCTGACATGATAATACCAAGGACATGTTCCCCATCAGCCATCTTGAGTGGCAGGTTGCATGGTATTTTGGCATGCTGTTTCTGTCTGGCACCCCACATCTCCTCCATGTCACTACTGGAAAAACATCTGAATGCAAACCAGGTTAATGTGAGGACTGCGGCTCTCAGGGGCCAGCGATACGAAGCTGAGCTAAGTTGAAGTGAGAGACGTCAGGCAGTGGAAAAGACAGCAGGTGCCTTCAAATGCCTGAGCAAGTTTATACTCAACAATATGGTCTGTAATGAAACTCTTGATGTGATTATGCAACACATGTGTCATTGCAGAGCAGTCTAAGGTTCATTGTATGTTAGAGCTATAACTAAATAATCATAATGATTTAAATTTGGTGTTGGGTAGTAATAAACTAAAGTAGCGGCACTACTCATTAAAATACATTTAATATTTTGAAAATATTCAATAATTTTATAAGTTTAACTTTACCAGTAACAAGCTACTTTGTCCAACAAGTATGGCTGTACCAAGACACAATGTAACATTGCTGATTTTTTATGTCACATTGTATTGAGCACTGAGCTTTGCAACTGAGCATACTGAGGCAATAAACAAACACACTCTCCTAAATTGCCTTCTCGTGTGTAGCATTGGAGAGTAAGATTGATTTGAGTCAACTGGTTCATTCGGACAGTTCATGTAAATTAACTAATAAAATTAGTAGTGGTGAAAAACCTGCAGCAAATTAATGCCGCAAAGCTCATATATATGTGAAAATTTCAGTGGTGAATTTGTGCAAAGTTTAAGGCAAATTTGCAATGAAATCTTGATTTTTGTAAGGGTATTTTAAAAACACATTGCCCCCCTTTATTGTTAAAAAATATGTTGCCCCCTTAATTAGCAACAATGTAGCTGCTTTTCTTAGTAGCTTGTAGGATAGCTAACTTGACTTCCCAGATAGCACACGTACATCTTTTTCGTCTGTTTTAGATCTTTTCATCTGGTTAGCATCACAATGTAATTTTCATCTGGTTAGCATCACAATGTAATCAGATTTACAAACATTCTAAAAACATCTTAAAGACATCTGCTGAATGTCTTAGTGACATCCGAGACGTACTTATTGACACATGTCTTACAGATGTATTGTAAACAACATACATGTCTTCCAGATGTAAACACACTCATCAAATAGATGTCTGAGTGATGTATGTGTGCTATCAGCGTTTAGTTTAGTGTTCTAAACTATTTTTCTTATAAAAAGTTTGTAGCTTGGTGAGCTACAGTTTGAAAGTACAAAATATTGTCTCTATTCCAAAATATTACCCACTTAAGCAGCTGCCTTCTAACACCGTCTACACCCTGTAAGCACTGACGCATTGCAGAGCTACTTCAGGCATGTTATTAATACTTCCATTTAAAATAAAATTATTTTACTTACCAAATATCAGATGTGAATCTTTTTGCCATTCAATTTATTCATTATATATTTAAATAACTTCTGACTGACACATTAAAGCCAACTAGTGATGTTTCTGGTCTCTGTTCTATTAATTTTATTAATCATTTGTTTCTATCCCAATGCATACGTAGTTTTAGCAACATTAACATTACAATAATAATTATAGAATACTTAGATGCTTAGAAAAAAACATTTAACCATTGCTGGAGTCTACCCGAATTTACAGCTGACTGGTCCATGCTTTCAGCATGTCATTTAGAATTTGCCACTTCTAATGTAGAGAGCCTCAAAACATTGTGGTGCATGGTGTCACAGTTGTGAAACTTTAGGTGTAGACGGTGTCTCATAAGAGACTGATTTGCAAAGCTCTACATACATAGTAATGTCTAGGATACTGTTGTAACATTTGTTCCCTGATGGAGGGAACGAGACGTTGTGTCGAATGAAGCGACACTAGGGTACATCTTTGAAGGCCTCGGTTACCTCTGAAAAAGACTTAAGAAAAGACCAATGAGAAATTGGCAGACAGAATTTTCATGTCCCTCCCCCGGACATACGGGTATTAAAGGAGGGAATCATGCATCTGTCCATTCAGGTTTTGCACTGAGGAGCCGAGAAAAAGGTTTTGGCCATAACAGTGGCTCGGTTCAGCGTTGTGGCCAGGGGGACACAACGTCTCGTTCCCTCCATCAGGGAACAGAGATTACAACAGTAACCTAGATGTTCCTCGTCTGTCGCTCACTTCGACGTTGTGTCAAATGAAGAGACACTAGGGGTCCCTATTCAATCAAGCCATGTGCTGAACCGTGTACATGCGCTGCTGATACAGGTGCAGGCAGGCAGTTGTGTGCCAAGGCGACAGGCTGCGTCAGACTGCATGTACCCTTCCCTAACTCCATATAATAACATCATACATTTTTAGGTTCCAGACACCCCAAAGGGGAGTACGAAGCAACGTGCCAAGCATGGGAGCAGGCCAAGCCAGCCACGCCTTTTCTCTCTCTATGTTTCTCGCATAGAGTTAAAGCGGCTGGGGCCATCTTAACACTATCACATGCATCGTGAAAGGCGTTCTTTTCCAACTCCTATTCTTTCAGGGGGTAAAGACCCCGCGGAGACCACCACCTGCCCAGGCTGGGGGGAGGTAAAGTGTGGCAGAATACATCACATGGGTTATCAGGACACATGTAGGAATGGCACGGTGGTAGATCTTACCTGCTGCGAGGGAGGAGTTGCTTCAAACACGGCGACCAGGGGAAGCGGGGACTGCCCAAAGGAGACTGCGGAAAATACACAGAGGGGGATTAATCAACACAAGGGCCCATCCTGTGGAGCACCTATTCCAGTACAGAGTATTCGCTGACCAGAGGGCTAGGGAGGAGTCATCCAGGGAGCCGAGTTAATGTCCGCGTTATCGAGTTCTATCGGCTCGGTCCAGACAAAACACGACTTGAGACAGACTCAACCCCGAGATTGTAAAATCTCGTAAAGGTATTGGGTGTTGCCCAGCCCACTGCTCTGCATTTGTCTGCTAGGGATGTGCCGTTGGCCAGTGCCCACGAGGATGCCACACTTCTTGTCGATTGTGCTCGAACCCGCAAGGGGGCAGGCACGGCCTGGGTTTGATAGGCCAATGTTATGGCATCAACAACCCAGTGAGAAAGCCTCTGTTTGGAGACAGTGTTCCCTTTCCGCTGTCCACCAAATCAGACAAAGAGCTGCTCAGAACATCTAAAGCTCTGTGTGCGGTCCACATAGGTATGCAAAGGAGAGGGCTTTGAGCACGACTGATTCTAGCGGCTCTAAGGGGGGTTTCTGAAGGCCTGCAAGGACCATGGAGAGATCCCATGAGGAGAACAGGCATGGCCTGAGAGGGTTTAACCCCTGGGCGCCTCTAAGAAACCTGATAATCAGATCGTGCTTCCCTAGGGACTTACCGTCCACTGCATTGTGGTGAGCCGATATGGCAGCTACATGAACCTTCAAGGTGGAGGGGGACAGTCTCCCCTCCAGACTCTCCTGCAGAAATGAGAGCACTGACCCGACTGCGCAACTCTGCGGGTCTTCAGATTGGGAAGAACACCAATTTGTGAACAAGATTGTGTTAACGACAGCAGGTCACTTAGATCATCTGCATCCCATCCAGGGGCCAGACGTGGAGATCCAGAAGTCTAGGCGCGGGTGCCAGAGGGTGCCTTTCTCAGGGAAATTCAACAGAGAGGGCCTGTCACGAGGAGCGTGTGATCCGAGAACCAAGTCTGTGTGGGCTAGTAGTGGCCACCAGAGTGACTTGTTCCTCTTCCACCCTGACCTTGCACAGCACCCGTGCAAGTAGGCTCTCTGGTTGAAATGCGTACTTGTGCAGCCCCCTGGGCCAGCTGTGCGCCAGTGCGTCTGTCCCGAGGGGAGCCTCCGCTAGGGAGAACCAGAGCTGGCAATGGGAGGTCTCTTTGGAAGCGAAAAGGTGTGCTTTGATGACCCGCTCCCAAATCAGCTGAAAGTAGATTAAAAAAAATGTTTCGATACTTTTAGGTATTGTATGAATTATACATATTTATAATGAACTTTTGTGTTGATTTTTCCGTCATCTTTTTTCCACATAGCTCACTGCAGAACATTATGGAATTGCCTTCTCATCAAAGGAAACCTGCAAAGCTGATTTAGAATGTGGTCAAAATGTTGTCTCTTTGAAGGCCACATAATCATGCTGCACACCTTTTGAAACAGCCTTTGCATTGGGAGCATGCATATGATGCTTTAAAACTACTAAGTTTAGGAACAGAGCTGTTGGATTCATAACTTTTATTTGGCAGTACATGCCTTGCTGGTACAGAATAATTTTTAATCTACTGCATGCATTTATTTATCACACTAGTCTCATGAGTCTTTGAGAAAATGCTCCACTGTGCTGCAGGAGAGAGGAGAGCCTAGAATAAATATCTCCCATCTTCTTTCCCACGTAAGCTACATCGGGTTTGAATTATTCTGAGTATCGGTACCTTGACATAAAACAGCTTGTCTGGAGGCATCTTTTACAATTCTGTAAATGTTTTATAAGAACAAGACGACTTTATATTAATTGACTGAGGAGTGGTGGTGTAAAGCGACTAATCCGCAATGCCGTTAACTTTCCACAAATCTTGATGGTGCATTCTAACGCCCTACAGAACAAACAGCCCGTTCACAACAAATGTGGTTTTGCATGCATCTGCTCTGTTTTTCCATTGATTTCCTATGTAAACATGCGCTGATCGAACGTCAATACCTGCTGCACCGCGTCTCACTGTTTCTACTGTGTCTCAAGCAGGACTGGCACATTTTTGACACTGTGTCAAGTTAATAAGAATTTCAGGTTTCACAAATGCATGTCCAGACACATGCATTATGTATAATTTGTTGCACTGCCTAGACTGTTTTTATCACAGGTGTAGCAAAGATTTATTGTTCTGAACAAGTTCAGGTTGCAAAGCGGTGACTGTTACAATGTTTAACATTATTCCAGATTGTTCTGCACCAAGCAAGGTTTCAGCACTTGATAAACGGCAATATTTTTTTCTTCAACGCTAGTGTGCTGAGGGGCTGCTGAGCTTTGTATGTTTACTGTTTAATAATTTTTACAAATGTTGCCATGCGTCTCCTACATGATGATCAATACGCTGCAGCAACAGAATATAAGCTCCAGGTCAAAGTAAAGTAGATAAGACATAAATATATTACTATTGTAAACAACAAATCCTCAAAGTAATAATAGTACTGTATCAAACTGGAAAACAATAAATAATTGTTGGGTTATAATAATAATAAATAACAACTGAATTCCAAAATGTTATTGAGTGAAGTAGTAGGTTTTGCACACCCCGTTCATAAATTTTTTTTTTACAAATGTTGTTTGTAAAAATATATTTCTTTTTTTATCACTGTATTGTGAAAAAAAAATGTTGTTTGTAAAAATATATTTCTTTTTTATCACTGTATTGTGGAAAAATTTCAAACATGCATTAATTATCTTTAACTAGAGTTTTATTTAATTAAACATTTTAAATGTACTTGGCTACAACGGCTGATAGGATGAATTTAAAATTATAATTTTAAATCAATTTTATTTAATTTTCGAGAAGCAACAATTTTTTAAATGAGGCCTCAGGCTGGTTGGTTGCTTGGGGCCTCAGAAAACATAAACCCTCCCCTGATTATTTAGAGCTTAGTGTAAACACTGGTTATGTGTGGTATTTAGTACACAACACAAGAAGTTTTATTGTCATAATACGACTGGAAAATGGTCGTGACATGACAGAGGTGCTGATAAAACAGTCTATCCAGTAGATCACTGCATCGGCAGGAGCACTGACGGAACATTTCATTCGATTTGTTGTCAGCGGGAAAGAGGAGAAACTGCAGGTGTGAACGTGACCAAATGGACATAATGATTTGGAGCTGGCAGCTTATCTCAGTGCATAGCTGGTAAAGGTCATGTCCTTTCCAAATGTAGGACAAACATAACCCCTTTTAATACTCATTGAGACAAACTCCTTCAGAACTAAAAGGTGCCACATTCTTTGTTTAGAACCCTTTTAATATACTCAGTATATTTTGACAAATATTGTGATTTGGTCAATGTCCCTGGATAAACATTTCCATTAATTTAAACCCCAAATCAGTATATATTTGATTATGGCTTTTATGCCCAAACATTATAGTCATTTAATTTTTGTCAAATAAATTTCAAACTCTGATGTTATGTTAAGCCCAAATGGAGTGTTTACACAGCACAGTGTGATTAATTCACTGTTAATGGGTTATGGGCTGGGGTGAAAAGGTTTTTTTTTTTTTTATTGTTTTACTTTTTTGTTTCTGTATTTAGTCGTTTTTATTTTTTTCAGGAATTGTACTTTATTAATTAGTTTAAAAAATAATATACTTTTAGTTGAGTACATTTTAAGTGCTGTAACTGTACTTTTTGCTCTGTTATTTTTCCTCCATTTGTCTTCGCTACATCCCTGCCCAGACTTATAAACATGATTAGCTAGGGAGAGAATAATCAGTCTCGAGACTCCTGTCAAATCACATTGCACATAGAAAACTTAAAAGGCAGCAACTGACCTGGTGCTATCAATCATGGAAGAGGTGGGGGGAAATGTGGAGGATTATACACTTGATGCACTAGATATCGCCATTCAAGAATTCTAACTCTAATTTAAAGAAACATATCGAGGTAAACCTTAGATTTCTGCTTTCAGTTTACGTGTATCGATAATGTAGCCTTTAAATAATCACTGATAATATTGGGCTGCTGTGATTAGCTGCTTGATTAGCCTGATACGGGACCAGGTGTGTATAACCACGACCCGGCCCCGCCCTCCGCCCTGCCACATTACTCCCTCGTTCTTTCAGGCTGGGGAGCCCCCGGCCTGACGTACATCCCCCCCCACCCTCTTTCCCTGGGGAGGGGTGTGCCTTCCGCGCCGTCTGCCGGCAGGTCATCCCCGTCGACCTGGATGAGGGAGTTGACAAGGGGAGGGAAACAGAAATAATTAAAATGTGGGGGTACTTCCTGTAACAGTGTAGTACCCCCCCCCCCCCCAAAAAAAAAGAATACAAATAAAAATACAATTTAAATGAGAGGGAAAAGGCCAACACAGAGCACCAGTGAGAGAGAGAGAGAGAGGAGAGAGAGATGAAAAAAAACAAAACGTACTCGCCGGTTCTCTGATGTACCGTCGGGTGGTCCTCGAACACTCCTCCACACTCTCAGGCAGACGACAGCCTTTAACAAGTGAAAGGAAAGTGATTTAACAGTTTCTTAATTTCGCAATAATTTTTTTCCCCATAGAAACCTAAAATTTAATGAATTTTAGTTTTTAATGAATGCATATTGAAGAAACAATTCAATGTTCTAAAGGATTGAGGTGCAAAAAAGGGCCTTAGTATTTTTACCATCTGTGGTCTGAGGGTGTTTTTGGGCCCTGGAATAGTTTTGACATGCCTTAATATTTTTTCAGTTGCTTAAAAGCATATTAATGGCTTAAGTCTGATAACACTGCATTCAACACAAACTGGGCAACAATAATATGTGAGCAACATGTATGTACATCTTTGTATTTTTGAGAAAATAAAGTTTATGCATGGTAAGAAAAAAAAAATTAAGTAACTGAAATAAGGCCATATAACACTAAATATTTGCTCACAAAACTTTTGAGAACTGTATCTTGTAGCCTAGAGTTTTTGCTTTTAAATGATGTGAAAACCATCCTGATCACTCTTTCATACAAAACAATATAGTCATTTAACTTTTGTAAGACATTTTTAGTGTTAGAAAGGCAGAATATGCGATGAGGCGTGAATGATCATGAATACTGATGTGCTTCACACCTGAGGAGACAAAGACCCCTCCCCTGGGAAACAGAATAAAATGTAATATCTGATATAGAAAGCTTTTGTAACATTCGAAATGTCTTTACTGTCACTTTTGATCAATATAATGCATCCTTGCTGAATAAAAGTATTAATTTCTTCCCAAAAATTAAATAAAAAATCTTACTGACCCTAAACTTTTGAACGATAGTGTATAATGTTACAAAAGCTTTCTATTTCAGATAAATGCTGTTATTTTTAACTTTCAATTCATCAAATAATCCTGAAAAAAAAGTACACAACTGTTTTCAACATTGATAATAATAATAAATGTTTCTTGAGCAGCATATCAGCATATTAGAATGATTTCTGAAGGATCATGTGACTGAAGACTGGAGAAATGATGCTGAAAATTCAGCTTTAAATTGCAAAAAAAATAATATATATATATATTAATATATAATATATATATATACACACACACACAACTTGCCTCGGGGGCGTTTACCATTTGCATGGATCGCAACAGCACATTACCATATGAACAGCGCCCTCTGGGCATGGGTGTGATCACATTAGGGATAATTAGCAGAGCCAGGAGAAACTGTACATCGCTTTGTTTCATACAGATAATTTTCATACAGAGTATATATGTGTGATAAGTATTCACAGAGTTTCAGTTCATTTTTGTGGCTTGTTTCATAAATATGCTCATGGAGACATAGACGGCTGCAACCTATTTATTTTCGTTATTTTACAAAATTACAAGGTTTTGTTGTTATTGTAAGTGTACACAAATAAAATTATACCCTTTATAGTTTCTACTGATGTCTTACACTTATTTGTGTGCCCAAAAATGGAGGATTTTAAGTTGATTCCGCTGTTATGCAGAAAAAATCCAGCTGGATGTGCCGGCTTTAACCCCTGAGTGTTAAAGGTTGGCAGTCAAGTATAAATTTGTGTGATGATAACTATTTTTATTTCCATAAAAGGTAATGTGATCACAGTGTAAATGCTACATTTGTTAAATTGCAGCATACTATGTTTATTAAAAGGGGCATACCATTGAACTCAATACTCACTACTCATGAGTACTTTTAAAATAGCTACTTTTGTAATTTACTTAATTTATTTTTAGGACAGACACTTCCTCTACTCACATTATTATTTTTTTTTTGTGAAGTAACAGTAAGCTACTTTTGCTTGAGTATGATTTTTCAGAACTCTTTCCACCCCTGGTTATGGATTGTGTAGGGGTTATGGGGTTTCATTTATATTAAATGGATTGTCATACAGGAAGATTGCATCACTGGTGCATTTCAGAACATACAAACAAGATTATATTCAAGTGAAAGATTAAGCTGGATCCTGGTGGATATCTGTATCCACTTTAATTTATAGCTCTCACTTTGATGCCTTCTAAACCATATTTTTACATCAGAACAGCTTCAGCAATTATCTGTTTACATAAATGCCTAGATCTTTAACCTTCAAACAGCTTAAAAGAAAATTTGCCCTTTCCTTATGAGGTAAGATAGTTGAAATTAGAAAGATTAAATGAATGACTACACAAATGACAACATGTGAATACAAATTTGACACAGTGAATTAACATCTAGGTTACGTATGTAACCTCCATTTCCTGATGGAGGGAACGAGACATTGTGTCTAAGAAGCGACACTAGGGGTCTCTCTTGAGCGCCGAATATGCCTCTGATCTATGAAAAAAGGCCAATGAGAAGTTGGCAGACAGTATTTGCATACCCCGCCCCCGGACATACGGGTATAAAGGTGGGGAAATATGTCTGTTTCATTCAGGATTTTTCTGAGGAGCCGGAAATGGTCTGGCCTCAGCGACGTGGCCGGGAGGACACAACATCTCGTTCCCTCCATCAGGGAACGGAGGTTACATACGTAACCTAGATGTTCCCCATCTGACATTCACTTCGACGTTGTGTCGAAGAAGCGACACTAAGGTTCCAATTTAAATCACACCATGCACTGAGCCGTGTACGTGTACTGCTGACACAGGAGCGGGCAGGTATTTTATATGCAAAGGCTGTGTCAGACTGCACGTACCCTTCCCCAGTGCCACAAAAAAAAGCCTTCAAAATCCTTCTGGTTACCCTAGACAGGGGAACAAGGCGACACTTGCCAACCTGGGAACAGGCAGAGCCTGGCTGGGCCTCTTTTCTCTCTATGTTTCTCCTCGTAGAGCAAGAACAGCCAGGGCCCTTACACACATCGAGGGAAGGGGGTCTTACCCAGTTTCCTAATCTTTAAGGGGGAAAAGACCCTGTGGAGGCCACACCTGCGCGAAAGGGGGAGGTAAAGGTGGTGAATACATCACATGGGTTTTAGGTGGCATGTGGAACATGGCGCAGTGGTAGCCTCAAGGAGGGGGGAGTTGCTACAGCACGGTCTGCCTAGAACTGCCTGAGGGAGACGCGGGTCCACTTCGTAAGTGGACCGTACTGCGGACGATACACACAGGGGGAGTCCACGTAGGAGTCCTGACCTGTGGAGCACCTATTCCAGTACAGGGTAGATTAAATACCCACAGTGGATTGGGACAGCCTCCCCTCCAACCTCTCCTGCGGAAATAAGAGCACTGAACTAACTGCGCACCTCTGTGGGTCCTCAGCCCGGGCAGAACACCAATTTGCAAACAAGCGCCACTTTAGGGCGTAAAGTTACCTGGTAGAAGGGGCTCTGGCTTGGTTGATCGTGGTAACGACAGCAGGTGGTAGACCAGCTAGATCTTCTGCGTCCCGTCCAGGGGTCAGACGTGGAGGTTCCAAACTTCTCTGTGCGGATGCCAGAGCATGCCCCGTCCCTGAGAAAGAAGGTCTTTCCTCAGGGGAATTCGCCAGGGAGGGGCTGTAGTGAAGGGTACGAGGTCCGAGAACCATGCCTGGGTGGGCCAATAGTGAGCCACTAGGGTGACTTGCTTCTCATCCTCCCTGACCTTGCACAGCACCTGTGCAAAAAGGCTCACTGGGGGGAATGCGTACTTGCGCAGCCCCGCATGCCAGCTGTGTGCCAGTGCGTCTGCCTCGAGGGGAGCCTCTGTTAAGGCAAACCAGAGCGGGCAGTGAGAGGTCTCTCGGGCGGCAAACAGGTCTACCTGGGCCTTGCCAAACCATTCCCAAATCAGCTGGATCGACTGGGGGTCTAGCTTCCACTCTCTGCTGGGCAAGCGTGGTCGTGACAGCGCGTCCGCTACCACATTGAGGTTGCCGAGGATGTCTAGTGGCATGCAGCGACTTGAGTCACTGCTGGCTCCAAAGGAGGAGAAGAGAGTTGAGTAGTGACATGTGGCGGGAGCGTACGCCACCGTGGCGATTTATGTACGCTGACGCGGTGGTACTGTCTGACCTGACAAGGACACGTTTGTCTCGAACTAACGGGAGACACTTCCACAGGGAAGAGAAAACAGTCAGCAACTCACAAGTCTCGCGAGGACAGAGACAGAGACAGAGACGTGCCGAAGAGGGGGACTTTGTACTGTTATGCCTGGCTGTCGAACATGAGCCGTAAGTTAAGATATGTTTTGCGTGAGTATTCTGAACAGGAGTTTGAACAGAGCCCGGTTGAGAGCTCGCAAGTCCAAGATCGGTCGTAACCCGCCGCCTTTCTTGGGTACAATGAAGTAAGGGCCGTAAAGACCCTTCTTCATTTCGGTTGGAGGATCAGGCTCTATTGCATCTTTGTTTAGAAAAAGTGTAGCAATATCCGTGGCAGGGATTTGGTATGATTGCCATGTACTGCGGTAAAGCGGACGCCCGCTAAGGGTGGCGTGGGGCTGGCAAACTGAATTGTAGTTTGCATTGTCCGATGTAGGCATCCTCTAGACTCGTCAGGACCGACCAGCCGGCCGGTGAATAGTCATGGGGCTGAAGGCGGGGGTCAGCGTCCAGCATGCCGGGACTGTAAAGATCTGGTGGCAGAGTGCCGTGAGAACGGCATTTGCGGGCCAGGTGACCCAGAGACAAGTAAATAGCTCTGTTATTGAGAATGTGGGTACCGCAGCCCTGTATATGGGTGGTGGCAAATGAAATAAATTCAACGAAGATTCTCCTCCCGGCCCTCCACCGGGGGACGGTGAGGTCGGTCGCTGAGCACAGTTCCTGCAACACATCAGGATCAGGGCTACCCCCGTGGAGATCTTTAAGTGCCTTGGCCTGGTGGACTTGCAGGAGGGCCATGGCATGCAGGGCAGAAGCGGCATGTCCGGCGGCGCTTTAGGCTTTTGACGTCGTCCTACAGACCATGGAGTTGAGCACAGGGTGACCCACCAGGTGGTAGTTTTTCCGGGGCACAGGCGTAGCGCAACAGCCCTGTCCACCTGGGGAATCGCTGTGTACCCGTGGGCCGCTCCGCCGTCGAGGGTAGCGAGAGCGGATGAGCGAGTGGCTTTGTGACGAGTGGAGAGGGGTGCCCTCCTCGAAGACTTCAGCTCATCATGCACTTCCAGGAAAATGGGACCGGGGGGAGGCGAGGCTTTGAGCGGCGCACAGACCCCAGGAACCAGTCATCCAACCGCGATGGCTGTAGGGAGGATGGAGGGTTCCAGTCCAGCCCCACGCTGGAATTCTCTCCACTTCTGATGGTCATAAGAGCTGTCTCGCGTGCCTGGGCTCTGCCCCCTGGCGGGACTAAACGGTACTACTCTCCAGAGCCGTAGAATGACGTCATCACTGACCTCAAAAGTCTACAGCACCACTGGACAGGCCGCCTCCGCCCTGCATGCCATGGCTCTCCTGCAAATTCACTAGGCCAAGTGAGTCATCTGCGTCAAACGCCACACTCTCCAATGCAGCGGCGAGCTCATCCACCTCAAGCTCTAGAGGATAAGCGGGCTGGCCGTGAGGCGATCCGCTGTTGCCTCAAGCACGGATGGGAGTCAACGAGCATGCTGGGGGGCGGGTGGTTCGAGGGGGCATACCCGGCAGAGCTGCCCCCGCTGCCGTCCCCAGATCGCCTCCATCGCCAGCCACATCGTCCTCAATCCAGTGGGAAGAAGGAGCAATGCATGGGGCGGCTGGAGTGGCGAGCTTTCTATTGAAAGCGAGCCGCGACCATAACATTGCCATGGTCATGCTCTCGCAGTGAGAACATGAACCATCCAGAAACGCTGCCTCGGTGTGATCGCTGCCCAGACACACGAGACAACGTCTGTGGCCGTCTGAAGTGGAGAGCACTCTACTGCATCCAGGAAATACACAGGGGTGGAATGGCATCTTTATAAAGACTTGTCCTGAAAAGGACGTTCAACGCCACTGTGTAAATGCTCTTTTACAGGAAAATGCTATTTTACAGAGAAAATCACTCTTTTAATAAACTCTTTTAGCTTTCTGCGCTGTTGAAATGCCCAGGGGCAAGCTGCACTGCCGTGCAGAGAAGGAGAAAGGCCGCTGAAGTGCGCCGTAGATCCAACAGCAGGCAGAGCGTCAGAGGAACAAAGGCAGGAACAGGTGTGTGACACGCAGCTGACTACATACACAACCATCGGCAACGAAGTAAATTTCTGAGTGAAACAGATGTATTTCCCCGCCTTTATACCCGTATGTCCGGGGGCGGGGTATGCAAATACTGTCTGCCAACTTCTTATTGGCCTTTTTTCATAGATCAGAGGCATATTCGGCGCTCAAGAGAGACCCCTAGTGTCGCTTCTTCGACACAATGTCGAAGTGAGCGACAGATGGGGAACCAAACATATGTTATGATAAGTGTAGACCTGAAATGATAAACAAGGAATGTCATAATTTTGTCCTGCATACCAACAAGGGCATAGTCACTTTAGTGAATTTTGTATGTCCCATTTTGGTATTAAACTGGTAAGTGAGAGAAATAAATACATTTGTTAATTAATTTTGTTATTTTTATTTATTTTTACCTAATTCCTTGTCATTTCTGACTAACACATTTTTTTAGCATGCACAAAGCAGAAAAGTTAACAAAAATAATTAGTCCAGGCCTGTAATAATCTCTGCCGGGTCCGGGAGGTTAGACATTTCAAACTCAAATCACTAAAATCTCTTTAGTAATCCTGATGACATTTTATGTTATAATTTACTTTTCTTTCCACATAGAAAATGTGGAAAAACCAAAACAAGTTTCCAGGCGCACATCACAGCCAAACATTGAATAAATCACTCTGCACTGATTAAAGAGCATGTCAAATGTCTAATGTCAGAGAAATGAAGTGAACTAATGAAATGGAGATTGCTGAAGTGAAGTTTGGTTTAATTTGTTGTATCCAAAAAACCTCACTCAGTGTGTTTTATTATAACCATGCTGCAGGAAGAAAATTATTCTGTATCTGCCCAGCGCTAAAATTGTTTAATAGATTTTCATGGGTCATTTGATTTTATTTGTTTATTTTCACTTAGTTTTGTACTTATTTTGTAATCTTACTTATGGTTGTATATTTAACTTATGGTTAATGTTAGAATATATTTAATATTAGCTTATTATTACAAACCTATGGATTTATGTTTTGTTTTAAAGGTTTATTTCACTTTCTTAGTGATATAGAATCTCTATGAACTATTTAATTCACACATCCATTAAACATTATTTAAAAACTAAACAAAAACCAAATGTTACGATTCCATGCTGGGTGTAATGAAGTGGGCAGACGAGGGAGTAAGGATCCAGGTGCAGCTTTATTCAAAGTCACAAAGTAAAGGGAAGTAGAAACACAGGAACAAATGAAACGTCCACGAGGGGAAAAATAAAGACATTAACACAAGATAATAACACGGGGAGTTTTCCAAGGAGGGCATAGGCAGGAACACGGACTAAGGTAGGATTCGGGAACAACCATGGACTGAACATGAAACACCAAACAACAACCAACAAAGGACAAGGTGAACATGAGGGCTTAAATACAAAACAAGGGGAAACATAGACCAATGGAAAACCAAAACTCAAAACAAGATAACAAGACAATAAACTAAAACCAATGATAAATTAGAACTGATAACAAGATAATTAGAAAATGAACCAATGAACCAGACATATGAACATGGAGGGAAAACAGGAACAATGAGTGATTTCAAAATAAGAGTGCATGAACACAAGACAGTATGGAATGTGAAAGGTGCCAGAACTTAAAAATAAGAGTGCATGAACAAAGAACAATGTGGAACATAAAAGGTGCCAAAACTTAAAATAAAAGGTACACAAACCAAAGACGGTGTGGATCGTTACACTGGGAACCTCTAAAAGGTTATAAATAGAACCCTTTCACCTGGCTCAAAGAACCTGTTGGGTTCTATATGGAACATTTTCTTCTAAGAGTGTAGTACTGGATTTGATTCCCAGGGAACACATATGCAGGTAAATATGTATACCTTGAATGCCTGTAAGTCGTTTTGGATAAATGTGTCTACCAAATACCTAAAAGAAAATTTATGTTTATGCCTCTTAAAATAATTATAGGCCTATTTTTAAATATTTTAGCACCAGATGGGATTCTATTAGTGTCATTGATTTGGCCCGATGAGTAATTCACAAGTTGCTTTTATTCAATATAAAAGGTATAAACGCTTTCATTAAAATTCATTAGATATCAGGTGGATAAAGAGTGTTACAGTACATCAGACATTCTGTGGTGTGATTTGGGTTTATGATATATTAGTATTCAACAAACAGATCCTGTGTTTGCATCAGAAAGGGACCAGGCAAATTGCCATTTTTTGCCGCCTGGCAGACTTAAGCCTTGTATTCACTCATTCAAATTTATCGACCCAGAAATTAATGATTGCCACAAATTATGCCTTCTGTCAGTTGGCATCAACATGTTCCTCAAATTTTCTGTGTTGGCAGCATGCAGTAATTCTACTGGAGACCTGTCACTTGCTAGCACATTAACCCTAAGCCATTGCGATTTAAATGGTAATAGCTTGCATTGTGTTATGAAAGAACAGTTTTAATCTCCTCATTGGGAAAGACTGAAGGATATAAAGATTGTATGAGGTTTGACAAGAATTCTGAGACCTGCCCCAAAATATCAAAATACCTTCTCCCAACAGAGTGAAAAAATATTTTGGCTGGAACCAAATATTTTCACTTCCCAGGAGGAAAAGACACAGCGGAGACCACATACTGCCCGAAGGGGAGGTTAACAAGTGGCAGATATGTCAAATGGGCTTACCAACCACACATGGAAGAGGCTGGTAAGAGGCTACCCATAGGGGAGGAGCTCTACAAACGCGGCGACTGGTTGCAAAGGGACCTCTGCCCAAGGGAGATGCGGATCTACCAACAGGGAAACCGTACCACAGAAAATACATCACAGGAGGTTACCACAGGTAACCATCTCATGTGGAGCACCTACCCCAGTACAGGGCATCCTAGCACATGTTCTGGGCCTGGCTACGAATTCACCAGCCAAAGGGCTAGGGAAGAAGGACATCCAGTGTCCACCATCTCGTGAACTCTCATGGGGGAAAAAGCACATGTCTTTCCCTCCCGGAGGGGAATGGTGCTGTACGCAAATGGTACACCCTGACAGCTGCCCCGCATACTTAACTTTTCGTACCTGACAACACACCAGACGAAACTGGCTCAACCCGGAAATTATAAAATCTCACAAAGGTACTGGGTGTTGCCCAGCCCGCTGCCCAGCAGATGTCAGCTAGAGAGGCACCATTGGCTAGTGCCCAAGAGGACAATACACTCCTCATGGAGTGTGCTTGCCCTGGGCCTAGTATGCCAATGCGATGGCATCCATGATGCAGTGGGCAAGCCTCCATTCCCTTTCCGCTGTCTGCCAAAGAAGACAAAGTGCTGCTCAGAGTGGCTAAAGATCTGAGTAGGATCCAAATAGATGTGCAAAGCATGCACCAGACACAGCAATGACAAGGCTGGGTCGGCCTCCTCCTTTGGCAGCGCTTGCAGGCTCACCACCTGATCTCTAAAAGGGGTTGTGGGAACATTGTGCACATAACCCAGTTGGGTTCTCAAGATCACGTGAGAGTACTCCAAACCAAACTCCAGGCGGGTGTCGCTGACAGAGAATGCCTGCTGGTCCCCAACCCTCTTGATGGTCATAAGCTCAGTCAGGAGGGCAGCCTTCAATGAGACCGCCTTTAGCTCAACTGACTCCAGGGGCTCAAACTACGCTCTTCGCAGGCCCAGGAGGACCACAGAGAGATCCCACAAGGGAAAGAGGCACGACCTAGGAGGATTCAGCCTCCTGGAGCCTCTCAGGAACCTGATAATCAGGTTGTGCTTCCTCAGAGACTTACCGTCCACCGTGTCGTGGAGTGCCGCTATAGCGGCCACATACACCTACAAGGTTGTTGGGGACAGCCGCCCCTCCATCCTCTCCAGCAGGAAGGAAAGCACTAACCCAACTGCACACCTCTGGGGGTCTTCGCCTCGGGAAGAACACCAATTTGCGAACAAACGCCACTTCAAGGTATATAGCTATCTTGTAGAGGGAGCCCTATCCTGAGTGATCGTGTCTACTACCGCCAGTGGTAGGCCACTTAGATCTTCCACTTAGGTCTGGGTGCAGGTGCCATATGGTGCCATGTCCCTGAGAGAGGAGGTCCTACCACAGGGGAACTCGCCAGGGAGGGGCTGTCACAGGGAGTGTGAGTTCCAAGAACCAAGTCTGGGTGGGCCAATACGGCGCCACGAGGATGACCTTTTCCTCGTCCTCCCTGATCTTGCACAAGTTCTGTGCAAGCAGTCTCATTGGGGGGAAAGCATATTTGCACAGCCCCCAGGGCCAGCTGTGCACCAGCGCATCTGTGCCGAGGGGAGCCTCGGTCAGAGAATACTAGAGCGGGCAGTTGGAAGGGTCGCTGCTGACTCCAGAGGAGGAGAAAGCGGGCGAGTTATGATATGAGACACAAGCGTAAGCTGCCTTGGTGGTTTATATACACTACTGTCACCGTATTGTTCTTGCAGACCAACATGTGCTTGCCCTGGATCAATGGCAAAAGCCTATGCAGGTCCAGCAATACCGCCTGCAACTCAAGACAGTTGATATGCCAATGCAGTCGTGGTCCTGTCCAAGAGCCAACGGCTGTGTGCCCATTACACACGGCGCCCCAGCCTAGCTTGGAGGCGTCTGTCGTAACCATGATGTGCCTGGACACTTGCTGTAAGGTGAACCCTGCCCACAGAAATGCAAGGTCTGTCCAAGGGCTGAACAAGTGGTGGCAGATTGGCGTGATGGCCATGCAATTAGTGCCGTGGTGCCATGCCCATCTCGGGACTCGAGTCTGAAGCCAGTTCTTAAGTTCTTAAGGTCACATATGCATCAACCTGAGCGGTGTGACCACCGTCGAGGACGCCATATACACCAGGAGCCTCTGAAACTGTTTCAGTGGGACCGGCATTCTCCGCCTGAACAACTTCAGGCAGTTCAGCACCGAAGGTGAACTGCAGAAAGGGCCTGTGTCGAGGTAAATCCAAGACGTGGAAGTATGCGTCCTTCAGGTCTACCACCGTGAACCAATCTTGATGCCGGATGCATGCCAAAATGCGTTTCTGCATCAGCATCTTGAACGGGAGTCTGCGCAAGGACCGGTTCAGAATGTGCAGGTTCAATATTGGCTGCAACACACCGCCTTTCTTTGGCACAATGAAGTTAGGGCTGTACAAACCTTTCTTCATCTCGGCTGGAGGGACAGGCTCTATCGTGTCCTTCTACAGAAGGGTCACGATCTCCGTATGCATGGCAGCGGCATTTTCGTCTTTCCCCGAGATGAAGCGGATGCCGCTGAACTCGGGCGGGCGCCTGGCGAGCTGAATTGCATAGCCGAGGTGGATGTCCTGGCCAGCCATAGCGCTGGGTTGGAGAGCGCTAACCACGCCTCCAAGCTCTGGGAGAGGGGCACTAAAGGGACAATCATGTCTGATCTGTACCTGAGGGTGGGGATTCACAGCTGGGTGGAGCAGGAGACAACATGTCGAGGAGCCTCAGTAAACTGTCTTGTTACTCATCACAACCGTCTGGCCATGAGTGTGAGTGTGCCGCAGCCGGGTGCATCAAGGCGGGGGCCTTCCTAGGGCTCTTAGCGCCGGACCATGATGCGGGGGGGGCTTCAGCTTCCTGCAGGGGGCTCTATACCGGGGCCAAGCAGTTGACTTGGTCTGCGGCAGAGCCGCCTGAGTTTCTGCCGCAAGGGGGATATCCTTGGGGGACACTGACGGGGTGATATTTAGCACCCCAGACACCAAGGGATTATTATCATTAATGCTATTATAATTCATTCTAAATAATCTGTACTGAAATTTTAAATATCACTGTTACAACACCGATAGGATTGATATTGCTGTTATTTTCACCACCATAAATGCAAGCAACCCCATTCCCCCTCAGATCAGGCTGTAGTGGAATATTCCAAGGTTTTTATGCATCTACACAAGTTTGTAAACTGGTGAAATTTTGCCAAACCGCTTGGACAGTTTTGTGTGATTTCATGTATACTCTGTTGCAAGTTACTAGTTAAGCTAAACTGTGTCTAATTCAGTTTGGTTTGAATTTGTGGAGAGAAACATTTTTACATGATAGAGACTTCCTAAGGTAACACTGTCTTTCCAAATGGATCAGATTGCTGCACAGCCTGCACCGCCACCCGCTGCTACTTCCATGAGCACAGCACTCACTATAGTCACCAAAACACAGTGTTGATGATGATTATGATCTGGCAGATAAAAAATAAATAAATAAAAGTTTTCTCTGACTGTTGATGTGTTTTCACCCTATGTAGCAGCATAAATATAGTAAACTTTTTTTATGTTTTTAAATTTGGCCAGGAGCCTCTCTCTGCTCGTCACGACCCTGCCACATGTAGCAGCTGGTAGGGGTATCCCCCCGCCCCTGGCAGCGGCCCTGACTGCTCCTGGCGGTCGCTAGGAGCCCCTTCTCCCTTTGTGGTCAGCGGCCATTTGTGCGCACTCAGACGGTCTGGCTCCTCCCCCGGCAGATGGCTGTAGTTGCTCCATTGGGGTGGATGGTAGTGGCAAGTACTCTACTACAGTGCATCCCTCCTCCTTCCTGGGTTTCGGCACCAGTGTAAAGGGATTACTGGAAAGGAGGAGGTGAGAACAGGCTTGAAAATAAAAATTAGATTTTAATTATAAACTTAACCAAAAAGACAAACACACAGGTGTTGGACAGCTGTCCGTAAATCTCTCTCTCTGTTGCACTGCCGTCTTCCACGCTGCCACAGTAACCATAGTCATTGATATCTTTCAGGACGTAGGAATATTTTCTCCAAACCATTCCATAATTTTTTTTTTTATAGTAATAAAAATTATAAAAAGGCTTACAGCACCTTTACGAGAAATTCGACCTAAATGTCATTGAAGAGGGCCCCATTCCTGTATTTTGCCTAGGGACCCCAAATCACTAAATCCACCCCTGTGTATGAAAGGGTTACCTTCATTTGTGACGCGATTGGAACCACATTGTGTCAGCAGCTTGGAAGAAATGGGTTAGGATCCTGTCATGAAACCCTGAATAATTCACTTTCGCATTATCAGTGACAAGCGCGATTTGGAGCTTGCCTTTTTTCCTCTATCATTACATTTGTACTTCACTGATGGTTATGTTTAGGTTTGGGGTGTACAGTTTATAAATATGCATTCCTTTTCAATGTATTGCAGCCTGTACAGAAAAAAAAAAAAAAAAAAAAAAAAAAAATTTGCCTTTGGTCCCACCCTATGGACATTACATTCGGAAAATTCACACATGCCCACAACACTTACTGCTTTTGCCACTGGGACAGTGTTTCAAATTTCGGTTAGCACAGACCGATTTTAGCCAAAGAAAAGTCAACTTACTATTTCTGATTTCACAGTAAGAATAGTTTGCCTAATTAACATGTTTGGTTACTCCATTAATTCTTGCTCAAACCTGAACCCCATTGATTTGTTGCCAGGAGGGCGAGATCAGTCGGCTCCTGCAGCTCCTGCAGCAATCCCTGGTCAGAACTACACTTGTGCAGTTCTTTTAGCGCCTTGGCTTGGTGCACTTTCAGGAGAGCCATGGCCTGCAGGCTGCACTGTAGGCCTTAGTCGCCAGTGATGATGTAAACCTACAGGCCATGGACGGGAGTCTCGGATAGTTCTGCCAGGTGGCATCGCCTTACAGGCAAAAGTGCACCGCAACAACCTTATCCATCTGTGGAATTGCTGAGTACGCCCTGGCAGCCCCACCATCGAGGGTAGTGAAAGTGGAGGAGCTCAGAGATCGGGTCCAGGCAGTAAAATGTGCCTACCACGACTTTGTGAGGTCCTCATGCACCTCCGGGAAGAAAGGGGCCATGAGTGGCACTCCTGAGGGAGCGAGGGTTCAGGGCAGCCCAGAGGGTTCCACTCCAGCCCGATGCTCGAAGCCACCAGGTCAACCATCATCTCCGCACCCAAAGTTGGGAGCCCTGTCAAATCATTGGCGTCAGACTGAACCAGCCTGCTCTCCGATGCTGCAATCGAGAGCTCATCTGCTTTGCAATCCCCGAATGAGATCGTAAACTCAACCTGAGACGAGCCGGCGGTTTCATCACAAAACTCGACCAGGGAAAATAAGTATGGAATGGGAGGTCCGTGGCGTTTACCTGGTGGAGCGCCTCCCATTGGAATCCCCAAATCTCCCCCAGTGCTAAATGACACAGCCTCAAAACCATAGGTATAAAGACTGCGGTGGGGAGCCTCTAGGATGGCTTTCCCTCTGAGGAAGGAAAACCGTGACCAGAACTTTCCATAGTCATGCTCTCGCAGTGAGGACATGACCCGTCCACGCTCAAGCACATGAGGCAGTGATCGTGGGCATTGGAAACAGAGTGGTAACGACCGCAACCAGGAATTATACACAAACGCAAAGGCATCTTTAAAAAGATGCTCTCCGTCAGTGCCACTCTTTTGGAAGGAAATATACTCTTTTAGAGGAAGAATATATACTCTTTTAGAGGACAAATACACAGATTTAGACTGCTGAAGCACCCAGGGGCGTTCTCTGCACTCCACCGGTGCAAGAGGGAGGAGAAGCCTCTGTAATGCGCCGTAAATCCAACAGTTTTGCAGAGGTGAATGGATTGGTGGAGGAATTTAGCTCGCTGAAATAACCGCTCGGCTCCGAATAGAAAATCTGAATGAGTGGTTGTGAGCCAGCTCCTTTTATACCTGTATGTCCGGAGGAGTAGCATGCAAATTCCACTCGCCAATTCCCAATGGCCTTTTCTCTAAGATCAGAGGTGTTTGGGAATCCCAAGGGTGACCACTAGTGTCACTACAGTGACACAACATCGAGTGAGTGACAGATAAGGAACTAATTTCAAACTGCAGTTTGCCAATTTACTTTGAATCTAATTAAGGGTGCAATATCTTTAAAATATATAACTAATTGATGATATAATTTATAATATAATCTCATTATAATTTAATTTAATTAAGATTAGAGATATTCCAATATTAGTCAATATTCACTTTTGATTTGTATAACTTATAGTGGTCAAACATATTTAGAATTCCATAAATGTGATATTAAATTAAATCTGGAATGCTTTAAATATAATGTAGCATACGTTAGCAAATGTAACACACAGCACATCTTTTACTTTGAGCATGAGATTAAATTCTTGGATTGAGTACAGAACTGCTCTGAATCCACTGAAGACATAGGAGTGAATTCACTAAGAATTAATTGTGCCTGGTAAAGGTGCTGTTAATTTGCACACGCTTTCTGTGCTGGTTTAGCATCTGATTCAAGGAATTAAGCATATCGTGCAGTGTCGCAAACACACCCACAAAATCGGTGCTCACAGGTTGTTCTGAGCAATGATATACAGTGCCCTCCACAATTATTGGCACCCCTGTTTAAGATGTGGTCGAGGACTTCTAAAAATTCTCCTTTTTTTTTAAACAACATAGAACCCAAATGCAAAAAAAGAGAAAAATCCAACCTTTTATTTAAGTACATTACTTTCGTGGTAAAAAAAAAAAAATCACACATTTAAAAAAAAAAAAACTTGAAATCATGTGTCCCACAATTATTGGTGTAGGAGCCAAATCAATCATTTGTGTAATTTATGTATATTCATAATTTGCATGTTGTTTATTTTCTTTACTTTTAAGTATTACGGGTTTAAAGTGTATCTTTGTTTGTTTTTTTTTGTGATGTAATGCAGGCATTCGTATTTTTGTCAATATGTGTATTTTGGTTTTGGTTTCAGTTTCAGCTGACCACGCCTGCGGGAGGAAAAAATGGTGTCTTCAAATAGGTTAAATGTGTGCAAGCAGTTCGGAAAGAGAAACGGTTATTTTACCGTGTAAAGCACGCAAAGGTAACTTTGATAGGTTAGAAGGACACCCTTTATAAGCTGTAGTTGTATTAAGGAGTTACGAATACATACTTCAGTGATGTAAAGCCTTTTCTTTTTATGTTTTGTACTTTCGTGCTTGTGACAATTAAACTTGGATGTGTTCACGGACTTCTGGCCTAGTGTGTTTCACGTGTACGATCCCGTTCTCTTGCACCATAGGATCAAGGAAAGTGAATTTCGACTTTGCTCCTATATTCTTAGTAAAATAACCACTCTTTTTGAATTGGATATTTTGTATTTTTCTTTTTAACAAGAGGATTAACGAGCGATTTACGGATCAGCGGAGATGAAAAGCACGCTCGTATAGGATTACGGCGGCGGAGATTCTTTGTCGTTTATGTTTGGAGTATGCTTTTCACGGATCTATTTGGTGAAGGATGACTTTTGAGTGGACTTCTGTAACGTCTTTTCACGCTTTTGATTAATATTCGTCGATTACGGACTTGATTTTGTAACGGACATGGACATGTTACATATGCTGCATACTATCGCAAGAGGTCGATCTTGTCCATTTTTTCGTGCCCATCTGTACTCGCGCTGTGAACTTGGACACTAATTTTGATATGGAGCCAGAGGAAGTGAACGCTGCTTTGAAGAGAGTGCCGAAGATGACTGTTAAAGCCCAGGAGGAACGGCTGAACCAGTTAATAGGAACTAGGAGAGCCAAGTTGGGACATTTAACAAGGCAAATGAGAGAAATTGAAGCAATGCTAGAGGACTCTGGTAATGTGAATAATGTGCATGAATGTATAACCAGTGAATTTGCACAGTCTTTTGTTGTGTTCCAAGACGTTAATGATGCAGCCAAAGAGCTTATGTCTGAAGATGAGGCATACTTAGATCAATTAAACTGGTTTGAGCCTAAATCTCAAGCAGTTAAGCATTTTGTGGATAAGGTCAATGATTGGATTGAAAGAGTGAAGCTTCAATCTAAAGAAGCAGAACAATGTGATGCTGAGATTGAATGCATTGATAGTGTTTCTATGATTATTTCGTCCTCACAACTACCTCTCTGTAGGAAAAAATCTGGCAGTCAAGTAGTGTCAGATGTTTCATCTACAACATCTTCTAGACTGAAAGTTGAAACAGAAAGAGCGGAGTTGTTGGCACGAGCTAGTACTTTGAAACAAAAACAAGAACTTAAGAGGGAAGAAGCAGCGCTCCGTGCAAAGAAAGAAAATTTGGAGCTGCAAACTGCTATAGCTGCTGCTGAAGCCAAACTGCAGGTTTTGTCTACGTATGAAACAGCACGAAGTGTTTCTGTTGTCAGTGGTTTGACAAAGGCTGCTGGAAAAGCAGATAAGCACAGTAAAACATCAGAGGAAGAGGCTGAAGCTGCATTGGGTAATGTAGTTCGACCAAAGTTGGTTTATCGTGAAGCTCCAACTGATGCTGACACATTTACAAAGTTCACTAGTGCTCGGCAAGGTTTTACTAATGTGCAGCAGTCGGTGCCTGATGCAACTGTTCCTACACAGGTTGAAGCAGGAAGTTTGTTTAGCATCATGCAACGTCAAAATGACATTGCTGAGTTTCTGATAAAACAACAGTCTTTATCTGCTCTCCCGCCTATGAACATCCCACTTTATAGTGGCGATCCACTCGAATTTACATTTTTCATTCGAGCATTTGAACATGGGGTAGAGAGCAAAACACAGAATGAAAGAGACAGGTTGTATTTTTTGGAGCAGTTTACTCAGGGGCAACCTAAAGTTCTTGTGCGCAGTTGTCAGCACATGCCTTTTGACAGAGGCTACAAAGAGGCAAAGAAACTGCTCTACCAACATTTTGGTAATGAGTACACAATTGCTACTGCATATATTGAGAAAGCACTGAACTGGACGATTATTAAGCCTGAGGATTACAAAGCTTTAACGGATTTTGCTGTTTTTCTAACTGGTTGTTGCAATACTGTATGCAGTGTTGAGTATGTAGAAGAGATGGATAGCCCAAGCAATATGCGCACCATCTTATCAAAGCTTCCTTTTCGGTTGAGAGAAAAATGGAGAGTGATGGCTTGTGAATATCAAGAAAGAACAGGTAGGAGGTCCAGATTTTCTGACCTAGTTAGTTTTGTGGATAAGCAAGCAAAGATTGTTTCACATCCGCTTTTTGGCAATATTCAGGATATTAAGCCACCAAAGGACAATGCAATGTTTAAGGTGAACAGATCAAAAAGCCTACCAGCTAAAGAAAAGAAAATCACTTTTGCAACCAGTGCAATGATCGTTTCAGATTTCAAGAAACAAAGAGTGAAAGAAAAGACTGCAGCTAAGGTTAGCCACGGCAAGTTTTGTTTGTGCTGTAACAATGAACATAAGTTAGAATCTTGTGAAGTTCTTCAGCATAAACCACACAAAGATAAGCTTGATTTTCTAAAGGCTAAGGGTTTGTGCTATGGTTGTTTGTTGCCAGGGCACCTGAGCAAGGGTTGTTTGCAAAGACTTACTTGTCAGAAGTGTTCGCTGAAGCATCCAACTGTGCTTCATATCACGGATAAGAGCTCTTTAACTACAACTCCTCAGAGTGACGAGAGTTTCTTGACTTCTGCAGATTCTAATGTCATATGTGATGAAACTTGTGGCTATACTGGGGCTGGTCAGTTGGTATGTGCTCTTGCCATTGTGCCAGTCAGAGTTAAGTCAAAGAAGAGTAGTCAAGAAGTGATGACTTATGCATTCTTGGACTCAGGTAGTTCAGCCACATTCTGCACTGAGAAGTTAATGAATGAGCTGAAACTAACTGGTAAAAGGTCAAACATTCTTCTGCGAACAATGGGTCAGGAAAGATCTGTTGGTACATATGTTCTCACTGATCTAGAGGTAAGCGGTCTGAAAGATAATAATTTTTTGGATCTTCCTCAGGTGTTCTCTCAAAAGGAAATACCTGTTAAAAGAGAAAACATTCCACATGAAGGGGATGTTAAAAGATGGAAATACCTTGAGGAGATACATCTCCCTCAAATTGATGCAGAAGTTGGGTTGTTAATAGGGACAAACGTACCAAAGGCGCTCGAGCCATGGAAAGTCATTAACAGCAAAGGAGATGGGCCTTACGCTGTCAAGACCATTTTAGGTTGGGTTGTGAACGGACCTTTGGAAAGAGATGGCATTCGGAAAGATGAGGAAGCACCAGAGGTGTTAGCTAACAGGATTTCTGTGGTAAGCTTAGAAAATCTCGCTCGGCAGCAAATGAGGTATGACTTTCCTGAATGTCAGCAGGCTGAAAGGTTGGAAATGTCTATAGAGGATAGACAGTTTATGGAGTCTGTTTCTAAATCCATAAAGCTGGTTGATGGTCACTACTGCATTGACCTTCCGCTAAAAAGAAAAGATGCAGTGTTTCCCAACAACCGTGAGGTTGCTGTGCAGCGCGCTCACTCTTTGATGAAGAAATTCAAAGGAAATGTTGGTTTTCATCAGGAGTATTGCAAATTTATAAATGCCATGTTGGTAAAAGGTCATGCTGAGAAAATCAATGACTCCGATGAGTTTAAAGGTATTCCTGGTAAAACATGGTACCTCCCACATCATGGGGTTTATCACCCGCAGAAGCACAAACTCCGAGTGGTGTTTGATTGTGCAGCTGCTTACCAAGGAATATCGCTTAACTCTCAACTGTTACAGGGGCCTGATTTGAACAACTCTCTTGTTGGTGTGTTAATTAGGTTTAGACGGGAGTCGGTTGCCTTTGCTGCAGACGTGGAAGGGATGTTTCATCAGGTTAGAGTTCCCACTAAAGACTCAGACCTGTTGAGATTTCTGTGGTGGCAAAAAGGAGACGCTGCACTGAATATGGAGGAATACAGGATGACTGTTCATTTATTCGGTGCCACATCATCTCCAAGTTGTGCAATTTATGCACTTCAAAAGTGTGCAGAGGACAACAGTGGTTGTCACGGACCTGAGGTGATTAGAACAATGATGAGGAATTTTTACGTCGATGATTGTTTGAGGTCTGTGGCTACTGAACAGCAAGGCATTGCATTGATTCGTGATCTGCGAGCTGTATGTGCATTTGGAGGGTTTAATTTAACCAAGTGGATTTCCAACAGTCGCATTGTGTTGGCATCTGTCCATGAAGAAGATAGAGCAAAAACAGTAAAAGACTTGGATTTGGAAAAGGACAGGTTGCCTATGGAAAGGGCCTTGGGAGTGCGGTGGTGTACAGAGACAGACACTTTTCAGTTCAAAGTGAATCTGCAGGAAAAACCATTGACAAGAAGAGGGATTTTGTCTATGGTCAGCTCCATTTATGATCCCCTTGGAATTCTGTCTCCAGTTATTCTTCTTGCAAAACAAATATTGCAAGAGCTTTGTAGAATGAGACATGATTGGGACGACAGTATTTCAGAGGCTCTCAGGCAACAATGGGTCACATGGTTGACCGACTTGCAAAAGCTAAATGACTTTCAGATTGAGAGATGTTTGAAGCCACATGACTTTGGTGAAGTCGTCTCAGCTCAACTGCATCATTTTGCAGATGCCAGCGAGCGAGGGTATGGCACTGTGTCATATTTGCTTATGAAGAACAGTGAAGGTAGACAGCACTGTGCTTTTGTAGTGGGCAAAGCAAGAGTAGCTCCATTAAAACTAGTTACGGTGCCACGACTTGAGCTCACTGCAGCCGCAATGGCAGCAAAATTGGATAATATGTTGAAGTCTGAGTTGGACTTGGTGCTTCAGGAATCTGTGTTTTGGACAGACAGTACTTCGGTCCTGAAGTATCTCAACAATGAAAGTGCAAGGTTTCGGACGTTTGTTGCTAACAGAGTAGCTTTGATCAGGGAGCTTACAAACATATCACAATGGCGATATGTGAATTCGTCATTGAACCCGGCCGATATTGCCTCAAGAGGTCTCACTGCAGATGCTTTTCTTAAATCAATGTCATGGTTTTCGGGTCCATCTTTTTTGGCAGAACCAGAAATAAAGTGGCCAGAAATACCAGTTAACACTTTCAAGATGTCTGTCGGTGATCCAGAGGTTAGGGAAACCATAGTCAACTCCTTATGTGTTGAAGGGTTTGATTATACTTCTCAGTTTGTTTTGCACTACTCGGAGTGGTACAGGTTGAGAAAAGCTGTAGCATGGCTTCTTAAGGTTAAGAACGTACTTAAGATGCTGGTGAAGAAAAGGAAAGAGCTGACTCACTGTGTGGGACAAAACACAATGGCAATCTCTGACATGGAAAAGAATATGAAGAATTTCAAAGCTTCTTTGCCAGAGGTTACATTATCGGTCAGTGATATTGAGGAGGCAGAAAAAGAAATTGTCCGTTACAGTCAGTCAGTCACGTTTCCTGAGGAAGTTAAACTCCTCCAGCAAGGAAAAGTTGTAAAGCGCAATAGTGTTCTTTATAAGCTGTCTCCAGTTTTACATGACCAGATCCTGAGAGTGGGTGGCAGGCTAAGCAGATCAGCTATGCCGGAAGAATCCAAGCACCCTGCTATTTTGGCGAAAGACCATCACGTTTCAAACCTGATCTTAAGATCTGTCCATGCTGAACTAGGTCATAGCGGCCGTAACCACATGTTGTCAAGATTGCGGCAAAAGTATTGGATTCCTAGAGCGCAGGCTGCCATACGAAAGATTTTGTCTCAGTGTGTGAGTTGTAAGCGCTTACATGGCAGTACAAACAAACAGTTTATGGCAGACCTCCCTCGTGACAGACTTCTGCCAAATGAACCCCCGTTCACAAATGTAGGCATTGATTATTTCGGCCCATTCGAAATCAAAAGAGGAAGAACTTTGATTAAAAAATATGGGGTGATTTTTACTTGCCTTGCATTAAGAGCTATTCATGTTGAAGTAGCGAGCTCCCTTGACACAGATTCATGCATTCATGCTCTGCGCAGATTCATAGCAAGACGGGGTCAAGTTCAATCAATCAGGTCTGACAATGGTTCGAATTTTGTTGGTGCAGATAGGGAGTTACGCGAGGCTGTACAGGGGCTAGACAAGGACAAAATTCGGAACACATTGCTTTCAAAGGGCATCCAGTGGATTTTCAATCCTCCGGCTGCGTCTCACTTTGGAGGAGTTTGGGAAAGGCAGATACGTACCATCAGAAAGGTTCTCAATTCTCTTATAAAGCAGCAATCGCTGGATGAGGAAGGTTTGCAAACTCTCTTATGTGAGGTGGAGGCGATCATTAACAGCCGTCCCATCACTAGGGTGTCAAGTGACCCAAATGATCTGGAGGCTCTTACTCCTAATCATTTGTTGTTACTTAAGGGCAAGCCATTTTTGGCACCTGGAGTTTTTGAAAAGGTGGATCTGTACTCTAAACGTAGGTGGCGCCAAGTTCAGTATATGGCTGATCTGTTTTGGAGGCGATGGGTGAAAGAGTACTTGCCAGATCTGCAAGAGAGACAAAAGTGGCAAGGTTTAATGAAAAATCTCAAGTCTGGGGACATTGTGCTTGTTGCTGATAACTCTGCACCACGAAACTCTTGGGTAATGGGCAGGGTTTTGCAGGTGTTCGCAGACAACAAGGGTTTTGTGAGACAAGCTCAAGTGAAAACAAGTACAAATGTTCTTTTAAGGCCTGTTACTAAACTTTGTTTGCTTTTAGAAGCAGATTTATAGTTTAATTTTCTCAAGTGTGATGAGTAAGTAATAAGGAATTACTTAATAAAGTGTATTATGTTTAACATTCAGATTGGGTAATTCTGTTTGGCTCTTTAGTTTAAGAGTGTGTTTGTAATTGTTTTGTGAAATCAAAGACAATTAGGGGCTGGTGTGTAGGAGCCAAATCAATCATTTGTGTAATTTATGTATATTCATAATTTGCATGTTGTTTATTTTCTTTACTTTTAAGTATTACGGGTTTAAAGTGTATCTTTGTTTGTTTTTTTTTGTGATGTAATGCAGGCATTCGTATTTTTGTCAATATGTGTATTTTGGTTTTGGTTTCAGTTTCAGCTGACCACGCCTGCGGGAGGAAAAAATGGTGTCTTCAAATAGGTTAAATGTGTGCAAGCAGTTCGGAAAGAGAAACGGTTATTTTACCGTGTAAAGCACGCAAAGGTAACTTTGATAGGTTAGAAGGACACCCTTTATAAGCTGTAGTTGTATTAAGGAGTTACGAATACATACTTCAGTGATGTAAAGCCTTTTCTTTTTATGTTTTGTACTTTCGTGCTTGTGACAATTAAACTTGGATGTGTTCACGGACTTCTGGCCTAGTGTGTTTCACATGTACGATCCCGTTCTCTTGCACCATAGGATCAAGGAAAGTGAATTTCGACTTTGCTCCTATAATTGGCACCCCTAACAATTCCGCTGAAAAATGTAATTGATTTTTTTTTAAATATATTTTTTCTGTAGTTGCTAAAGTTGGTCAGGGTATCTAGGAACTTTTAATTAGTAATTCATGACTTCCTGTTTCCCTGGGGTATAAATATGACATCACACAGAGGCCTAATTCTCTTACCCATTTGTCAACATGGCAAAGACAAGAAAACACACCATTCAAGTAAGGCAGATGTGTGTCGACCTTCATAAGTCAGGCAATGGCTACAAGAAAATAGCCACTCGCCTTAACTTGCCCGTGTCTACAGTCAGAGGAATCATTAAGAAGTTTAAAACAACTGGAACAGTGACAAACAAGGCTGGAAGAGGTCCCAAGTTTATCTTGCCACAACGCACAGTGAGGAGGATGGTAAGAGAAGTAAAAAAAAAGTCCTAAGCTCACTGTCACAGAACTGCATCAAAGAGTGGCATCTTGGGGTCACAAAGTCTCCAAAACAACCATCAGACGCTCTCTACATGCCAACAAGCTGTTTGGGAGGCATGCAAGGAAAAAGCCTTTTCTCACTAACACTCACAAACGTAAACGTCTGGAGTTTGCTAAGCGGCACTGGGACTTCAACTGGGATCGTGTGCTTTGGTCAGATGAGACTAAGATTGAGCTTTTTGGCAACAAACACTCTAAGTGGGTCTGGCGTAAAACAAAAGATGAGTATGCCGAAAAGCACCTCATGCCCACCGTGAAGTATGGTGGAGGATCTGTGATGCTGTGGGCCTGTTTCTCTTCCAAAGGCCCTGGGAACCTTGTTAGGGTGCATGGCATTATGAACACTTTGAACTACCAGGACATTTTAAATAAAAACCTGATGGCCTCTGCCAGAAAGCTGAAGATGGGTTGTCATTGGGTCTTTCAGCAGGATAATGATCCAAAACATGTGGCAAAATCTACACAAAAATAGTTCAGCAGTCACAAACTCAAGGTCCTCCCATGGCCCTCTCAGTCCCCAGACCTCAACCCAATCGAAAACCTGTGGGGCGAGCTAAAGAGGAGAGTGCATAAGAGAGGACCCAGGACACTGGATGATCTAGAAAGATTGTGCAAAGAAGAATGGTCAAAGATCCCTCTCTCTGTGTTCTCCAATCTTGTGAAATGTTATAGGAGGAGATTAAGTGCTGTCTTGTTGGCAAAAGGGGGTTGTACAAAGTATTAACATCAGGGGTGCCAATAATTGTGGGACACATGATTTCAAGGTTTTTTTTTCTAAATGTGTGATTTTTTTTTTTTACCACGAAAGTAATGTACTTAAATAAAAGTTTGGATTTTTCTCTTTTTTTGCATTTGGGTTCTATGTTGTTTAAAAAAAAAAAGGAGAATTTTTAGAAGTCCTCGACCACATCTTAAACAGGGGTGCCAATAATTGTGGAGGGCACTGTAACTGAGAGTGTTATCTGTGAAGCCGTTATCTGACTACTCTGCCGGGACTGTACAGCATCACTAACTACAGTGATCTAAACACATGAATAATATTTTTATCATGCCAAAAGTGCACTTGACCACCACACATCTGGATATATGCTATGTTATAACACTCTTCTCAATAATTTTATCATTATTTGATTAATTACTACTGAAAAAAAAATCATTAGAAAATGTACACAAACATCTCTTTTATGTTCATCGTACTTTCATCACTTCCTTTCTAATTTTCATAGAAAGGAGAAGTGTTTGCATGGAAAGGAATAACAATTACTTAATTTTAATACTCAAGATTCTGTGCTATTTCAACGCTGATTGTTCCTGCTTAAACTAGATCGCAGGTTTTTGTGCAAAAATATAATGCGCAAACATGATGCAACTGTTTTGTGTATTTACCCCATAGTATCATACAAGCGTCTATGATTAGTACACTGCAGACTACCAGCGAGCAGTATGTTGTGACTTTAGATCCATGGTTTCTATATGGGTTTCTTTGTGGGTCAAGAACCTGGGTCTCCCACACTGCAAATGCAACAGGCTATCGGTCGCTAACAGGGAAAGGTAAACACCATTAAACTGAAGCAAAAATGCCTGATGGGAGATGGCACTTGCCGGTATCTTGGCAGAATGGGGCTGATGTCAGGGTACTGAAACATTTGGTAGTGACATGCCGACTTCCTGTTTGATCATGTTGGACTGTCACACAAGTCCAAGAGGACCATTATTGCTGCAGTACCACCAAAAACGTTAGGTAGGCGAAAGACTTGTCATGTACTTCATATCTGAAAGCTGATTGGATTTATTTCCAAATGACAGAATGGAGAGATTCTGTCCATAATAAAAAAAAACATGCTGACATTTTCGTGTCTAATAAGATTAATATTCTTGATGGCACTGGAGCCTTTGAAATTCAACACAGAATCTCTTTCTATTAATTGTTTTGCCGCACCTGCACCTTGATTGTGGAAATGCCCTTGTTGGTTTTCACAGCTGATTTCTGTGCTAGATAAACCAGTACTAATGTATATTTTCAACAACCCTGTATATTTTTACTTTCTTAATAAGTGACAACATTCTCCATTTCACAAATCTCTTCACACAGATTTTTCATACAATAGCAGTTGTATTGATCATGGCTGTCAATGTCATGTTTATGCTGTTGATTCCTGTTTTTTATGTCTTTTATTTTGAAAAGTTCGTCTTGTTTCCTTGTCATGTGTGTTTCCGGTTTCCCCGCAACGCAGTGTCTTATTTTCATTGGTTCATTGTTTAATTACCTTGTTATCTGTTCTAGTTTGTCATTGGTTTTAGTTTATTGTCTTGTTATTTTGTTTTGAGTTTTGGTTTTCCATTGGCTATGTTTCCCCCATGTCCTTGTATTTAAGCCCTCTTGTTTGCCATTGTCTCTTGTCGTGTATTAACGTACGTGAGTGTAGTCCATGTTTAAGTCAAGTGCCGGTTTAGTCAAGTTTATGTTAAGTTTATGTTATGTTCATGTTCATGTTTAATGTTTGTTCAAGTTTATAGTTAGGGATTTTGGAATTCACGGTTCTTTAATACAACTGGGGTTCTTCATATCATCGTCATTGCCTTTGCCAGCAGCTACATACGTTACAGTCAAGCTCCAAAAAATACAAAAATCATTATAAAATTACAATGAAAGTAGTCCATATTACTAGCGTGTTAAATTCCAATCCTGCAGCTCTCATCTCATTCTCCATTATGCATATGTTCATGCTCATTTACAACATACACTCACCTAAAGGATTATTAGGAACACCTGTTCAATTTCTCATTAATGCAATTATCTAATCAACCAATCACATGGCAGTTGCTTCAATGCATTTAGGGGTGTGGTCCTGGTCAAGACAATCTCCTGAACTCCAAACTGAATGTCAGAATGGGAAAGAAAGGTGATTTAAGCAATTTTGAGCGTGGCATGGTTGTTGGTGCCAGACGGGCCGGTCTGAGTATTTCACAATCTGCTCAGTTACTGGGATTTTCACACACAACCATTTCTAGGGTTTACAAAGAATGGTGTGAAAAGGGAAAAACATCCAGTATGCGGCAGTCCTGTGGGCGAAAATGCCTTGTTGATGCTAGAGGTCAGAGGAGAATGGGCCGACTGATTCAAGCTGATAGAAGAGCAACTTTGACTGAAATAACCACTCGTTACAACCGAGGTATGCAGCAAAGCATTTGTGAAGCCACAACATGCACAACCTTGAGGCGGATGGGCTACAACAGCAGAAGACCCCACTGGGTACCACTCATCTCCACTACAAATAGGAAAAAGAGGCTACAATTTGCAAGAGCTCACCAAAATTGGACAGTTGAAGACTGGAAAAATGTTGCCTGGTCTGATGAGTCTCGATTTCTGTTGAGACATTCAGATGGTAGAGTCAGAATTTGGAGTAAACAGAATGAGAACATGTATCCATCATGCCTTGTTACCACTGTGCAGGCTGGTGGTGGTGGTGTAATGGTGTGGGGGATGTTTTCTTGGCACACTTTAGGCCCCTTAGTGCCAATTGGGCATCGTTTAAATGCCTCGGCCTACCTGAGCATTGTTTCTGACCATGTCCATCCCTTTATGGCCACCATGTACCCATCCTCTGATGGCTACTTCCAGCAGGATAATGCACCATGTCACAAAGCTCGAATAATTTCAAATTGGTTTCTTGAACATGACAATGAGTTCACTGTACTAAAATGGCCCCCACAGTCACCAGATCTCAACCCAATAGAGCATCTTTGGGATGTGGTGGAACGGGAGCTTCGTGCCCTGGATGTGCATCCCACAAATCTCCATCAACTGCAAGATGCTATCCTATCAATATGGGCCAACATTTCTAAAGAATGCTTTCAGCACCTTGTTGAATCAGTGCCACGTAGAATTAAGGCAGTTCTGAAGGCGAAAGGGGGTCAAACACAGTATTAGTATGGTGTTCCTAATAATCCTTTAGGTGAGTGTATTACGACACCAGTGGCATTTGACTTTTTTTTTTTTTTTTTTTTCTAATCGAAACACAGACAAGGGTTGGATTTTAAAGCTTTAGCTGAGGGGAATATTATTAGTTAATTTGTTTATATGTCTGTTTAACATATTAAGTTATCGTATGGCTTAAGAAGACTCTGAATGTAGCACATTAGTCATATAGACAAATTTTATGGTTATGTTTTTTTTTTTTTTTTATTGTTATTTGTCAAGGTTGAAAGTCATTGTAAATACAACTCTCATTCAGTGGAAAACAGTTGTGTGTATATCCTTCAAAAATTCTACTTTTGTACAACAAACTACAATATAAATAATGAGTACTATATAGTGAAAGAAGTTGTATTTTTAGGTGAACAATTCCTTTACCTTGATTGTATTTAAGTGAACTACATGATATTAATACACTAAATAATATTTTTTATCTCAGTTTTATTTAAAAAAGTTTAAAGGTTATGAACAAAGTAAATTAGTAAGATAACAGTGCTGATAATTCCACATGCTTTGCAAATGCAATGTAACAGACTACTCACTCCTGTTCTTTGAGTTGTGCATGTCTACTGGGTTGTATTAGGGGACCATCGTTCTTAGCTAACATGCTGTAATCAGGCGGAATGATCGCTGGTTTTTGGAGAGAGTGATTGATAAAAACTGTGGCCCACAGACAGCAAGCTACCATTTGCGGGCAATTACGTTTGTTAATCACAGTCTGTTTATGCATATGACAAAGTTCAATCAAACTCTACTCGCTCTTTATGATGGTTGATGAGCAACAGTTAACAAAATCAGAATCAGCCCATTTACGCTAAGGGGCTTTTTGCCTGTGCATGTATAGGTATGTGTGGAGCAATGCATGATGATGTCAAAAGCAGTTAAAGGTATGAGGATACTATGCATTATGTCCATGTGTCCCTTAGCCTCAGCTTCAGATGGTGTCGTGTAAGATTCTATCCACTCTCATAATCATTTCCTTCTTGGACCCCAAGACATGGCCTATTCATAAACCTGTCCCTTTGATACATATTGTACACAACTGAAAGGTCACTTTCTTGATCTGGCAAGCTCTAATCTGATTGGTAGTTCTCTGCAGCTTCTGGGAGTAAAGGCACACCTGTTTTTTTATCAGTCCACCAGTATGCAAGGTAATGTTTGCAAGGTACTGGGTTGATTCAACGAGCCCTTTAAAATAAATTTGTTCAAAGTGTTCTGTTATTGTGGATTATAGGCTACCAGATATGTCAGAAAAACCTGCCTCTAAAAGGCATGTAAAAACCAAATTAACTTTGGTTAGTCACTTTACATGTTGGTCAAACAGTCTACTCTAGACAGTCTAGTAATCTAGTAAGGCTGGTCTGGGCTACTGGCTTGAGCAAGGGATTGCAACAAAAAAAAGAAAGAAAGAAAAAAAGGCCAACAGCCATCATCTGCTACATGGATACAGTGCCCAGACCCACACTCCCTGTCTTGGATGTGCATCTGTGTGCAGCTCAGATCATTAACAAATGTTTATGTTCGTATTCAAAAATGTAATCTTAAGAGATTCAAGGATGAGACCAATTAATTATGCTATAAAGGATTGAGCCTGGTTTCATCTTACATGTTATAATAGGAACTTGAAGGCTTTTTGGACCAAGTCCATCACACAGTGCATCATTTCGTACAAGAAGCATTTAGATGTTTTGGTGCAGTCTGGTATATAAATAAGGCAGTCTGTTACTGCTTTTGTGAAGAAACAGGCTGTTGGGTTTCTGTTATCTCCATTACAGAAGCATACATTCAAAGCACACTGGCAAAGTTGGGATTAACACCCAAGGCAACAACTTGCTGTGACTTGCGATATGGTTCTGTTCCAAAACCTAGTGAGCTTCCTTACTGTCTACTGTCTGCATACTAACTGAAATGGAGCCCATTATTATTCACTGAACTCTTTGCAATACACTCTGGGATTTCTTAATTTGTAAAGGATACATGAGATACTAACAAATTAAAGAAATATTCCATGTTCAGTCAAAGTTAAACTCAATCAACACCATTTTGGCATAGTATTGATTACCACAAAAAATATATATTTTGACTCATCCCTCCTATTCTTTAAAAAAAGCAACAAAAAAAAAAAGAGATTACAGTAAGGCACTTACAATGGAATTGAATAGGACCAATCAGTAAATATTAAAATACTCACTGTTAGCCACAATAAATAAACAATAGGCATGTATCATGATTTTAGTGATACAATCACTTTTCTGTGTTTTAGCTAATTTTACAACTTTGTTGTCATGACGATGTAATGTCAAAACAATTTACCTCAATGATAAATGTGTTTTAACAGAAGAATGAATGGAAGTGCTTCTATCAAATTAGAACCTTTACATTTCTCGCTTTAAACCCTCAAAAAATTGTCCCCATTCCATTGTAAGTGCCTCACTGTAACGAGGCACAGTCTACTAAGGGAAAACGAGGAATGAGTCAAAATTAATATTTGTGTTAATGAACATTATGCCACAAATGCTGTTTATTGAGCTTTATTTTATTGAACCCGGAATATGCTTTAATTCTCTTAGAAGGCAGCATATTTTTTTTGCCAGTTGTTTGGAACAAGCTTTGTGTTGGTAGCATACCTATAATGCCTTAAAATGCTGTCTTGGGAGGCAGCTCACTATTGTCTGGAATGGGGCTTATCAACTGACCTGAGAGAACAAAATCTAAATATTTGTTTCCTGTATTTGATCTATTCGATTATACAATCTATTCAGCAGCAATGAAATATGTATAATTCATGGTGTTCCCTTTCAAAAAGCTTCACTTATGATGCTGCGCTGATAAAGTGCTTTGGGAACATCTTTAGGTGCGACCAGCTGTGAATATGTGTGCAACACTTCAATGAACATTGGCCCAGATTTATAGCCTCTGCCGGTGTAATCATTGGATGCACCTGTGGAAGGGCTATAAATAGATGCATCACAGGCGCATTCGTCACATCTTTTGTCTTCAGATCACTCTGTGTGTGTGTGTGCTTCATGAGCCTGTCAGAACTAACTTTCTTTTGTTAGGAGTTAGAATTTGTTAGGCAGTGTGCAGAAAACCTTTCTCTTCTCTTCTTTCTAAAAAAAATTGAAAGAAAAAGAAAAAAATGAATGACTGAAAGTCAGAGCAAACGATGTGTGTTCCCTTGTCTATGCTCTATGGCTGAGAGGGACACACATCAGTTTTGCTTTGTTTGTTTGGGGGAAGAGCATGCTGCTCTCGCTTTGGGGCAGGGCGGTTGCGAATATTGCGATCTGCTTTTGGTCAAAATGCTTTGCGCTTGTCTTGCTTACTTCCGAGAGTCAGCACCAACACTTTGTTTGTGGGTCTCTCGTATGGATCTGGCTGAGGAGCGAGAGATGTGTCTGTCCCTTTCGCTCGCTCTCTCCCCAGACCCAGCAGGTCCTTCCCGTGATCCTGAAGTGCGCTCCTGCGCCTCTTCGGTTCATGAGAGGGACCTTGAATCTCTTGAGTCTGCAGACTTTGAGTTACCGACCTCCGAGCATTCTGGGCATGATAATAAATTATCAGAGGAATTACTCGAGGTGATTACTCGTGCGGTGGCCAGGCTTCAATTAGACTGGCCACACGAACAAGAGACCTCCAAACGCTCCAGTTTGGAGGACAGATTTCTCTCTGGTGGCCAAGGGAAGGGAACTCCTCATCAGTCCCTTCCCTTCTTTGATGACCTCCATGACGAGATCTCTCGTTCATGGAGGAAACCTTATACTACCCATGTCCACGTGCCCTCGACATTGATATATTTGACTATTGTGGGTGCTGAGACACGGTGGTATTTGATGATGCCGCCGGTTTAAGAGACACTTAACTCTCGCCAGGTTTGGCATCATCGCTAAAAAGACCCTCTCTCCCCACTAGCCATGCAGGACTACCTCCTCACTAGTAGGGAAGGCATGAACACTATGGCAGTGTTGCAGGCATACCAGGCTGATCGGCGAGGAAACTTTCTCTGAGCTTCGTCGTACCATTGGCCGGTCTATGTCTGCTTTGGTCAGCACGAAGAGACACCTATGGCTCAACCTATCAGGCATCAGAGATAAGGACAATGTTTTCCTTCTTGATGCCCCGGTTTCGCCTTCTGGGCTATTTGGAGACACTATGTATATAGTTATCTCCAAGTTCCAGGAGGCAAAAAGCCACGAGGAAGCATTTGGGCAGTTTCTTCCTCGCCGCACTCGGAGGGTTGGGGGGGCGTCGGCCACCCAGACCCGCCCAGGTCCTGCTAGAAGGGAGGCTCAGAAACAAAGCGTGGCATGTCGTGCTCCCCCTCGTAAAGACTGGGTACAGGCTCGTCGCCCTCGGCAGCACCCAAAGCAAGACCTTAGAGGGGTAATTTCTAAAAGGAAGAAACCATGATGGCCTTGCGCACAGCCTTGTGGGGGTAGCGCCCTCGGGACGGGGCACGTGTATCATCCACTTCGGCCCTCCCGGTACCCCCACGAAACCTCTCCATTCCTGCCGCCTCTGATGTTTTGGGAGTTAGAGGCTTCCAACGAAAAGTTGGGTGTACCGTTGCTTCCTGCCTTAGTCCAGGACGCGGAACACTCAACATCCCCTCAACAGGAAGTGCCAATGGCATTACATACTGTATGTATAAAAAAATTTAATTGTTGTCTATATAACATACATTTTAGATTTCCGTCAAAGTGTTTGCATTCAAAACACAAAACTGTGTTTTCTGCTTGAGTGATAAGAGAAAAGACAGCTGTTACAAATTTACCTTTGTATCCTTTCGTGCACATATTTTACTATGTGTAATCCAAATAAATAACTGAAAAGAGCTGTTGAAGCCTATAATTGTATTTTCTTTCCTTAAAAAGGAACAAATGCATTCATTAGAAAAGATATGACTCTCAATTGAAAGTTTTAAACCATAACAGGCCTATATAGTGTATGTGGTAAATCAAGCATGCAAATGATGAATGTTGAGTTAGATTGATATAAACAATAAAATTAAATCCAACTTGGCTGTTCACATAGACTTGTCTCACAGTGAATTCAGAAAAGTATGTATAATTTTCTTACATAATTTTTGGATAATTAATCCCACAATTAATTAACACGTTAGGTCAACAGCCCAACTAAAAAGGTATGGAGAGGATACAATTAGAAATGTCTCGGGTTACTTGAGTGTAACCCTTGTTCCCTGATAAAAGTGGAATGAGATTCTGCGCTGAAAAAGCGCTTTGGGAACAACTTTAGGTGCGACAAGCTGTGAATATGTGTGCAACACGTCAATGAACATTGACCGGAATTTATAGCCTTTGCCGATGAAATTATTGGATGCACCTTTGGCAGGGCTATAAATAGATGCATCACAGGCGCATCGTCAGGTATTCAGGATGAGGGTGCAAAATTGCTTTAGCCATTCCTGGGGCAAATTCTAAACAGGCCGGCAAGACAGACAGAGCCTGTAGATCCCCAATTCTCTTTTAGAGAGTTTATCGCCATAAGAAAAAACATTTTGAGAGTCAGAAGTCTGTCAGATGCTGACTCTAGAGGTTCGAAGGGGAGTGGGAGTTTTCCTGGGAAGCAAACAGGTCCACCAGTGCTTCACCGTTTGTCCCAAATCAGCTGGACCACCTGAGGGTGGAGCCTCCACTCTCCACTGAGCTCTGTCTGTCGCAACAGCACGTCCACTGCCATGTTGAGGCTGCCAGGGATATGATTGGCGTGCAGCGACCTCAGTCGCTGCTGAGTTTAAATGAAGAGATGGTGACATATGACGAAAACGTCTTTTATGTACGAGAGTGGCAATTTATGTACACTACTGTCGCGGTGCTGTCTGAATGGATCAAGATGTGCTTTCCCTGAATCAGCAGGAGAAACCTCTGCAGGGCAAGAAGTACAGCCAGCAACTCTAGGTTGTATGTGTCAACATAGCCATGGTTTTGTCCAGGAACTGGTCAGAACACCTGCTGTAGGAGGACTCCTGTCATGAGATGCCACGCCCATCTCGGGATTCGAGTCTGAAGCCAGTGCTGAAGCTGTCTCATATGCATCAACTCGAGTGACGTGACCGCAGCTGAGGATACCATATGCCCCAGGAGCCTCTGGAACTGCTTTAGAGGGACCGCGGTGCCTAGTTTGAATGAGGTGAAGCAATTCAGCATTGACTGCATGTGCTCATTTGTGAGACATTGAGACTGAGACTAACTCCATGCCAAGAAAAGAGATGCTCTGAACCGGGGAGAGCTTGCTCTTTTCCCAGTTGACCTGAAGCCCTAAACAGCTGAGGTGCCTGAGCACCTGGTCACTGTGGGCACACAGTAACTCTCACGAGTAAGCAAGAATCAGCCAGTCGTTGAGGTAATTGAGTATGCGGGGCTTCCGTTAGCGGGGCAAGGGCTGCCTCTGTGACCTTCGTTAAGACGCGAGGGGACAGGGATAAGCCGAAGGGGAGGACCATGTACTGATACACCCGGCCCTTGAATGCAAACCGTAGGATGGGCAGGAGGTGGGTTGTAGTGGAGACTGTGGAGTCCTCTGGACTTGTCAGAACCGTCCAACCTTTGAATGCGAACCATAGGAAAGGTCTTTGTCAATGTGGAATTACATGTCCTTCAAGTCTACAGATGCAAACCAATCTTGATGCCCAACGCATGTTAGAATATGTTTCTGCTTGAGCGTACCAGCTCCACGCAAACATCTCGTTCCTTGGGTCGTCCATCTCAGGAACGCTTGGGAGCCTTCTGGGTCCTCGAAGAAGTTCGAGAGATGGGGGACGTCCGCTTCCTGTGGGGCGCTCTACACGGGGGCTAAGAGCTGGGCCCAGGTTTAGGCAGAGCTCTGAGGAAAACTGCTGAGCAAAGTTCTCGACGATGTCGCCAAAAAAGCCAACCTGGGAGATGACGGGGGCATTGAGAAAGCGTGCTTTGTTAGTGTCCTGCATCTCGACCAGGTTCAGACACAGTTGACGTTCCTGGACCATGAGGATGGCCATCGCCAGTCCGAGTGCCCGCGCTGTGACATTCGTGGCCCGGAGGGTGAGGTCAGATGTTGAGCACAATTCCTGCAGCATTAGGATCAGGACTACCCAAGTGCAGGTTTTTTAGTGCCTTGGCCTGGTGGACTTGCAGGATGGCATACAGGGCGGAGGCGGCCTGTCCGGTGGCTCTATAGTCTTTTGCCATCAGAGACGAAGTCTTCCTACAGGCCTTGGAGGGGAGTGCCGGGCGATGCCACCAGGTGGTCATGTTTTGCGGGCACAGGTGCACCACAATCACTTTGTTCACCTAGGGGACCTCCGTGTACCCATGGATGGCCCCATCATCGAGGGTAGTGAGATCAGATGAGCGAGGAGGTCAGTTTCCAGCAGTAAAAGGTGCCCTCCACGACTTCGTCAGCTCGTCATGTACTTCCAAGAAGATTGGGTGGTTGTGAGCAGCGTCCTGACCCGAGGACCCAATCTAGCTGTTAGGGCTTAGGAGAGGACGAAGGGTTCCAGTCCAGCCTCACGCTCATGGCGGCTCGAGCAAGCATATCAGACATCTACACGTCAGTCTCAGACTGGGCACACCCGAAGGTGGAAGCTCAGTCAAGTCCTCCACGTCAGACGCAGTGACACTCTCCGATCCAGTGGCGATGTCATCATCCAACTCGAGGGGTCAGAAGGCACGATGCGGGGGCCGGCTGGAGTGGCGTTTCCTTTCAGAAAGGAAAGCCACGACTGCAACGTTACCAAGGTCAATTTCTCACAGTGAGAAAAAGAGCCATCCACAAATGCTGCCTCGGTGTGAACACGGCCCAGACACACGAGGCAGCGTCTATAACCTTCAGAAGCAGAGAGATATCTGCCACATCCAGGAACTACACAAAGAAGGAAAGGTATCTTTAAAAAGACGCATCTTTAAAAAGACATTCAATGCCAATGTGTATTGCTCTTTTAGAGAAAATACTCTTAGAGGTTATTGCTCTTCTAGAAGCCCTGTCGAAGCACCCAGGGGCGTACACTGCACTGGTGTGCAGAGAAGAGAAAAGCCACTGGTAATGTGCCATAAGATCCAACAGCAAAGCTCTGCAGAGGTGAGTGGAGCGGTACTGAAATGTCAGCTTGCTGAACACACAACCGCTTGGCTCCGAAGAAAAAATCTGAATGAACAGCCGTATTTTGCCCTCTTTTATACCCGTATTTCCGGGGGAGGGGCATGCAAATTCTGTTCGCCAATTTTTCATTTACCTTTTCTCAAGTTCAGAGGAAAGAGAGACTCCTAGTGTCATTACAATTGGCATAACGTCGTGTGAGTGACAGAAGGGGAACTGAATATCTTGGGTATATATGCATTATACATCTGAATGTCAGTGAATGGACTGTGGGTCCATTGGACATTTGAGAGTAGCAAAGAACTACTGTAAATACAGTTTGTGAAACACAGTCTCTACCTTTACACTTTTCCTATATTACACTCTGACATTTTGATTTAGACTGTTACACCCAGTTTGGATTTTCCAACCTGAAAGCGACATTTCAAGAGTCCTGTCTCGACAACACCCGTTGTTGACTGATATGATATAGAGAGGAACTAATTGAAGTGACATCAGGTCAGTCAACAGTTAACTGGACAGAACCTCTTGCTCTGGAGTGAGTCATGATCATTGGCCAAACTTTTGGTAGAGAGAAACCTTCTGTTTTACCTCCAGTGGTCCATCTTCTATGTCAATTCAAAGTCGCAGCAATCGTCTCAGAGCTGCATCTGCTCTGTTCAGAAATATAGTTTCTCAAAAATGCTTTACATAACATGTTATTTTTCAAAGCTCAGAAGATTTAATTGAGTTCTTAGTAATGTTTTGTAGAAGTATCAAAAAGGAATAAGACAGTTCCTGTCTAAGTGGACTGTTCTTGGCCAGGATTTTACAAGATAAAACAGTCACTGATTTAACAGTAATTTAATAGAGTAAAATACTGTTTTCAGTATTTAACTGTAAAATCATTGTAGGCTTGGATATTTTATGTCACAACACAACAAATTACTGTGAAAAAATATATTAGGATATCGCACTGCATTATTGGAAAATGGTGTTTAGTTTGAAGTCACCATTATGGTGTATAGTGTTCCCTTAGGATGGTACCTTATCTCATTTATATCTTATTAATTTTCTCCCAGTTTGTGCAATTGTGTTGAAGAGCACAATTTATTGTACTCATTTTCTGTATTGTATGGAGAAAATTAGTTAATTGTGTGGTTGACTTTGTCAGACCATGATGTATAGTCTACATATCAAGTCAAGTCAAGTGGTTTATATGAAGCATTTGAAAGTAAATAAATAGTAAAATTTAAATGAACAATGATGAATGGATGTTTACAAAGCTTTAATATGGTTGCTTTTATCGCTCATAAACTTTTTATCATGAGTTGTCAATCAGACACACAAGATATTGATACTCAGCATACTCAGTGGCCCAATTTCACACCCCACACACACTCGGACCTTCATTTCACACAAACATTAACACCTCCTGCAACCCCCCTCCTCCCCCCTCCTGCTACACAACCTGCACTCAAGATCTGTGAAGACGATGTGTGCCGTGTCTTTCGGAAGCAAAGGTCAAGGATTTCAACACAATCATCCCAGCCATTCTCCGGACTAAATTAAACTTACTCCCTGTTCCCACCTCTACCTGTCAGTGGATTACCAGCTTTCTGACGGACAGGCAGCAGCTTGTGAGGCAGGGAAAATTCACTTCCACCACCTGAACCATCAGCACTGGTGCCCCCCAGGGATGTGTGCTCTCCCCACTACTCTTCTCACTCTACACAAATGACTGCACCACCAAGGATCCCTCTGTCAAGCTCCTGAAGTTTGCAGACGACACCACTGTCATCGGCCTCATCCGAGACAATGATGAGTCTGCATATAGAAAGGAGGTTGAATGGCTGGCTGTCTGGTGCAGTCATAACAACCTGGAGCTGAACACGCTCAAAACGGTGGAGATGATTGTGGACTTTAGGAGGAACGCCCCAACATTGCTCTCCCTCACCATTCTAAACAGCACTGTGGTAGCAGTGGAGTCATTCAGGTTCCAGGGCACTACCATCTCACAGGACCTGGAGTGGGAGATACACATCGACTCCATTGTGAAAAAGGCCCAGCATTGGTTGTACTTCCTTCGCCAGCTGAGGAAGTTCAACCTGCCACAGGTGCTGCTGAAACAGTTCTACTCAGAAGTCATTGAGTCTGTCCTCTGCACTTCAATAACTGTCTGGTTTCGTGCAGCTACGAAATCAGACAGCAGAAGACTACAGAGGACAGTCCAGACTGCTGAGCGGATTATTGGTTGCCCCCAATACTCACTCACATAGTTTTTAGCAATGCCCATTGTTAGATAATTTTTGGAAATCCATTTTTACATATATTAATAAAGTATTGAATGTTGAACTGATAAGAGACCCTCTGATAGCAATTCTAGGGATGAAACCAGTTGTGATACGCAGTAGGAAAAATATGTATTTATTACAGATATTACTGATAGCAACAAAGAAAACAATTAAAATAAAATGGCTTAAAAAGGAGTCACCAAACCAAGCTGAATAGTAATTGTAAGAAATATTTCCACTATGGAAAAATATACATATTCGTTGAGATTACAGAGGGAACTTTTTATTGAAAGATGGACACCACTAATGACGGTGATGGAGGACCGTTAGAACTAACTCTGATTATATAATTTTTTTATTTCTTCTTTTCCTTGTACTTCTGGGCATGTTCTCCTGTGAACTTGAACATATACGTAAGATTGTGTGAATGTTATGACTCCCTGTACAGGATGTTGTTACTAAGTGGAAGTAATTGCTGTAAAAGGAGATCTGAAGAATATTCAAAATAGAAAATAAGATTATCATTGTGATTCTGTCTATAAATACTACTATAAAATATACTGTGAGAATCATGCAACTAGATGCCAAGAATTTACTGTAAACTCACAATATATATATTTTTGCCATAGTCTGGATATGCAAGACTGTGGTATCTTGGAAAATTTTAGCACAGTTTGAGATATTATTTAGATCTTTTTCTGAAATTCCAGAGAAGATTAAGATTATGGAATATTTTCACCAACACATATTTTCCAATGTTCTATGCACAAATTTAGTCTTCATTCTCATCTCCTCTCATTTGAGGGCCACATAGTGTGCTTTCTATGGAAGTGTTTGTCTGTGCCATATTTAGCACATTTTAATTGTCGCTGCATCTGCTCCCTCCTGAAATAGCAGCAGAAGTGTTCATTAGGGAGATGGGCATTTCAATTCATGCTCCAATGACTTACTTCTGAGTGGGCTTGCATGCTCAGTTGTATTCAATGTTGTGTGCTGAAAAGAGCCCTTCATTGGTCAATGTGACAAATTATCAAGGTTTATTCTTTAAATACAGCATTTGATAATTACACATCTGTGATTGGTCTGCTTTGGATTAATTTGATCATGTTCCTGAAACAATTCCCGAACAATGTGTGCAGTGTGGCAGGGTGCATTATTCTGCTGAAAGAGGCCACTGCCATCAGGGAATACCATTGCCACAAAGGGGTGTACCTGGTCTGCAACACTGTTTTGGTAGGTGGCACGTGTTAAAGTGACATCCACATGAATGACTGGACCCAGGATTTAACCTGTAGAACTTTGCCCAGTGTTTGCCCAGAGTATCACACTCCATCCACCGGCTTGTCATCTTCCCACAGTGCATCCTGGTGCCACAGTAGACCTGTAGTTTCGGAACAGACGGGATAGCCTTCGTTGTCCTTACGCTCAACTCTCCGTCTTCAGTTTGTGGTTTGTTGCTTCTCGGACCACTGTCAGTAGGTACTCACCACTGCTGATTGGGAGGACCCCACAAGCCTTGCCATTTAGAGATGCTCTGATTCAGTCATTTGACCATAACTATTTAGCCCTTGTCAAAGTCACTCACACTCCTGCCCATTTCTCCTGCATCCAACATGTTGACTACAAGAACAGATCTTTCACTTACCATCTAATTTGCCCAGAATTTGACATGTGACCTTGTTAGATGATCAACGTTTTTTTCACTTCAACTTTGAGTAGTCATAATATTTCGGCTCATCAGTGTACTGTATATGCATTATAACATTATTTCTCCCAATTTGAAATGCCCAATTCCCACTACTTAGTAGGTCCTTGTGGTGCCGTAATGTTTCAAGGATAATGCTCGATTGATTTTTAAATAAACAAAACCTACCTACCTAATCTAAACCTTAAACCTAAACCTAACCAATAGTGTCTTAAAATGCAAATGTGAGATGATAGAGCATTGACCTTCAAAATCTCATCTGTTCTTAAGAGTTTTAAATAAACAATACCAACATTCCTACCCTAAAACCTACACCTTCAGTAAACCTAACGATAGTTTTTGAATCCAAATGTGAGGTGAAAAGGTAATTTCTGAAGCAACCACGTCATTTTGAGATGCTTCTGACACATTTGGCTCATGTGCCTACAAATGTCTTTGCTAGAATCGTACCCCAGTTTTCTGCATTGCAAGTGTGATACTCTATTAGTTGAGCTACTGCACAACCTAATCACACTAACATTAGCTTTTTAATGCAAATGTTAAAATGTGTAAAAAAATAAATAAATGTGTGAATTAAAGTAATTGTTGCTTTAGTGGCTCTAGTGTTCATTTCACCAGGAAACTGCTACAATACCAAGGACAAGGCACTTATACTAGTTATAGATAGATTATATAAGACCAGGTTGGAAATATATGGAGCATTTTTGTCACTTTTGGCATTTTTGCCCTGAGGCATGGTTAACTTTGGACCCTGACCAACACCCATAAATACATAAAAATAATGTGTTCAAAAAACACTTCAAAGGGATTGTGAAAATGTATAAATAATTATTTATGCAAAGGATGACAAAGAATGTTTGGAATAACACAAGAAGCAGCTTTAATTCTGAAAGTGAAATATGCATTGTACGAAGAGTGTGTTGCATTTTTTATTTTATTTCTGTGTGCGACAATGCAGAAGCTGTCTGAAATGAATCTGTCAGTTGTGCTCTGTAATAGAGAATTCACTTGCTTTGATCCCTTGCCTCATTAAAATGTGATGGTCTGACTATATATATATATATATACACTGTCAAGGTTTTGACCCATTTGTGTTGGTCTAATGCAGATGTTCTCAACTGTATTTACTACAGTAGCAGATGTTATATTGGACATCAGGTGGTAACCCAACACAATACAAAAAGCATTGTACAAAAGCATACACAAATGTCCTGGAATCAATCATTAAAATGTACCATTAGGGTACAATTAGGCTAAATGAAGGAAAATATATTTTTTCTAGTCACAAAGTGTGTGATATAGTGTATATTGGGTGCCCAGAGACAGCCAAAGCAGTGGTGTCTGAGAGATCTTTTACCAAAATAGTAAAATATTTTATAGAGTTTATCAATTGAGTGCAGCTGGATATGAATGTTAAAAGTTCATCTGTTTGTTTTGAAGCATAATGACAGCATACATTTTTTACATTCAAATAATTTTTTTATATTTCTTTACATTCAGATAGCAAGTATGGGGGCATAGAAGCCCTAGTGTCTGAGGAATGATACTGTATGGGTGTTCAGGGGTATCCCCTAAAAGAAAGTTTAGAAAATGTAAAAGGCAAAACATTAGTAATTTTATTGTTTTTCCTTGTCATCCATGCCAGAGATGATGACATCTGATCAGTGGGTGTATCAGGGTCATTATTTAGTGTTGGGCACAAACAATCAATTATTTGACCAATCTTTGAAACAATGACAAATAATAATACATTTTCACAGATGTGCTTCTCATGTTACACTTTGGTTACATCAGGGACTATGAATTTCTGTGAATATGTGCATGTGTTTATGCACTTTAACTGGCAAAGTTTAAAAATCTAATTTTAGCATAGTGGTTGATTGACAGAAGAAGTTTCACACTAGAACTCATTGGTATCATAAAAGCCTATCTACTGTAATTTATATGCCATTATATTGGGTGCTACATCCCTCAATGCCCTAGTAGTTATAAAATGAGTACCTCTGAACATGGTGTCACACAAACAATTCTAATAATTTCACCTCAGCACAAAACACCACTAAGACGTGCACATCCATGTCAAAAAGCTCAAGTAAACGTGAATGTAAACCACAAATATGCAAATCATCAAAGGGTGTGTATATTATCTCACTTACTCGAATGAACAGCATAGTAAAACAAATCAAAATGACGACAGACTTCCAATATTTATCAGTCATTGTAATCTAATATAAACCAATGCACCAATAACACAATAACTGGCAATGGCATACAATTAATTGAAATAATGAATGGTAAAATTAGCTTTTAAATCTTACCAATGAAGTTCACTATAAATGTCTACTCTGCACCCGGTAACTTCCGATGCTCATGTCAACAGCTTGATATATATGTGATCGAAGCCGATTAGCTCAGGGGCAAAGGCAAACTAGCCCCTAAGGCCATCGTTGAACGCTCGTTGTACATGCACATGACATTCTCAGATCCATGGTGATTAACACTGAGGATGAAGGGCTAGCCCTATGCATAGCAAAATGAGAATGATTAAATGCCTTTTATGTAACATACCTTAATAATAATATAATTTCTCAAAAGAATATATACTTTTTTCTTGTTTAATGGACATAAAACATGTCAATTAATAGGTGAACATTACGCAATATGTTCAACATGTTTGTTTGTGTGTGTGTTTCATTATAGCGCATAGTGAATTTTGTAACAGTATTTGTGTGTGTTTGTGTTGCTCATCCATCATTGCAAAACTGCTGAAAAACTCTACAACAAATAAATACATTTATCAAATAACCATTCAGAAACCTGGTTCATTCTGAAAGTTGTTACTTCTGACGGAGTCTCTCCCTCATCAGTGTCTGAATCTGGTTCAAACATATAGGGCTGAACACCACTATTTTCAATGTCAGTCATATTGCTAATGATGTCTAGTTATCTGAAGCAGAGATGTCAAAACTCCGCCCTATTCTGGATAGCAGGCAGGGAGCACCAGCTCAATTGCATTTAAAGACACACACACAAAAACAGCTCGTTTTTATTCCCACCCAAAAATTGCCATCTTCAACATGGTATAATAAATTATCTGTAGGGTATTTTGAGCTGAACATTTACAGACACATTCTAGGGACACCAAAGCTTTAAATAACATCTTGTGAAAAGGGGCACAATAGGTGCCTTTAAACTGATAAATAGCATTAGCAGCGATGTATCATTCTGTTTCAGCAGCACATATCAGCTGATGGTAGACATGACCATTTGTTTTCATCAAGATGAAAGATTGAACGATTTGACAATCCATACATTTTCATAGAACATATGAATCATGCCAATATGAGCTCAAAATGCAGACACCTCCCTTAAGCATGATGCATAGGGAAATTTCATGTTGTAGTATTTACAACATGTACGGTATGTTGGCAATACGTCTTCGAATGAGATCGTCATGTGGAAAGCTTAGCATTATAAATGAAATGTCTTATTTGGTGCAAATATCTGAAATATCTTAAAGGGATAGTTCACCCAAAAATGTAAATTCTGTTATATTTACTCACATACACATATGACTAACTTTCTTCTGTGGAACACACAAGGATATATTGTTAAGAAAGCCCATGCAATCACTCATTAAATCCTTCATCATCTCATGCATACAGAGCACTAATCAAATAAGCAATATGTCAATAAAATCAATCTTGTCAATCTCCTCAATTGTTCTTGCAGGTCTTCAATACCAGAGGTGGGTTGAGGAGCCAAAAACTTTACTGAAGTAAAAGTACAAGTATAAAAAAAATATTTAAAAAGTCAATAAAATGTTATGGATGTGTAACCCCCTATATTCCATTACATAATACACATTTAACATGCATTACAAAATAATTATTTTTATTACTATTATTATTAATGGAAATACTCATCATTCACCGCCATGTTGTTTCAAACCTGTATGTTGCACATACAGCTGAAGTTTCACTTACTGCACTCTGGAGTAAATAGGTGTACTACAATCTTGCATTTCTCAGGACTCTTCCTTATTATGGTCTGGGGGAAGTGCGATTAAATGCTTACATTTTTTTAACGTGTTATTTTTTGTATGGTGTGAGTAAAAGCGGCAGCTGTTTACCACTTTCACTAGGTAACAACTGGAAGATTGTCACTGTGTTAAGTGAAGGATTACGGTTTGTCTCTTTTGATTTACTGCTAAAACCTGCCATGCACAGAATGACACTTGTTGTGATGAATATTAGAGTTTGCCTGCCATGAGCCCGCAAATGCGTTGCAAAAGATGTGAAGAATGTGAGTTGCTCTCTGAAGGGGATTTATTTGGAGACAAGCAGGTATGATGGATTAATGGACAATAATTGCAATCGTGAGCCTGCAAAGACGCAAATTATAATTCATCACAAGCGGTTCACTTCCACGATTTGGTACAATTGCATTCATATCAGCAGCGAACCGTACCAGAGTTCATGTGAACCATACCCAAAACCACCTTTTCAAGTGGACCTGGGTGTGGTTCGTGGGTGCATACCTGAGTTTGGAAAGCAGCGTTCACATTATTTAAATGAACCAAACTTCGACCCCGGATGTAAGGAGTAAATGTAGCCAGTTACTAACCAGCTCTGCTCATGACCAAACATAATGACACAAGAACCAATAAGTTCAAGAAGATGCTATACATCAAAACATCATATGCACATCAAAAACAAAATAAATTACTGAATGCAACTTTAAAATGCTGCTTATGTAGCCAGTGCACTAGGTTTTGCACCAAAACCCTATAACCCGACACACTAGAGAGAATAAAAGACATAATAGCATTGGAACGTATTGTGTTCAAATTTGTAACACCCCAGCTGATAATATACTTATGATTTTACGCCTTTGCAGAACTGTATTATCAAGGTCCATAAAATCCTCATCTCTTCAATTATTAGCAACAGGTGTTCCCATAGTAACTTCAAATTGAATGAAAAGCACAGAGTGACACGAAACAAATGGGACAGATGTAGAAAATCATCCAATCTCAACTCTCCACCACATAAATGCCAAGTGTTCCCTCACCTTTAAATCTAATAATATGAGTGCAACCCAGGGTAAATTAAGAAGATTTTCCATGGATAGAAAAGGGTTACCTTTCATTTTCTCCTCTCTGATGTCCATTTCCCATCTCTGTATAGTCCAATCTGGACTTTTTTCACAGTGATTTTCACTGCATTGTCTAGGTCTTTCTAGGTTATGAATGCAATTAGGCTGCATACTCAAACTTACTAAAGTGTAAACTAGGAGACAGTGTGATCTATTTATTAAAACTTGCTTAAGCTTGCCTTCTGCGGTTTTTATCAACAAAGTTTATTTTTCTGTCATGAAAGATAGGTCTGCATTTCCTCATGGTAGAGGGCTGCAGGGCATGTTTACAGACAAATGAAACATGGTGGAAAATGTATGTAGAAGTGAATTTATATTTACAGTATAATTAACCCTATTATCTTTGGGGTCAATTTGACCCCATTCATTGATTAACATCTAAAACATATATACATATATATTATATACATATAAAACACATATTTGAAGATATATAAAAATTTTACACACATTTGATTTGGATGATATTGAGGTCTCTATAACATGCAATTTTATAATCTTCAAAAACTGCCCTTTGCTTAAGGGCCCTAATAACCATACCTTGTGAGAGTCACTGATAGGTCACATGACATGGGGTAGGGGAAAACATAATTCCCATGAGAACTTTGATATTTCCCGCACCGTGAGGTAGGGGAAAACTTAATTTCCGCAAGGACATTTATAGTTCACCAACATAGCAAACATATAAAAGATTGCACAGCAGCCTTCTAAACAATTTCTCTTGGTGCTCTGTGGGCTCTCACTTTATGCTTTCTCTCATTTGAAAATGACCTCTAAGCAAAGGTTTTCTGTCAATGAGGTTTTGTCACAGTTCTTTGACAGTGAAAATAACATTGATGGAAATGTGTATGAAACAGAGGATACTGTTGAGGAGGATTATGAGGCATCCACCTCTGATGAGAATGAGACTCTTAGTGTTGACCCACATGTTGTCTCTTAACCACCAACAGACACATTAATTTCCAAAAATGGAATGTTATTATGGTCCCTCTCCCCACTTGAGCGACAGGGTAGACTTAGTGCTGCTAATGTCATAAAAATGGTTCCAGACCCCACCAGATATGCTGTCAGCCATGTCCAAGACATAAATCAGCATTTGAGCTCTTCGTAATACCATTAATCGAAAAGGACATACTTGAGATGACAAACTTAGAGGGGAGGCGTGTGAATGGGGACAGTTGTAAAGACTTGGATGTGACCCACTTGCAAGCCTACAATGGGTTGCTCATTTTGGCAGGAGATTACAAGTCAAAAGGAGAAGCAACAGCAGGCCTTTGGAATGCTGACACTGGAAGGACAATATTTCCAGCCACCATGTCTCTAAAGACATTCCATGTTTTATTCCGTATCATATGATTTTACGACAGAGAAACAAGGCAGGGCCAACAAGAGCGTGACAAACTCACAGCAATACTGTATGTATGAGACAAGTGGGTCCAGTGACAAACTCGCAGCAATATGAATGTATGGGACAAGTGGGTCCAGCGATGACCTTTTCTTTACAATCCAGGCCCCCACATCAACGTGGATGAATGCAAACCGGCCAAAAATGGTACCAAAATATGGGCAGCATGTGATGCACAGTCCAGCTATGCCTGCGAGTAGGATTTTCAAAGTAGGATTTTCCTGGAGCAGCTGGGTTCCGCGCTAGTGAAACCTCATATCGAGAGAAGACAGTGCTTTCCAAGAGCATCAACAGCTGCTGCAACTGTTGTGAAGGAAAATCCTAATGGAGACACACACCCAAGTGGTACAAACTGCAGGCAGGAAATGTGGCAGGTGCCAGGTCTGTCCCAACAGAAATTACTCCAAGACCAGCAACACCTGTGTGAAATGCAAGAAAAATGTGCGCAAGGAGCACACACACACTCTCTGCACATCATGTGCACAGTAGTGCAGACAAAAGGCTGGAATGTACCTTCTGGTGGGCTGTAGGAAAAATAATATGCAGTTCATATTCTGTCTATGCTGTTCGCATTCTGTCAAACTCATTTTGGTGACTATGTAACTTTGTTTTTTACTATCTCACACATACATATTTGCATACATAGCACTTACAGTAGCATAGTACAATGTGACATTGATTATGACATAATGCTCAAATGTAATTTTTTTTTTGTAAATAAAGTACTGTCATGTGTTATGTACTGAAGATCTGATGATGGTGATGTTCTGTTTTACAAATAAAATCCTTCTAAATGTTTGAAATTGTATTTGTTTTTCCTGGGGTCAATTATTTTTTTTTAATTTATGTTTTTATTTAAAGGGCTATTTAGGTAGTCAACAAAGAAACAAAGTACCTGACACACAAATTAGTCAGTCTACTTCGTTGCTGGGAAAGTGGATGGGCAAGTTTTTTTTAGAACATTCTTTGCTTCTGTGACGAACGTCATGGTTACTATTATAACCTCCGTTCCCCAAGGAAGGGAACGAGACGTTGTGTCGAAGGAAGTGACACAAGGGGTCTTCTCGGACGCGAATCGTACCTCTGAACCTGAGAAAAGGCCAATGTCAAGTTGGCAGACAGAATTTGCACACCCCGCCCCGGACACACGGGTATAAAGGGAAGCGAGGCAGTGAATGCCAGTCAGGATTTTGCACTGAGGACCCGAAAGATGAAGCATGGCCATTTAGAGTGCTAGGTCTAGTGCTGTGGCAGGAGGGACACAACATCTCGTTCCCTCCCTCAGGGAACGGAGGTTACAATAGTAACCATGACGTTCCCCTTCTGTCACTCTCTCGACGTTGTGTCGAAGGAAGTGACACAAGGGGTCCATATAAATACACCACGCACTGACCGTGTTACGTGACTGTCGGAAAAGGTGCAAAGCAGGCTATTGCATGTTAGAGGCACCCGTACTGAGTGCACGTAGCCCTCCCCAACGCTCCCTCAAGGAGTTTTGCATACCCACCTTAGGTTTTCCCGCACCCCTGAGGGGGAAAAAGGTGTTACATGCTTGCATGAGAGCAAGCCCAGCAGCCGCGGCCTCTCTCTCACTATGTCTCTCACATAGGACATAAAGCGGCTGGGGCCCAACTTAAGTCGGGGAAGCCAGTCTTTTCCCAGGGGGAGCAGGAGAGCCTGTCGGGAGCAACAGGTGTCCCGAGGCTAGGGTGCTGAGAGAAGACTCGAAGCACTTGTCCTGCTCCGTGCACCCGGCAGGGGGCAGCTTAGAGACTGAGGAAGAGGCCTAAGGAGGCGTCTTCAGATCTCGTCAGTGCCGGTGTGCTGGGTGCTGAGGCAAGACCGAAGGTAAGGTAGCTGTCCAGCCTGCAAATTTCCTATTCTTTCAGAAGGGGAAGACACTGCAGAGGCCACACCCTGCCCATTCCTGGGGGAGGTAAAGTGTGGCGAATACACCACGAGGGTTGTGAAGCCGGACGTGGGATGCGGCGTGGTGGTAGGTCCAGCCTAAGGAAGGGGGGACTCTACAGGCAGGGGGCCGAGGCAGCGGGGCTGCCTGAGGGAAACGCGGGTCCGCCGACAGGGGGACCATACTGCGGAAAATACATCACAAGGAGTTAGCCTGAAGAGGGAACTATGCCCGTGGAGCCCGACACCAGTACAGAGCCCTGAGACTCGTACTGGGTCTAGCCACGAGTTTCTCTGATGAATTCGTGGGCCAGAAGGCTAGGGAGGGAAAATATCCAGGCAGCGACGCTCAGTGGCTGACCTGGGACAGAAGGCACACTGGATCACTTTGGTGAAGGGCGCAAGGTGCAAGCGGAACACCCGGTCGGTTGTGCCGCAGTACCGAGTTCTACCGGCTTGGACCTGACAAAACACGGGACGAGACCGCCTCAACCCTTAGATTGTAAAATCTGGCAAAAGTATTGGGTGTTGCCAAGCCCGCTGCTCTGCAGATGTCTGCTAGGGAGGTGCTGTGGCTCAGTGCCCACGTGGACGCCACACTTCTAGTAGAGTGTGCTCGGGCCTGCAGGGGGGTGGGCATGCCCTGCGTGTGATAGGCTAAGGCAACAGTATCAATGACCAAGTGGGCTAGCCTCTGTCTGCCAAAGCAGGTAAAGAGCTGCTCAGAACATCTAAAGCTCTGCATGCAGTCCACATAGGTAAAGAATTACAGCCATCAACTCTAGGCAATTGATGTGCCAACGCTGCTGGGGTCCTTTCCAGGTGCCAGCGGCAGCGTGCCCATTGCACACGGCTCCCAACCCTGTCGAGAGGCATCTATGGTTACCATGACACATCTGGACACCTGCCGCAGGGGTACTCTGGTACGCAGAAAGCAGAGGTCTGTCCAAGGGTTGAAAGTCTGATGCACAAAGGGGTGATTGTCACTCGGTATGTGCCGTGGCGCCATGCCCATCTCATATGCATCAACCCGAGGGTTGCGACCACGGCTGAGGATGCCATATGCCCCAGGAGCCTCTGGAATTGTTTTAGAGGAACCGCTGTGCCGGGTTCAAAGTGAGCGAGGCACCTGAGCACTGACTGGGCACACTCGTTGGTGAGTCGCGCTGTCATCGAGACTGAATCTAACTCCATGCCGAGAAAAGAGATGCTCTTAACCGGGGTGAGCTTGCTCTTTTCCCAGTTGACCTGAAGCCCTAAACGGCTGAGGTGCCTGACCACCTGGTCCTTGTGAGCACATAATAATTCTCGAGAGTGGGCCAGGATGAGCCAGTCGTCGAGGCAATTGAGTATGCTGATGCCCACTTCACTTAGCGGCCTCTGCGACCTTCATGAAGACACGAGGGGACAGGGACAGGCTGAAGGGGAGGACCTTGTACTGATACGCCTGGCCGTCGAACGAGAACCATAAGAAGGGTCGGTGTCACGGCAAAATGGAGACGTGGAAGTACGCGTCCTTCAGGTCTACCACCGCAAACCAATCTAGCTGTCGAACACAGGTGAGAATCTGTTTCTGCGTAACATTTTGAACGGAAGTTTGTGCAAAGCCCAGTTGAGAACTTGCAAGTTTCGTTGCAACCCGCCGCTTTTCTTGGGTACGATGAAGTAAGGGCTTTAGAAACCCTTCTTCATCTCGGCTGGACGGACGGGCTTTATCGCACTCCCGGCAGGGGGTGGGTTAGAGACTGAGGAAGAAGTCCTAAGGAGGTGTCTTCGGAACTTGTCAGCGACGCCCTGCCGGAGGCAAGAGAGCTGCGTCCGGGGAACTGGGACTGGATAATTGTAAGGCCGGGGTGCTGTGAGAATGGCGCACACTGGCTGGATGACCCAGGGAGTGGGGAAATCGCTCTTTTGTTGAACATTTGGGTACCGCAACCTGAAGAGTGTGCGGCAAATGAACATAAGGAAAACAAGGATTCTCGTCCCGGCCCTCCACCGGGGGGATGGAGTGGTCTTGGTACCATCTCCAGAGCAAACATCCAACTGCCTGTGTTGCCCGTCTCAGGAGCGCTTCAGAGCTTTTCTGGTCCTAGAAGGGGTCCTGGAGACGGGGGGTGTACGCCGCCTGCGAGGTGCTCGACGTTGGGGCTGAGAGCTGGGCCCAGGTTGCGGAGCTGTCTGCCGTTGTTTGGTCGCAGGGAGACACCCTCGGGGCGTGCTGGATGGCTGGCGCCACGGCATGATGTGCAATATTGTCTTCGTCTGCTTTACCACCGAAAACTGCTGGGCGAAGTCGTCGACGGTGTCGCCAAAGAGGCCAAGCTGGGAGACGGGGGCGTTGAGAAATATTGCCTTGTCAACGTTGCGCATCTCAACCATGTTCAGCCAGATGTGGCGCTTCTGGACCACAAGGGTGGCCATCGCCTGCCCGAGTGCCTGCGCTGTGACCTTCGTGGCTCTGAGAGCGAGGTCGGTGGCAGAGCACAGTTCCTGCAGAACCGTGTAGTGGACGAGCGAGCGGGTCGGTTACGGGCATTGAAAGGTGCCCTCCATGACCGCGTCAGCTCGTCATGCACTTCCGGGAAGAATGGTACTGGGGGGGGGGGGGGGGGGGGGCTGAGTGTGTGGCTGTGAGTGGCGCCGGGCGCCGAGGTACCAGTCGTCAAGCCGTGAAGGCTGTGGGGAGGAGGGAGGGTTCCAGTCCACGCCCATGCTCGTGGCAGCCCGGGAAAGCATATCGGCCATCTGCGCCTCAGACTTCCGCATCAGACGCCTGGACGCTCTCCGATGCAGCAGTGATGTCATCATCCAAGCCCGGGGGCTCGAGGGAGAATGCCGGCTGGCCATGCGGCGAGTTGCATTCATCCCGAACCCGGACACAAGCACACGAGCGTGTTGGGGGGCGGATGGTTTGTGGGGATTTACCTGGCGAGACCGAGCCTGTCGTTATCCCCATATTGCCTTCATCGTCAACCGGGCCATCCTCAATCCCGTGGGAAGAAGGAGCGACGCGTGGGCCGGCTGAAGTGGCATTCACCTTACGGAAGGAGAGCCGCGACCGCAACGTTGCCATGGTCATGTTCTCGCAGTGAGAACATGAACCATCCACGAACGCCGCCTCAGTGTACCCAGGCACACGTGCTGTCGAAGCGCCCAGGGGCATGAACTGCAAAGCGTGCAGAGAGAGAAACGCCAGCTGGAAATGCGCCATGCGGATCCAACAGCCACGCTTCTCACTGGTAGAGGTGAGTGGAACAGTAGTGAGATTCAGTTGCTTGCTGCACAACCATTTGGCTCCGAAGAAAAATTCTGACTGGCATTCACTGCCCCGCTTCCCTTTATGTGTCCAGGGCAGGGCGTGCAAATAATGTCTGCCAACTTGACATTGGCCTTTTCTCAGGTTCAGAGGCACGATTCGGCGTCCGAGAAGACCCCTTGTCACTTCCTTCGTCACAACGTCTATGTTACCTATGCATTTTATAATTGCTTTCAACTCCTAATTCATCTACAAATGAATATCAAAAAACAAAAAGTTTATCCAAACAGAATTTATTCCTCGATGCTTACAAGCAAAGTGTGACAACTGTTTCACAAATCGCATGCCCCAAACCATGTTCCTTAGCCGAAGCAACATGTGAGTCTAAGCTCCACCCTCTCAGGCCTTCAGAATTTCCACAGAATCCCACAACAATGGAGTGAATAGGCATCTAACGTCAGATTGTCAGATTCATCAGCCAATCAGATAGATTTATTTGTTCTTGGTGGGCATGGTCTTTAGTATATGTCACAGTCCAGGCCTTCTAGCTGGCCTTGAGTGATGCAATTTAAGTGATGTACGTAATTTGAAAGAGTATATCACAAGATCTTGCTAACGAGTCGGCTGTCATCACTGCTGGTACTGCCATTGAGAAAGAGATCCTTATGGATTTAAAAACCTAAGATGTTCTGCATGATCGTGCAATTGATTAAATAAAAAGGGAATGAGGGCTGATTTTCACTTCAAGCTAATTGGTAAGGGCTTTTTGCATTGTAATAGCAACATCAGGAGTTTTATAAGTGTAAAATAGGCTGCTTGAGCAATATATAACAAATTAAATTCTATTATTAATTTAATTAATAATTAATCATTAATAAATATTAATTGATAGTAAAAACTGATCTAAACAACCAGTGCACCCTACAGACTTATGTCCACTGCACTAGTCAGTGGCGTAAGTCAGGGCAACTACTCATTTGCCATGGGGGCCGCAACTGGGGGGCGACCGCCACCAAGCAGAATATGTTCCATTGGGTGAGGGACGCTATTGCCCTGGCCTACGAGGTGCGCAGTCAGGCTTCTCCAGTAGGTATCAGGGATCACTCTACCAGAGGTGTCGCCTCCTCTAAAGCCTTGGTTAGAGGTGTCCCTCTGAAGCATGTTTGTGATGCGGCAGGTTGGTCTTCTCTGCACACATTCATCAGTTTCATAGTTTGGATGTTCCTGTCACTCCGGGCTCTTATGTCCTGAGTCTACATCTCAAGCTCATGTCTGAGAACTCTCACGCTCTTGTCAGAACACTACACAATCGTTGGGGGATTGTATACTTAGGTTTAAGTATATAAATTTAACTGATCTAAGATACATGCTGCTGAAAACAGACATTCCATTCTATTAGATAGACGACAAGGTAACTCTGGGTGCTGAATTGATCTTGTTCCAGCTTTCAAGAGTGCTGGTGTATGTGTGGTGTACACATTTGCTGTACTGCAGGCGAATCATGACACATCATAGGTTATCTGTCTGTCATTAGGAAGAGAGGGTCATAAAAGGAGGCAGAGTTCTGGTCTCATATATATATATATATATACAGTGCCTTGCGAAAGTATTCGGCCCCCTTGAACTTTTCGACCTTTTGCCACATTTCAGGCTTCAAACATAAAGATATAAAACTGTCATTTTTTGTGAAGAATCAACAACAAGTGGGACACAATCATGAAGTGGAACGAAATTTATTGGATATTTCAAACTTTTTTAACAAATAAAAAACTGAAAAATTGGGTGTGCAAAATTATTCAGCCCCCTTAAGTTAATACTTTGTAGCGCCACCTTTTGCTGCGATTACAGCTGTAAGTCGCTTGGGGTATGTCTCTATCAGTTTTGCACATCGAGAGACTGAAATTTTTGCCCATTCCTCCTTGCAAAACAGCTCGAGCTCAGTGAGGTTGGATGGAGAGCGTTTGTGAACAGCAGTTTTCAGTTCTTTCCACAGATTCTCGATTGGATTCAGGTCTGGACTTTGACTTGGCCATTCTAACACCTGGATATGTTTATTTGTGAACCATTCCATTGTAGATTTTGCTTTATGTTTTGGATCATTGTCTTGTTGGAAGACAAATCTCCGTCCCAGTCTCAGGTCTTTTGCAGACTCCATCAGGTTTTCTTCCAGAATGGTCCTATATTTGGCTCCATCCATCTTCCCATCAATTTTAACCATCTTCCCTGTCCCTGCTGAAGAAAAGCAGGCCCAAACCATGATGCTGCCACCACCATGTTTGACAGTGGGGATGGTGTGTTCAGGGTGATGAGCTGTGTTGATTTACGCCAAACATAACGTTTTGCATTGTTGCCAAAAAGTTCGATTTTGGTTTCATCTGACCAGAGCACCTTCTTCCACATGTTTGGTGTGTCTCCCAGGTGGCTTGTGGCAAACTTTAAACGACACTTTTTATGGATATCTTTAAGAAATGGCTTTCTTCTTGCCACTCTTCCATAAAGGCCAGATTTGTGCAGTATACGACTGATTGTTGTCCTATGGACAGAGTCTCCCACCTCAGCTGTAGATCTCTGCAGTTCATCCAGAGTGATCATGGGCCTCTTGGCTGCATCTCTGATCAGTCTTCTCCTTATATGAGCTGAAAGTTTAGAGGGACGGCCGGGTCTTGGTAGATTTGCAGTGGTCTGATACTCCTTCCATTTCAATATTATCGCTTGCACAGTGCTCCTTGGGATGTTTAAAGCTTGGGAAATCTTTCTGTATCCAAATCCGGCTTTAAACTTCTCCACAACAGTATCTCGGACCTGCCTGGTGTGTTCCTTGTTCTTCATGATGCTCTCTGTGCTTTAAACGGACCTCTGAGACTATCACAGAGCAGGTGCATTTATACGGAGACTTGATTACACACAGGTGGATTCTATTTATCATCATTAGTCATTTAGGTCAACATTGGATCATTCAGAGATCCTCACTGAACTTCTGGAGAGAGTTTGCTGCACTGAAAGTAAAGGGGCTGAATAATTTTGCACGCCCAATTTTTCAGTTTTTTATTTGTTAAAAAAGTTTGAAATATCCAATAAATTTCGTTCCACTTCATGATTGTGTCCCACCTGTTGTTGATTCTTCACAAAAAATGACAGTTTTATATCTTTATGTTTGAAGCCTGTAATGTGGCAAAAGGTTGAAAAGTTCAAGGGGGCCAAATACTTTCGCAAGGCACTGTATATATATAGGGGTTTGTCTTGTTTATCTAGTTATTAGTTGTTGTTGTTTTCGATTTTTTGACAGCACATTTGCGCTGTTGCAGTGTTGACCCTTAGATGGTGCAGTTGTGGCACCTGGACAGCACATTTGCGCTGCTTGCAGTTTTTTATTTTTCCCCTCAGCTTGAGCCAAGTTAGACATGCACGGTGCAAGCTGACAGAACACCCTAGCCAGTTTAGGTGACGACTAGCACGGCAGAGCTGACAGCATACACCTGTAACCACCAGAGCAATTGTATGTTCAACTGAATCCAGAATACATCGCTTGAGTATTTAAGTTGTTAGGTATAAGTATATAAATTGAACTGGTCTAAGATACATGCTGCTGAAAACCAACATTCCATTCTATTAGATAGCCGACAAGGTAACTCTGGGTGCTGAAGTGATCTTGCTCCAGCTTTGAAGAGTGCTGGTGTATGCTTCTGCATACAGGGTCCCTTGAGTAGACACATTTGCTGTACTGCAGGCGAATCATGACACATCATAGGTTATCTGTCGGCCATTAGGAAGAGAGGGTCATAAAAGGAGGCAGAGTTCTGGTCTCAGGTCCGGAGACATGTGGAGAGAGGGCAGAACTCTGTTAGAATGGGTTAGGCAATAGTTGATCCTTATAAAAGTACAGGAGAAGTAAATAACTGAAAATTGCTTTTTTTGTTTCTATCGTTTTTTTGTAGATACTGCAGTTTCGGCACCTAGACAGCACATTTGCGCTGCTTTCAGTGTCGTGAGAGGTTTAGTTGCTCAGCCTAAATACGCTGCAGTTGCGGCACCTGAACAGCACGTTGTGCTCAGCAGTCTGAGTAGATGACAAGCATAATGAATTATGATTGGACACCACTGATTATGAATTAAGAAGTGTAAGCCACAGAGGGAATATTCTTCTATTTAATATCTTATACTGAACAGTAGGTGCGATCATGCGATACAGCCTCAGATCCTGTTGGATATTGGTATGAATTTGTTGCTGCATTACACAAGCATTATGTCTTTCAAAGCTTACGTAGTCATACGTGAGTGACCCTAGATCAGGGGTCGGCAACCCGTGGCTCCGGAGCCGCATGCGGCTCTTTCATCCCTCTGATGCGGCACCCTGTGGCTTTTGAAAATAGAGTATTTGATTTAGAATTTTTTATTATTATTATTCGTTCGTTTTTAAAATGTAAATCTAAATTTCAAGATTATGGTGATCTTGTAATATCTAAATAATGTATTATTTTTGTAATTTTTAACACAAAAACTTGTTCAAATCTTTTGTCGCTCTTAATATGCGACAACCGCCAGTGCGCGATTTCTTGAACTTGACGTGTAGAACTGCTGCGGAAGGTTGATCTGAGCAAAAATCCCTTCAAGAAGTGGATGAAGTCTGCAAATTCAAGTACATATGCTAGTTTTGTAGCCGCTCAGGAAATAGTCAGGCACTGGGAGCCGTTCACAGACGGAGAATATATAAAATAATCTTTCATTAAGATTTCAGAACATCTATTCACGGACTTTAAAAACAAGAGTCAAATTGTGCAGAAAATCAGGGATATGCCCCTCTCTGCAAAGACCGTCAAAGACAGAACCATAAAAATGGCAGAAGACATCACCACACAGCAAATTAAAGACATCAATTCAGCTGTGGCCTACTCAATTGCCTGCGATGAATCCAAAGACAAAGGTGATATTGAACAAATAGCGCTGTTTGAACACGCTGAACACAGCCCTGCACATGTTGGAGGAGGTTTTGGCATTTGAGCGCAAGTTGACAGTGCTTGCCAGAGATTTACAGAAAGGTACACCGTCACACTTCCCCAATTTGAGAGAGTTCAAAGAAGCTCACGTGATAAATTCGGAGTATTTGCAATCTGCAATCATCGCAATGCAAACATCGTTTGGGAAACGATTCTGTGAGTTCAGAGAGGAAAAAAAACACATTATCCTTCCCTGTCACTCCCCTAAGCCTCGATCCATCCCTGCTGAATACGACTGCATTGGCAGGTGTGAGTCAACCTGATCTTGAGATGGAACTGGCCGACAAAGACATAAGGGTGTCCAAGTTTAAACACTTGACAGCAGACCTTGAAGATGTTGCCCGTCGGAAGGCCGTTCTTGCTCAGAATCACAAATGGCGTGATACTGAAAACCTCCCCAAACCGGACAAACTTGTGTTCGAAACTTGGAATGCTATCCCCGCCGTTTATGTGAACATGAAAAAGTATGTGAGCAGGTGTTCTCCAACATGAACTTTATTAAAGGCAAACATCGCGCACGCCTCACAGATGACAGCTTACGATCCTGCGTAAAGATGAAGGTAACGTTATAGTTTGTTTATACGGCAAAAAAACAAAAAGATATGCAGTGTTATTTCATTTTAAATGTCAAAAGGGTTTTGTGGCTCCCAGTGTTTTCGTTACTGTGGGAAACTGGTCCAAATGGCTCTTTGCGTGGTAAAGGTTGCCGACCCCTGCCCTAGATGATATCAGGGGTGTAAAGTAATTGAGTAAAAATACTTAAGTATAATTTTTTGGAATTTGTACTTTATTCGAGTGCAATTTAAACAGAATATTGTAATTTTACTTTATATAAACTTAAAAAGTTTAAAGTAAATTACTTTTGAAAAAATGCCAGCAAAATTCCCTGTATAAAATTAAATTAATTATCAAATGAATAAAGCATTCAATAAAATAATTACCAAACAACAACAAAAAATATTTTACTATATATATGCCTGTGGCACGGTGGAGGGCGGGACCGGGGCGTAATCATGCCCCGGTCCCGCCCTCCACCATGCCACATTGCGGCAGCGAGAGAGAGAGGAGAGAGAGATAAAAAAAAAAAAAACTTACTCGCCGGTTCTCTGATACGCCGTAGCTTGTTCCTCAGCCACTTCTCCACCCTCTACAGGACAACAGCCGCGCCTCTCCGGGCAGATCGGAGGCAGTCCTCAGCCCCTGGCGGACGGAACACCCCGCCGTGTTCCCGGGGAGTCGAAGGGGCCTCCCCCCGGTTCTCCCGCTCCAGGCGGTCGGCAGCGAGCCCTCCCCCCGCACGCGGTCGGCGGTCTCCAACCCCGCCACGTTCCAGCGGCTAGTAGTGGACTCCCCCGCCCCTGGCAGCGGCCCTAACCACTCCAGGTGGTCGGCCAGGAGCCCCTCCTCCCCTCGCGGTCGGCGGCCGTTCCTCCACATCCAGGCGGCTGGGCTCCTCCGTCCCCCGGCAGATGGCCGCGACTGCTCCGCTGGGCAGTGGCGAGAACTCCGCTACGGTGCATTCCTCTTCCTTCCCGGGTTTTGGCACCAATGTAGAACAGTTCATTTTCACGGGCAAGGAAGAGGCGAGAAACCGGCTTGACATATAAAATAATAGGTTTAATGAGAAACTCGAAATACAAACACATAAGACAACGGACATGTCCGTGAACGATCTCTCTCTCTCGCATCGCCGTCCGCGAGTGGCCCTTATCCCTCTTGACGGCTTGATCAGCCTAATACGGGACCGGGCGTGTGTAATCACGCCCTGGTCCCGCCCTCCACCGTGCCACATTGCCTTTTCTTCACAAACTTTTTTTAAAAAATATTTTAAATCTAACCTCTATCTAAAATCTTTACCTCGAATCGCATTTGCTGAGCTTCTTCAGAATGTAAATTGCATTATGACGCTAAAATTAATTTTAGATGACAATCAAGTTCAGTTGGTTGTTAAAAGTTGTTGGACAAATATGCGGGACACAATGCAGATGTGATGGTGATGCTTTAGATTAGATGATTGTTCAAAATAGCCTATTGAATATCAAGAATGTATCATATGTAAACCCTGATATTACACCACATACATTTTTCTTTAATAACTGCACACAGCATTTACACATCGATGGATGGTCCTTATACTAAGACCGAAAGTTTCCCTCACTACTAGGTGCTTGAACAGGGCCATGACGATTCACTTTTGGGTTGGAACGGGTGGCAAACTGCAATAGGCGCAACATCAAGAGGACCAGTTTTACAGTCCTATTAGAAGGGCAACTGCTCCTTTTTGATTGCAATTTCATCTTCTGATTGCATTTATTTGTGAAATTAAATTGACAGTTAGCTGTCAAATTTCAATGAATTGTCTCAATATTCTCCCCATTTGATTCCTCATGCCATGACCTCTTTTGGATAATTTAATGATGCTTTCAGCTATCAATAAGAGTATAGTACTCTCAGCTCCATTTAACACAATTTACCTTATGTAGAACCCTACTGAAAAATTTGTTATGATTTTTCTCTCAAAATCAGCACAGAAAAAAGTACAATTTCGTCTTGATCTGCTATCGATATGCCCATTAGGACAATTTATAGCCAAATTAAAAGCACATTAAAATAATTACAATATTCTTAATGTTGCTATATTTTATATTGCCAGCAAAGTCATTGCAAATATATTGTCAATGTATCGTAACTTCTTGTAGGTGATGAGAATTTTTGCCCAAAGAGACAAGTATAGATTTTTTTTTTACTTTAAAACTAGAAACCTACTACAAAATATTCCTTTGATTGTTCTCTTTGTAAACCATCCACTTATGTGTAATTCACCTTGATCCTCGAAAAGCATGTACCATAACTGACAAGAAGCACAGATAGTAGAAAATAGATTTTTCATCCATGGTGGTGAAGTTGGTGGACCCTCTGCATGGGGTCGTCATAGAGACATCAGGTGCTCTGCTAAATTGTCCTGGCCTTTCCCCTGCCTCCCTCAAACATTTACAAAGCTAGCTCTCCCCTGCCAGTGTCTGCTACACACACTTAACTCAACACTATTTTTTCTACTCTCTCTTTTTTTTGGTATTTCAAAGGGCCACATGGCATCTTTGTTATGGGGAGCTCTTAACAGCCTCATGCTAATCATAGCACTTAGAGAATCAAGCCTTTCAGGCAAGCGTATGCCTTGTGTTTTTGGTAGTGTTAGCCTAACAACTGAAGCAGAGTTGGGTTGTGAGTACTGTCAAAGAGTCTGGATCTACCCCATCTGGATATCAAAGAAAATATTAGACATTTACAGATACAATGAGCCATTGATAATACAGATGTCTATCTTTCCAAAGCAATTATTTTGTTTTTGCCATACCGATCATATTGCAGATCAAAGCTACATTTAGCATAACACCGAAAAGTGTTTTCCAAAACACAAGTTCTTTCTTATCGCACATTATAAATCTGTGATTTCTGAGGAGCATTTATAGAACACATGCGGGCAGTTATTTTGACTGTTATAACACCACTCATGCAGATATTTTTTCCTTTCTGGTGTATATTTTAGAATAATTTGCAAGTGACATCAATTTGCAAGTGAGAATGGTAAAATTAGTTGCAGCAAAATTTTCTAAAGTTATTGCTTCTCAAGACATCAAAGGTGCTAGAAATTCTGTGATGTGGAGTAACCTTTATATACTGGTTCAAATTTTGCACATTTTATCAAAATGTTTTGACAAGACTGCCCCTGCATAAGTTATATACTTTATTCAGCATTCCAAAAATAGTTTCTGTCATTAATTACTGTTTTTTGTAAAAAAAAAAAGTAATGTAATTTTAAATTATTGTAATATGATTATAGTTGCAGTACATTAATTATTTATATATTTCTAAAATAACATTTATTTAGAATATATTTAACACATGCATAATGTTCATATGTACATCTATTTGTGTTTCTGAATGTATGTGTATGACAATAAACGAGGAAATATAGACATTATGTTTAATTGGATTAGAGGAAAAACAAAACATGTATTATTATAGTGTTTGAGAAAGTAACTTAAAAGTAAAGTAATTAATAATGTAATTACTTTTTATAAAGAAGTAATCAGAAAAGTAATTTGATTACAATTTTAAAATTGAATTAGTATTTTGTATGGAATACTTTACTTGAGTAACTTACCCTGCACTGTTTACTCTTTCTCATGTCATTCCAACCACCTATGACATTCTTTCAAAAAAATAGATTTAAGAATATCCTGGCTGCTCTTATTCATATTCAATTCAAGTTTATTTAGAAAGCACAATTGAAAACAACAAGTGTTGACAATTGTGCTGTACAGCAGCAGATTTACACACAGAAAACATATAATCAAATTTTATTTAAAAGACATAGATACAAAATACTGAGGTTGGTTAAAAGCCACGGAGAAAAGGTACGTCTGCAACTTTTAAAACAAAACAAGTTTTAAAATCATGTATTGTTGGAAAAAGTTCAAATATAAATAGGTGTTTATAACTGTTCCATAGTTTTGACGCAGCTACAACAAAAGCAAGGTCACCCCTCAGATTTAGTTTAGGAACTGTCAATAGCCTCTTATCTGAGGATCTAAGTGATCTCAGGAGATTGTGTCTATGTAAAAGGTCGGCAAGATACAAAGGTGCTGATCCATTCAATTATTTAAAAACAAATAATAATAATTTATAATCAGTTTTAAAATGAACCGGAAGCCAGTGAAGAGAGCTTAAGATTAGGGTAATATGTTCATGCTTACATGCACCCGTCAGCAGTCTGGACCATTTGCAGTCGAGCAAGGGATGCATGGCTAATTCCTATATAAAGGGAATAGCAATAGTCTAGTCAGGAAAAGATAAAGGCATGAATAACCTTTACAAAATCCTTAAATGACAAAAAAAGGCTTGACTTCAGATAAAAGTTTTAGATTTAAAAAAAAAAAGTTTTTAACAACAGAATTTATCTGTTTGCCAAACTTAAGTGCACTGTCAAATACAAAACCTAGATTTTTCACTGACGATATATGGAAAGAAGCAAGATAGCCCAGATTATGATTGGGGGGACCAAAAATATCAGATGGCCCAAACATAATTATTTCAGTTTTACTCTCATTAAAGCTTAAAAAATGTAGAGACATCCATGATTTCAGATCAGTTAGACAGGCCAGCAGGAGTTTTAGTGCATTTCTGTCATTTATTTTCAGTGGTAAATAACTTTGGGTGTCGTCTGTGTGACAGCGAAATTATACCCCATGTTTCTTAAAAATACATCCAAATGGAAGCATATATAGAGAGAACAGGATAGGGGCCAAGATACAGCCCTGTGGAACGCCACAGGTAAGAGGAGCTTACGCAGATGAGAACTCTCCAAGATGAACTGAGAAACTTCTATCTGTAAGAATTTAAACCAACTGAGAGCATTACCATAAATACCCACACATTGCTTAAGGTGCGAGATAAGGATACTGTAGTCTACAGTATCAAAAGCTGCACTAAGATCTAATAAGAACAGGATCGACGAATTCCCTGAATCAACAGTTACAAGAGTATCATTAAAAACTTTTTGAACGGCAGATTCAGTGCGATGATATGTTCTAAAACCAGACTGAAATATTCTGCAATTGTTATTATTATCTAAGAAAGTCTGTATCTGTACGAGTACAGCTTTCTCCATAATCTTTGAGATAAAAGGTAATTTTTAATGTGTCGAGATTATTTTTTTTAAGGAGAGGTTTTTTTAACAGGGGGATTTATAGTATAATTTATAGTAGAAAACAGCACCCTCGTTTTATGATGCTAACAACAGAAAAATAGTTTGTCCTTGCTGCTTTCACTCCATTCTGACCCTTTGATAATGAGTCTCCTAAAATTTCTTATGACACCTGAAGCTTGTCCTTCTTTCATCTATGTTCAGCTCTTCGACATATTCATCTTAGAGAGCGGATGATATCATTCAGCCTTGACTCTGAATTTGGTTTAGCAGGTTTAGCATTAAGGGGAGCAACTGAATTCAAGATCTTAGTTCAGGTATATTTGAAAACATTCATATGATCCTCAGCACTTCATCGATTTAGAGGACAGTCAAGGTTTAAGGACTGTGAAGCCTCTTTGTATGCAAACGAGAAATCGTCTCGGGTTACATATGTAACCCTTGTTCCCTGAAAAATGCGGAACGAGATGCTGCGCTGAAGAGAGCTTTGGGAACACGTCTCAGTTTTGACCAGCTGTGAATATGCATGCAACACGTCAATGAACATTGACCGGAATTTATAGCCTCTGCCGGTGTAATCATTGGAAGCTCCTGGCGCAGTGGCTATAAAATAGATGCGTCACTAGTGCATCATCAGGTATTTTGTCTGAAGAGCAGTCCTGGGGCATCCCAGTGCGGCAGAAAAGCACAGCATCTCATTCCGCTTTTTCAGGGAACAAGGGTTACATACGTAACCCGAGATGTTCCCTTTACAAAAAGCTTCACTATGATGCTGCGCTGAAGAGCGCTTTGGGAACGAAAATACCCACGCCACCACACTGTGGGTAATAGCCATAAGAAAAACCATCTTGAGAGTCAGAAGTCTGTCAGATGCTGACTCTAGAGGTTCAAAGGGGGTCTCAACCAGACGGGCGAGTAGAGGATGTCGAAATGGCGGCCACATAAACCCTGAGAGTGGTGGGGCATATGCCTGCTGACAGTTTTTCCTGCAGAAAGTCCAGAACTGAAGCAATCTGGCAGTTAACTGGATCTTATGTGTACTGCACCATTTTTCAAAGACACCCCATTTATTGGCGTAGATCCTTCTGGTAGAGGGAGCCCTAGCACTTAAAATGGTCTCGATAACCTCAGGTGAAAGCCCTGTGTCCCTCAGTTGGTACACTTCAGGGGCCAAATGTGAAGGTTCCACAGATTGGGCCGGGGATGAAATATTGTCCCCTGTACCTGAGACAGAAGGTCCCTCCTGTTCGGAATCGCCCAAGTTGAGCCATCGAGGAAAGACATTATCTGTTCGGCCAGCGCGGTGCTATCAGTAAGAGGCAAGACCCTTGCTGGCGAACTCTGGCCAAGACTCCCGGGAGCAGAGAAACCGGGGGAAATGCATACAGGCGCATTCTGGTCCATTCTGGGGGCTGGGTGACTCAGAGAGAAGTAGAGGGGACATTGCACTGAGAAGAGGCAAAGAGGTCCACTTCTGCCCTGTAAAATCTCACCCAGATTTGCTCTACTACCTCGGGGTGGAGTTTACACTCCCCCGTCGGTAATTTCTGTCTGGAAAGTAAATCTGCTCCCACATTCAGGCATCCAGGGATATAAACTGTCCTGAGTGACAGGAATTTGCACTGGGCCCAAAGGAGAATCCGATCTGGCGTGAACGTAGACCTCCTTGATGATTTATGTAGGAGACTGCTGTTGTGTTGTTCACCCGCACCAAGACACGGCAGCCTCTGAAGACAGTATTTCAGGGCCAGAAATACAGCCATCAACTCAAAACAGTTAATGTGACAATCGAGCTGATGACCCTCCCATTCCCCTTAAGCTGGACGATCTCTTAAGACCGTTATCCAGCCCGTCAGTTAGGCATCTGTTGTTAGCAGCCTGCAACGACAAGACACATCTAGAGTGGGACCCAAGTTAAAAAACCGGGGTCTGAACCACATAGAAAGGGAACGAAGCCCGAGGCACGTAACCCTTTTTTGTCTTAGGGGACTGACCCTTGGATGAAACCCCCAGGCTTTTAGCCACAGCTGGAACGGTCTCATGTGCAGAAGGCCCAAAGGGATCACCATGGACACAGACGCCATGAGACCTAGTATCCGTTGATAATGACGAGCATTGCAACCTTGACCTAGCCTGACTTTGCTCAGGGTGTTCTGATTCGAGTGGGGGACAAATGTGCCCGCATCTTGATGGAATTCCATATAACTCCCAGATAGGTAATTCCCTGGGTGGGAGAGAGAACGCTCTTTTGACGTTGAGTCTCAGACCCAGAGAAACCAGATGAGCTAAGGCGATATCACTGTGCTGAACTGCCAGTTCTTGGAACTGCGCTAGTATCAGCCAGTCGTCTATGTAATTCAGAATGCGGATACCCTGGAGTCACAAAGGAGCCAGTGCTGTATCCGTGCATTTCGTGAATGTGCGGGGTAATAGGACTAGGCCGAATGGAAGAACCCGATACTGGAAGGCTTCACCCCCGAAAGTGAACCTCAGGAACTTCCTGTGCTGTGGTAGAATTTCTATAAGAAAATATGAGTTGATGAGATCGATCGTGAACAGCCAAAACGTGATGTTGGGCTTGTGACACGACCGTCTTGATAGTTAGCATCTTGAACTTGAACACCCTGACTGAGCGGTTCAAGCCTCGAAGATCTAAGATCGGACGCAACCCCCCACCCTTCTTGGGGACCAGGAAGTATTTGCTGTAATAAATAGCCTGATTCTTTCTCTGGAGGGGGAACACGTTCTATGGCCTCCTTTGACCAAGAGATTTTGCAGTTCTTTCCACAGTAGACATGCCTGCTCCGGTTTCACGGAAGTGGAGACCACGCCATTGAAACGTGGAGGACAGTGAGAGAATTTAATTCTGTAGCCTCATTCTACTGTTCTTAGGGCCCACATAGAAATACCGGGCAGAAGTTTCCACGCTGCCAGGTTTTCTGAAATGGGTACTAATTTTGACACTTCCTGTTGAGGGGATGTCGGGTGTTCTGTGTCCTGGAATAAGGCAGGAAGCAGCAGTACACCCAACTTTTTGTTGGAAGTCTCTGCCTCCCGAAACACCAGACGTGGCGGGAAAGGAGAGGATTCGTGGGGGTACCGGGAGGGGGGAAGTGAATGATACACGCACCCCGTCCCGAGGGGAGCTACCCCCACAGGGCTTTTTCCTTCTAGAAATTACTTCCCTGAGGTCTTGCTTTGGGGGCTGCTGAGGGCAACGAACCGGCCCCGTCTTTACGAGGGGGAGCACGATTAGCCAGACATAGTTTTTGAGCCTCCCGTCTAGGAAGACCGGGATGGGGCTGGGTGGCCGACAGCCCCCTCCCCCTGAGTGTGGTGAGGAAGAAACTGCCCGAAGGCTTCCTTGTGAATTTTTGCCTCCTGGAACCTGGTGATAGCTACATTCATAACGTCACCAAATAAGCCAGAAGGAAAAACCGGGGCATCGAGAAGGAAAGTTATGTCCTTGTCTCTGATGCCCGATAGGTTAAGCCACAAGTGTCTCTCCGCCTTCCCCACAAGCGTGCAGGTGGTCCTGCACAGCTTTGTGGGGAGAGTGGGTCTCTTTAGCGATGACGCCTAGCAAGGCGAAAGATAACCCGCAAGTGTCTCTTCTACCGGCTACATCACTGAATACTTCAACAGACTAGCCTAGTACGCCTGTATCACTGCCATAGTGTGCAGGGCAGCACCAGCCTGACCTGTTGTCTGATAATCCTTCCCCACAAGCGTGGAGGTGGTCCTGCACAGCTTTGTGAGGAGAGTGGGACATAGAAGAAAGGAAGGGACTGATATAGCGTTCCCTTCCCCCTTTTTTTAGTTTTTTTATTTATTTAAATTTTATTTATTTATTTTGCCACCAGACAGAAATCTGTCTTCTAGTTTGAAGCGTTTGGGTGTGTGTGTGTGGGGGGGGGGGGGGTCTCTTAATTCCACAGCCGCTTTATTATTATGCACGGGATTTACAGAGGTTCAGTGTCCTCGTGAACCGAAGAGGCGCTTCAGATTTACGAGGATCGCTGGATCTGGGGAGAGAGCAAGCGAAAGGGATGAACCCGTCTCTCGCCCCTCAGCCAGATCCATACGAGAGTCCCACGAATGAAGTGTGGGCACTGACTCCCGGAAGTAAGCAAGGCGAGCGCAAAGCATTTTGCCCGAAAGCAGATCGCAATGCTCGCACCCACCCTGCCCCAATGCGAGAACAGCATGCTCCTCCCCCAAACAAACAAAACAAAACTGATGCGTGTCCCTCGGCCATAGAAAAGAGACAGGGGAACATGCATCGTTTGCCTTGATTTTCCTTTTTTTTCTTTAGAGGAAAGAGAAAGGAGAAAATGTTCACTGCGCACTGCCTAACAGAATCTAACTCCTAACAAAGGAAAGAAAGTTTGACAGGCTTGTGATAGCACACAGCACAGAATGGCTCTGAAGACAAAAAAATCTGATGATGCACCGGTGACGCATCTATTTTATAGCCACTGCGCCAGGTGCGTCCAATGATTACACATGCAGAGGCTATAAATTCCGGTCAATGTTCATTGACGTGTTGCATACATTTTCACAACTGAGACGTGTTCCCAAAGAGCTCTTCAGTGCAGCATCATAGTGAAGCTTTTTGTAAAGGGAACTCCCTTAGTAGTAGAGGTAATTGAATGAGACCAGTGGACAGGAATGTGGGGTTAAACAGTTAGGTGTGGGAGGGGAGTAGAAAACATAATCTTATAGTCAGCAAAGCTAATGTCACATATTTTAATATCACAGATCAACAAACCATGTGACAGAACAATCTAGTGTGTGAACATGTACATGTGTAGTGCCTTTCACCAGTTGGTCAAAGCCAAAAAAATCAATGAGGTTTAAAATGTCTTTAGCCAGAGAGTTCGTGAATAGCATACATGAATGTTAAAATCCCAGACAAGTAATATTCAATTATAATTAGGGACAAAACTCCCTAAAAAGTCCATCTTTTCATCAATAAAATCGTTATTGAATTTCGGAGGCCGGTACTCCACTGAAAACCCACAGGGTTTACCAGGTCTAGTAAAAAGACTAATGGGCGAACATCACATCACATAATTCATATTGTTGAGTCAAGCTTATACATTTGGATAGTCAAAACTAAACCACTGATCTGCATCTGATTGCCTATTGGACATTAAGCTTTAAGTCAATATATTTTGTCCTGCCTTAAAGCCCATCATTTCTTTATGATGATTTGTTAATCTCTCAAATGGTCAAAAATTGCAGCAAACGAACAATAATTGATGAACGTGATTGACAGTGCATGTGAAATTCAAAATCACCACTTTTGATTACAGAGAGTGTTCGGTACTGGTAGTTCGGAGATACACACACACTTATTTGCAATCTGATGTAATTCAGATTTCATAATCAGATATTTTGCCAGATTTTTAGTTTTTAGCTTCAATGTTTCACTGTTTGAGTAGTATTTTATAACTGGCCGATCCTTTGGCAGCAATAACATCAACCAAGCGTTTCTGGTAGTTGTAGATTGGACCTCAGTTGCCTCCGTGTTTGAGACCATCAATCCATGCACCTTATCATGTGGCTTGTTGAGCACCTTGTGTTGTGGAGTGTCAAGGTGGCCTTTGGCAAATTTCAGGTGTGCAGCAACATTTTTGGTGGAAAGCAGCGGCTTCCTTCTTGTTGTCCTGCCGTAGACACCATGGCTGTTTCATGTTTTCCATATAGTTTTACAAAGTTATCTCGAAGAGCTTAGATATTCATCTATCCACACATAGACAAATTTGATGTAAATGGAGACAATTTAGTACAGTGGCTACTCTCCCTTGAATGGCCGTCCAGCCAAGATGACTTAAAGAGCACACCACAGAATGCTCAATGAAGAAAAAAGAACCCTAGAGTGATCTCTGTTCATGGGTCTACTTTCCAGCATTATGCAAAGCAACAAGGCATGCAAGGCATGGTCCATGTCAGCTGATTCTTCGTGTGAATAGCAAACTCAAAATGTTTGAGTGCTTTTTATTAGTCAAAGTAGCTCTAACCCACACCTCCAATCTTGTTTCATTAATTGGATGCCAGGTTTGACAACTCCTGACTCTAATTATCTTTTTTGTCATCTTTAGCCTATGGAGACTCTTACATTTTTCACATTACTGGGAATGTATAATGAGAGCTGTTCAACAAAGACTTGACGGATTATAATTGGTTGTGTTGTTAGCTTAATCATATTGTGTTTTTGTCAGACCTAGATTTTAGCAAAAATAACCAATAACAATACCAATACCAATATTTTGCAACTTCCCTTTTTTTGTTGTCAGATCGTCTAGGTTATTGTTGTAACCTCCGTTCTCTGATGAAGGGAACGAGATGTTGTGTCGAAGAAGTGAGACAATGGTCTCTCTTGAGAGCCTCGTGCATCTCTGAACTTGAGAAAACGCCAATAAGAAATTGGCAGACAGAATTTGCGTGTCCCTCCCCCAGACATATATGGGTATAAAGGGAGGGAATCATACATCTGTCTATTCAGGTTTTGCACTGAGGAGCCGAGAACGACGTTCGGCCATAACAGTGGCTTGGTTCAGCGTCGTGGCCGGGAGGATACAACGTCTCGTTCCCTCCATCAGGGAATGGAGGTTACAACAGTAACCTAGACTCACATCAACATTGTCTTTGACACTAGTGACACTAGGGGTCCCTATTCAATGTGAGTGGCACTCAGTGGCCTGAGCCGCTGCTGGCTCCAAATGAGGAGATGGTGGACGAGTTGTGATATATGGCAAGAGTGCACGCCGCCTTGGCGATTTATGTATGCTACTGTCGCGGTGCTGTCTGAATGGATCAAGATGTGCTTGCCCCGAATCAGCGGGAGAATCCTCCGTGGGAGAAACCTCCGCAGGGCAAGGAATACTCGAGTCTGGAGCCAGTGCTCCGCACTCTGGAGATGTGCTCAAGATGGCGCCAAGTATGGCTGCTGCGTCGCGGGCTCCATCAAAACACTGCAGTTTATTGTTTGTTTTGTTTATAGTTTTGTGTTTTTTTTTGTCTTGGATGCTGTCTGCCTTATTGTGTACGACAGACAAATGCTTTTGGACATTGGTTCGGCAATCACACACCGAAAACCGGACTTCAAATTCCTCAATGCCGACCAGCGGTTTACAAACACACCAGCGGAGCCCTTTGTCTGGGCTGCCTGGCCGCGGAGACGCAGAAGGAAAAGGGGAAAAAGAGCCGGCGTTCTCATCAGAGTAAGACGTCGCGCAAATCGTCCCCCGCTACCCAGTATACTACTTGCAAATGTTCAGTCTCTGGACAACAAGCTCTGAGAGCGCGGATCTCTTTCCAATGAGAGACGAGAGATTGCTGCGTTATCTGTCTTACGGAAACCTGGATGTCCGCGGAGATTCCAGACTCGGCCATCGAACCCGCGGGATTCTCTGTGCACCGAGCGGACAGAGCGAAAGACCTCTCAGGTAAAAGCAGAGGTGTATGTGTTATGATCAACAAATCATGGTGTGATCAGAGGAACGTACATTTTATCAAGTCTTTCTGCTCTCCTGATCTGGAATATCTCATGCTTCTGTGTCGACCATTCTGCCTTCCGAGGGAATTCACAGCGGTCATTATCACAGCTGTGTACATCCCCCCACAAGCCGACACAGACCGGGCACTCAGGGAACTGTATGGGAGTATAAGTGAGCAGGAAACCGCGCACCCTGAGGCCGCGTTCATTGTTGCCGGGGACTTCAACAAAGCCAATTTTAAAACAATAGCACCAAAATACCACCAACACATCAGCTTCAACACACGAGGGGACCGGGTTTTGGATCATTGCTATTCTCCTTTCCGGGATGGCTACAAATCCCTCCCCCGCCCACCATTTGGCAAATCCGACCACTCTTCCGTTCTGCTTCTGCCCGCTTACAGGCAGAAACTAAAACGGGAAGCACCCACCCTCAGAACAATCCAGTGCTGGTCGGACTAATCAGACTCTATGCTACAGGTCTGTTTTGATCACGCGGACTGGGAGATGTTCCGGTCCGCCTCCGATGACGACATCAAGGTTTCGCTGATAGCGTAACGTGTTTCATCAGGAAGTGCGTAGAGGACGTTGTTCCGACAAAAACAATACGGATCTACCCCAACCAGAAACCATGGGTTAACGGCGATGTTCGCACGGCACTTACTGCGCAGACCACCGCTTTCAATTCCGGGAACGCGGAGGAGCGTAAACAAGCCAGTTATGCCCTCCGTAACACTATCAGTGCAGCCAAATGCCAGTACAAGCACAAAATTGAAAGACAGTTCAACACCACTGACTCTAGAAGTATGTGGCAGGGAATTAACACCATCACGGACTACAAACGGAATAAAAACTCCGCCATGAACACCGCTGCCTCTCTCCCGGATGAGCTTAATACATTTTATGCTCGTTTCGAGGACAACAACACCGCCCTCGCGGAGAGAACACTCGCGGCCGATACTACAGAGATTGGTTCTCTCTCCGTCTCTGTTACGGATGTAACCCGATCCTTTCGACGGGTGAATATCCGCAAAGCCGTGGGTCCAGACGGCATTCCGGGCTGCGTCATCAGAGCGTGCGCGAACCAACTGGCTGGTGTTTTTACGGACATTTTCAACCTGTCCCTCTTCCTGTCTGTAGTCCCCACATGCTTCAAAACATCAACCATTGTGCCTGTACCGAAGCAATGAAAAATCACTTGCTTAAATGACTGGCGTCCTGTTGCTCTGACCCCCATCATCAGCAAATGCTTTGAAGGGTTGATCAGAGATCACATCTGCTCTGTTCTGCCCACCTCTTTGGACCCATTACAGTTTGCCTACCGCAACAACCGCTCCACTGACGATGCCATTGCATCTACAATACACACTGCTCTCTCCCATCTGGAAAAAAAGAACACATATGTGAGAATGCTGTTTGTAGACTACAGCTCAGCATTCAACACCATAGTGCCCTCCAAGCTTGATGTGAAACTCCGGGCTCTGTGCTTAAACAGCTCGCTGTGCAGCTAGATCCTGGACTTCCTGTCAGGCAGACGTCAGGTGGTTAGAATGGGCAGCAACATCTCCTCATCACTGACCCTCAACACTGGAGCCCCGCAGGGCTGTGTTCTCAGCCCAGTCCTGTATTCCCTTGACAAACATGACTGTGTGGCGACACATAGCACCAATGCCATCATTAAGTTTGCTGACAATACGACGGTGGTAGGTCTGATCACTGACAATGATGAAACAGCCTACAGAGAGGAGGTGCACACTCTGACATGCTGGTGTCAGGAGCACAACCTCTCCCTCAACGTCAGTAAAACCAAGGAGCTTGTGGTGGACTTCAGGAAAAAAGACAGAGAGCACAACTCCTTCACCATTAATGGAGCACCAGTGGAGAGAGTCAGCAGCTTCAAGTTCCTCGGTGTCCACATTACTGAGGAACTCACATGGTCCGTCCACACTGAGGCCGTTGTGAAGAAGGCTCACCAGCACCTCTTCTTCCTGAGACGGCTGAGGAAGTTCGGAATGAACCACCACATCCTCACACGGTTCTACACCAGCACTGTAGAGAGCATCCTGGCTGGCTGCATCACCGCCTGGTACGGCAATAGCACCGCCCACAAACGCAAAGAACTGTAAAGGGTGGTGCGAACTGCCAGACACATCATTGGAGGTGAGCTTCCCTCCCTCCAGGACATATATAACAGGCGGTGTGTGAAAAAAGCTCGGAGGATCATCAGAGACTCCAGCCACCCGAGTCATGGGTTGCTCTCACTGCTTCCATCAGGCAGGCGGTATCGCAGCATCAGGACCCGCACCAGCCGACTACATGACAGCTTCTTCCTACAAGCAATAAGACTTTTGAACACATGATCTCTCATGATCAACAATCAGCACTGCACTTTATTAAGTGTAATTACACTAAGTGTAATTTAGTGTATATTTATTCTGATATACCCTATCTAGTGTATGTGGATTCTATATTGTGTGTATTGTTTACTTTACATTGTATATCGGTACTATTTTGTGTAATTATGTGTACATTTGTTATGTAAATTGTGTTGTGTAAATATGTTGTTTATTGTAAATTGGTATATGTCTCGTCACTGTCATGACTACAATGTTGCTCGGAACTGCGCACAAGACTTTCACCTACTGTTGCACTCGTGTACACAGTAGTGTGACAATAAAGTGATTTGATTTGATTTGATTTGATTTGAGTGCTGAAGCGGTCTCATATGTGCGACAGCTGCAGAGGATGCCATATGCCCCAGGAGCCTAGAGGAACCGCTGTTTCTGGCTTGAACAAGGTGAGGCATTTCAGAACTCGTTGGTGAGGCGCACTGTCATTGAGACTGAGTCTAACTCCATGCCGAGAAAAGAGATGCTCTGAACCGTGGCAAGCTTGCTCTTCTCCCAGTTGGCCTGAAGCCCTAGATAACTGAGGTGCTTGAGCACTTGGTCACTGTGGGTTCACAGTAACTCTCGAGAGTGGGCTAGGATGAGCCAGTCATCGAGGTAATTGAGTATGTGGATGCCCACTTCCCTTAGCGGGCCAAGGGCTGCCTCTGCGACCTTCGTGAAAACGCGGGACAGGGACATGCTGAAGGGGAGAACCTTGTACTTATACACCTGGCCTTCGAACGCAAACTGTAGGAAGGGTCGGTGTCGAGGCAAGATAGAGACGTGGAAATACGTGTCCTTCAGGTCTACCACTGCGAACCAATCTTGATGCTGGACGCAAGTTACAATGTGTCTTTGCAACAGACAGGGAACACTGTATTACTTAGGAATGCTTAAAAAAATGTATGAAGAAGACCAAAAGCTTTTTCACTGTTCTGATAATAAATAATTTGAATAAATAAAGCATTAACCAGTTTCAAACAAAAAAAACGGGTTCAAATAATTTGTAAAAGTTCATTATAATAATTAAAAGCTTTATGGAGATAAAGGGATGTCACAAGTTTTTGTTTATAGAAACAGATTGCAGATGCAGCTAGTTTAATTTACATTAAATTACACTTGGCAAACCTCCATATTTGTGACATATCATCCGATCCGCTTGGCAGCGAAGTGTCCATCTGTTGAACCCTACGGAAATGCTCATTTCGAAGGGCCCTTCGAATAAGTAATTTATGAGCCCTTTGGCTTCAACTTGGTGGCCAAAATCGTTCCCCTTTCGAAGTGCCCCCTTTGGATTTATACCGCTTGGAATGCATTGATGGTATGTGTGCACTTCAGAATGGGTGACGGGCTGTTCTGTGCACACGCGGGACTCTATATTTCTATATTTTTGGTATGGAATGGTAAATGGTCTGTACTTTTATAGCGCCTTCTTAACATTAGCGGTATTCAAAGCGCTTTATACTGCGTCTCATTCACCCATTCACACACCAATAATGGCAGAGCTGCCATGCAAGGCGCTATTCGGAGCAAATTGGGGTTCAGTGTCTTGGCCAAGGACACTTTGGCATATGGAGTCGTGTGGGCCAGGAATTAAACCACCAACCCTGCGATTAGTGGCTGACCTGCTCTACCACCTGAGCCACAGCCGCCCCTATAATACTTATTTATATATATATATATATATATATATATGTGTGTGTGTGTGTGTGTGTGTGTGTGTGTGTGTGTGCATGCATGAAATACCTTTTCAATGCATGATATTACAGTGTATGGTTCTTTTTTGCTGAAAAAGATCTTCCATAGTCAGATTCCTATTTCAATTCTAAACTATAAATTAATTTAGGTTTGAAGACTAGGTTGTAATAATTCCCAGAAAACGAATCTGTCTGAAACGTGTCTCCCTATGCACATTTAAAATTCATCGCTTACTCACCATCATGTTGTATCAAACCTGCATGACTATCTTTTTTTTTTTTGGCAGAACACAAAAGAAGATTAGCCAATACGATTGAATTTTTTATATATATATGTACACATAATTTAGCAAAAAGCAAATAAAACTTTTTTGACATTTCGCTGTAGAATTGTTGCAATTCAAAGGACACTTTTCCATATACTTTAGCTGAGCTAAAATCTAAGCACTGATGCCAAGCCCATAAGGGACGTTTATAGCAGTTTACCTGCCTTGCTTTTGATCCATCTTTCTATTTTATGAAACCATTATGAAACATATTCAGATTATCAAGTTCTTACCTCTTTGAGTTTGCTGCCATTAGATGTGCTATGCAACTGAAAGCAGCCCTTATAGAGCAATCTAATGTTGGCAGTTACTTAATGCAGCCAAAAAGAGTGCCTTTTCTCTTCTTTTTCTCTCATAACTAGTGTCTCATTTTTGCATAATTCACTCACTTGGGTAGTGTACTTCAACCTTTGGATTGGCTCAAAATGCTCCAGATTGCACTGCAATTCACAGTTGGACAGAGAGCTCTGCAATTACAAGAGAGAAAGTGAAGCTATCCAACAGCTGAGCCACATTAATAAAGGTTTGGGCATTTTCAGATCTGTAGTACATTTGCTTTATTTATTTCAAAACAAACAAAAATTTGTTAATAAAAGTTACATGTTAGCAGACTTGTCAGCTGTTCAGGGGTTTAGCTCCAAATCAGCTCATTAGTTTTGAAAGTCTTTCCATCTTAAATTGGACCCAATTTCGGACAAGCACCATCATGCAGTGAATGCTCTAAAAATCCCCCATGCTGTGCTTTTGACGTCACATCTAATTTGATCTCTGACTACAGAGAGACTACATTTGCACATAAATAAGTGAAATAACGCTGTTTTGGTTACAGCAAAGTGATGGTTAGGGTTAGGTTTAAGACAAGGGTTAGGCTTAGGGCTAAATTAATGCCATTGCTACCAGAGGTGGGTAGTAACTCGTTACATTTACTCCATTACATTTACTTAAGTAACACTTTGGGGAAAATTATCACAGCTACTTCAGGCGGATTAACTGTATAAATCCATGTAAACATCCAAATTAAGTGTAAATTACTGCCATTCACGTGGCATAGGCCGATATAAGCAGACAAAACATTCAACCTCCCATTGCCAATTTTGCCATGAGATCAATCTGTTAGCTCATAGCGGCATATGGGTAGGTAATACAGTTTACCAGTTGAGAGGATATAACAGAACACAATGCATGGTACAAAATATGCTTTCCAATCAAAGCTTGAGCTATAAATAAACATTATCCAACACTTGGACAGATATGAGTAGTACAATTCCATCATGGTTATTTTTTATCCGTCATTAATTATGTTTATTTTAATTATTTTGCATTAAAAAGTACCTCTTGCTTATGGTCACTCAGGTTTAAGCACTCTCTCTCAATGTAGCTATTCTACCTGTGCCTGTTCTACCACAATTCAACACAGGCGAGAAGCGATTGCATGGAAAATTCATTTATTACAGGAATAGTTCACCAAAAATTTTAATTCTCTCTTTTACTCACCCTCATTCCATCCTAGATGCATTTGACTTTCTTTCATCTGCTGAAAAAATAGATTTTTAAAAGAATTTCTCAGCTCTGTTGATCCATACAATGCAAGTGTGAGATTGAAGCTCCAAAAGCACATAAAGGCAGCATAAAAGTAATCCAAAAAGGTTCAAGTTGTTAAATCTTTTTCTTCAGAAGTGATATGACAGGTGTGAGTGTGAAACAGATACATTTATTGTATTGTTATTTTTTTTGTTTTTTGGTGCATCTCAATCAGCTCCAAAGTTCAGTAGTCAGGGCACTGATCAGTAAATCGGCCATTTACCAACTGTGTTTTAATGCGATACCTCATAATTGTGTAGCAGGTGATTGAGTCAAAGTGTCCCAATGTTCAGTGGATCCCTGCCAGTGCCAGAATTTGTTGTCACTAAGGCTTCAGTAGACACAGGCTCACCACATCTGGACACTTAATTACTGAAAAAAAATAAAAATAAATAGCATGGTCTGATGAATCTCGATTTCTGCTGAGGTACAAAGATGGTAGGCCCATTGCAGCCCCAAAATGGTCTTCTGCTGTTTAAGCCCATCTGCCTCAAGTTTCGATGCTATTCTGCTCACTACAATTGTACAGAGGGGTTATCTGAGTTACTGTAGCCATTCTGTCAGCTTGAACCAGTCTGGCCATTCTCCGTTGACCTCTCTCATCAACAAGATGTTTCAGTCCGTAGAACTGATGCTCACTGGATGTTTTTCTTAGTTTTTTAGTAAACTATAGCACAACTCTGTTGTCCCAGCAGTTAACCAGCCCATCTAGCACCACAAATCATGCCATTTTCACTGTGATATTTTTTTTGCCCATTCTAATGGTTGATGTGAACATTAACTGAAGCTCCTGACCTGTATCTGAATGATTTTATGCACTGCTCTGCTGCCACAGAATTGGCTGATTAGATCACATGAATATGTAGGTGTACATGTGTTCCCTATCAAAAAGCTACACGCTCTGGGAACGTCTTTAGGAGTGACCAGCTGTGAATATGTGTGCAACACGTCAATGAAATTGACAAAATTTGTAGCCTCTGCCGGTGACATCATCAGGATGCACCGGTAAAGGGACTATAAATAGATGCACCACAGGAGCATCGTCAGATCTTTTGTCTTCAGATCATTCTGTGTGTGATGTGCTTCTTGACTATCAGAACATTCTACTTTCCTCTGTTAGGAGTTAGAATTGTTAGGCAGTGTGCAGAAACCTTTCTCTTTCTCTTTAAAAAAAAAAAAGAAGAAAAGGAATGAATGATAAACAAAGCAAGCGGTGTGTGTTCCCATGTTTATGCTCTATGGCTGAGAGGGATACACACGTTTTGTTTTGTGTGTTTGGGGGAAGAGCATGCTGCTCTTGCGTTGGGGCGGGTACGAGCATTGTGATCTGTTCTCAGTCAAAATGCTTCACACTCGTCTTTGCTTACTTCCAAGAGACAGCACCCACTCTGACATCATGGGGCTCTCGTATGGATCTGGCTGAGGAGTGAGAGACGGGTCCGCCCCTATCTCTTCTATCTCTACCGCCGGTAGAAGAGACACTGGTGGGTTATCTCTCGCCTGGCTCAGCATCATCGCTAAAAAGACCTGCTCTCCCCACAAAGCCATGCAGGACCACCTCTATGCTTGTGGGATAGACTTATCAGGCAGCAGGTCAGTGTTGCCTGATAAACTATGGCAGTGTTACAGGCGTACCAGGCTGACCTTCTGAAGGACCTGAGTGCGGTCACCACGGTCGACAAAGAGGCTTTCTCAGAGCTTCGTCGAGCCACAGATCTGTCTCTCCGCACAACCAAGCAGACGCCATTGGCCGGTCTATGGCTGCCTTTGTCAGCACTGAGAGACACTTATGGCTCAACCTTTCGGGCATTAGAGATAAGGACAAAGTTTTCCTCCTTGATGCCCCAGTTTCGCCTTCTGGTTTATTTGGTGACACCATGAATTCGGTTATCATCAGGTTGCAGGAGGCAAAGAGTCATGAGGAAGCCTTTGGGAGTGGAAACTTTATAGAGCGGAAGTGGACCTCTTCGCCTCCCAACAGACAGCACAATGTCCCCTCTACTTCTCTCTGAGTCACCCAGCCCCTCTGGGTCTTGACGCGATGGCACATACATGGCCCAGAATGCACCTGTATGCGTTTCCTCCGGTTTCTCTGCTCCCGGGAGTCTTGGCTAGAGTTCGCCAGCAAGGGTCTTGCCTCTTACTGCCAAACCAGGTATGGTTCTCGGAAATAATATCTCTCCTCGACTGCTCGCCTTGGGTGATTCCGGACCTTCTGTCTCAGGTGCAGGGGATAATATTTCAATATTTCACCTGAAGGGTACAAACTGAGGGACACTGGGCTTTCTCCTGAAGTTATCGAGACCATTCTAAGTGCTACTGCTCCCTCTACTAGAAGAAGTTATGCCAATAAATGGGGTGTCTTTGAAAGATGGTGCAGTGCACATAATGCAGATCCAGTTAACTGTCAGATTGCTTCAGTTCTGGACTTTCTCCAGGAAAAATTATCAGGAGGCACATGCCCCGCCACTCTCAGGGTTTATGTGGCCGCTCTATCGGCTTGCCACTCCTTGATTGACCGGATGCCATTGGGGAGACATCCCCTGCTCGCTCGCTCGCTCGCTTTGTTCATGGAGCCATGCGTTTGAAATCTCCTGGTAGGACCAGGATCCCTTCATGGGACTTAGCAATCAATAGTCCTTGAGGGTCTGGTTCAGACCCCTTTGAACCTCTAGAGTCAGCGTCTGATAAACTTCTGACTCTCAAGATGGTTTTTCTATGGCAATTACTTCTCTAAAAAGAATTGGGGCTCTACAGGCTCTGTCCGTCTTGCCATCCTGCTTAGATTTTGCCCCAGGAATGGCTAAAGCAATATTACACCCTCACCCTGACTACCTGCCTAAGGTTCCTTTCTCGACTGTACATCCAGTCACAAAAAAAAGAAGCCTTCCGCTCCCCGCCGTTTTTAACGCAGGAGCAGGAAAGACTTTATGGACTGTGTCCAATCCAAGCCTTACAGACTTATGTCCACTGCACTAGCCAGTGGCGTAAGTCAGGGCAACTATTTGTTTGTCATGGGGGTCGTAACAAATGGGTGGCCGCCACCAAGTAAACCATGTCACATTAGGTGAGGGATGATATTGCCCTGGACTACAAGGTGTGCGGTCAAGATTCACAAGTAGGTATCAGGGCTCACTCTACCAGAGGGGTCGCCTCCTCTAAAGCTTTGGCCAGAGGTGTCCCTCTGCAACATGTTTGTAATGCGGAGGGCTGGTCCTCTCTGCATTCATTCATAAGATTCTATAGTTTGGATGTTCATGCTACTCCGGGCTCTTATTTCCTTGAGTCTACATCACAAGCTCATGTCTGAGACCTCTCCCGCTCTTGTGAGCACAAATACACAACCGTATGGGGTCCGGACATCCAAAGTGCGGCGGTGTGGGTATTCTCGTTCCCAAAGAGCTAAATCAGCGCAGCATCAAAGTGTAGCTTTTTGATAGTGAACATCTTGGGTTACTTAACTGTATCCCCTGTTCCTTGATAAAAGAGGAACGAGATGCTGCACTTCATTTCCACACTGAAGATGCCCCAGGACTGCTCTTCAAACAAAATATCTGACGATGCACCTGTGGTGCATCTATTTATAGCCCCTTTACCAGCGCATCCTGATGATGTCGCTGGTGGAGGCTATACATTTTGTCAATTTCATTGACGTGTTGCACACATATTCACAGCTGGTCACTCCTAAAGACGTTCCCAAAGCAGTGCAGCATCTCATTCCGCTTTTATCAGGGAACAGGGGATACAGTTAAGTAACCCAAGAAGTTCCTAATAAGTAATGGATTTGGTGTATTTTTAGAATGTTGCCAGAGAAAGTACAATGTGAAAAAACTAAAACTTAAAATAACCAATGAATAACCCAAATCAACAAAGCTCTTTATTTCAACAGCATATGAAGGATATTTTTTTTTTTTTTTTTTTGAAGGTTTGTAATATTAATTACACAGCTCATTAGTTTTACGCCTGCAGTCAAAAGCCCTGGTAAAACAGAGCATTCTGTCAGAAATGATTCCTTAAAAATTGCTCAACACACCTCTGGCTTTGATCTTGGCAAGCTCTGTTTGATTTGTTTACTTTTGTGTTTATTTACTGATCCAGAGTTTGTCTAAGCAAGCAGACATAATTTGAGACTCTGCTGTTTGGCTCCACACCCAATCCAATCGCTATAAACAAATCAACACTTTAAATGGCAGCTGGCCACTGCAGGGAAACCACATAAATGTAAAGGTGACTCACAAATTATTGTATGTTACAGAAGTGTGGTATGATGATTTACACAGATAAAGGAAACAGATAGACAAACCCCCCCCCCACTAAAACAGATATAGGCCTGAAACTACTTTTACGAGGATTCATTTCAAAGTGGCCTGTGGTGGAGTGATGGGTAGTAAATGCAGTTTTTTTTTTTTGAGATCGTTTAGGTTTTAATTGTATGGCTGCGCAATGTCACTTTCCATTTTTGACCTAGGTTGTTAGTTATAAACAGACCTTTGTTTTTTGTTTTCAATATGTAACCAAAGCTCCACTATACAGGATTATTATTATCTACACCTGCATGTATTTTCTCCACCAGTCGGTATCTGGAATTTATGTTGTGCACGTGTCCTTTTTTCGTTTCAGTTTCATTGACTCTAGGCTGTTTCTATCTATAGCCTATGCTGTGGAAAGTTCAAAGAGTGTACTATGAGTGATTTTTGTAATGAAAGTGCTCTTCTCCATGTCACCTGAACATGGTGAAGGTCACAGTGATGCTCTGGGAGAGATAAGAGGAGACCTCAAAGCAGGATGCAGTGGCCAGACACCCCCTGCTGAGGGAGGTTGTGATTGGGGTGTCAGCTGATAACCCAAAAGCAAAAGTCAGTGACAATGTAGCTGTTGTTGTTTTTACCCCATTAAATAGAGCTTCATTAATGCTAAATGTTAAAGGGATTTTTCAACCAAAATATTAATATTCTCTTATTTACTCACCCTCATGCCACCCCAAATGTGCATGTCTTTCTTTCTTCTGCAGAACACAAGCAAACATTTTTAGAAGAATTGTTCAGCTCTGTAGGTTCATTCAGTGCAAGTGAATGGTGACTAGACCTTTCAAACTCCAAAAATCACATAAGGCAGCATAAAAGTAATCCATATGACTCCAGTGGTTAAAACCATATTTTCAGAAGTGAAATGGTAGGTTTGGTAAGAAAAAGATAATATTTAAGTCATTTTTCACCATATATCTCCACTTAAAGTGAAAGTAGATATTTAAACGTATTTAAAAAAAATATTACTTAAATATTGATCTGTTTCACACCCAAAGTGATTCCATCACTTCAGAAGCCATGTTTTAAAGCACTGGAGTCATATGAATTACTGTTGTGCTGCCAGATTTTTGTAGCTTGCAATGTTTTTTTTATCTTTATTTGTGTTCAGCAGAAGAAAGAAAGTCATACATATCTGGGTTAGCATGAAGTTTAGTAAATAATGAGAGAATTTTCAATCAGTATGGGTAAACTATCCCTTTAAGTCAACCTGAAGAAGACATTTAACTACTTTTCCTATTGTTTTAAATATAAGCAGTCCATTATTTTTTACTAATGCAAGCAAGGTCAGGATTTAAGTCGGATATTAAATTAACATTTATTTTACTCCTTCAGCTTCATGCCAATGACCCTTGTTGGATGGGGAGAGATGTGTTGCATTTTAAGGCTTGCCTACATGAATATAGTGCCATAATAATGTACTTAAATAATTCATTTTGATTCATTTTGTCAATATTTTGCATTGTCTTACTCATACATTTTCCGCTGACTTTCAGTAAATGGCATGCAATTTTAGTTTACAAAAATAACATTTAAGTGCTAAATAAAGTGCAAAATGACAACATTATCTGCCAAACTGGAACAGACCAAACTTTAACCAAATATTAATTTGAAACATTTTTACAAATGTTTAATTGTTTACTAAAAAGGATTTATCAATAAATAACATTTGAGATTTATTCAGCATGAGGATGCATACTGTATTTTTTGTCTCATCATTATCAAAATAAAGAAAACTTAAATAAACAGTCATTTCATTCATGAGATTGACACAACAAATTCTACTGTAGGTTGTCATCTCGTCAAATGTCATTTTGCTAGTTTTTCTGTCATTAAGGCATTTTCCCCAGTTCAAGCATGGCCACGATCAATAGAAATTCTTGAGGACTTTTGCAAATGTTCCACCAGATGTTCTGTAATTTCTGAGTTTACTTTGTTGCATTGATCAGTAAAGGTGTGAGTTTTCATTGAGGTAAAGAAGAGCTCTCATCAGGTGGTTCCATTGCAGTGAGAGTGAATGACTCAATCAACTGGATGTCTGTGTTTCTGTGACAGCAGTGTCTGAATAGAAGTATCAACAGAATGCATTATATTCAGCCTGTCTTTGAGAAATTTCAATTAGTTGTCAACATGTGGTCGGCAGCCACAGAAAACACAGACAAGGCCGAAAGAAAATTGCCATACATGTGAACAGAACCATGGTTTGTCACACATTTTCATGAGAACCAGTGGTGTGGTCGGGGCTTTGCGCACATATAAGCCGTATCCTATGTATCTGTTTACGACTTCTAAAGGTCAATATTTGCATATACTCTTGGTTTACCCACTCGTTCTGCTTCAGAAGTCCATAATCTAATATGGTGTTAACTACCCTTTAACTGTATCCCATTGCTGTTTTGTGAAGATGGTGATTCTTTGTTGTAACTGGTTCATGATAAATTGAATTCTACCATTCTCCGCCCCTGACAACCGCTGTCACTGCAGTCATCAATTGAGGGAATTCATGGCAGTGAGTGGAGAGACTCTCTCATGCTGAAGTAAAATTAATAATAGGAAAATATATGTTGGCAGCTGTTCCGTATAGTAAGTATTCATCCTGCATTTAAGGCAAAAATTTTTGTATGAAATCAATTTTACATTTCCCTTGTGATAAATATTAAATACTGCCAAATCAACAACACTAATCCAAGGAGAAATACACAATTTTCACGTTTATTTCCCTTTATCTTTTCTTCCTGGTCGTGGTATTAAAGCATTTTTCATTTTAAGTGTAGTAGGGGCCATTCACACTGCAGGGTTGGGGAGTAACGGAATACATGTAACCGGATCACGTATTTAAAATACTAAATATTTGTAACTGTTTTCCACTACAATTACACATTTTAATAATTGGTAATTCGGATACAGTTACATTCAAAAAGTATTTTGATTACTGAAGAGATTACTTTGCATTTTATTGTCATTTGTTTCATTAATATTTAGTCCTTTCATATGGAAAAATTTACACATATACAAGTGCATTTGAACAGCGGTGAAACAGTTTTATGATGTGTTAAATTCATAATTGCAGACAGTGAAGTATGTTTGAAGTTTGGAGCAGAAGAAATAAATTAAAACCTTGTGTAAATTGTCAACTTTATGCTAAGCTAAAATGCTATTTCTAGCTATTTTACATGCACGTTACCAGACACGATCATATTTTTTATCAAGAAAATTCACGTTGGATTACAATTTGTATTGCAACAATAAACTTTGTATTGATTTTCTGTACAAATTTTAAAAAATCCTAAAATCAAGATAATTTTGATTAATCTTGGTTTAGAAACAACACTGCATGAGATATTTAGGTTCCCCGTCTGTCGCTCACTTCGATGTTGTTTCGAAGAAGCGATACTAGGGGTCTCTCTTGAGCACTGAATATGCCTCTGATGTATGAATAAAGGCCAATGAGAAGTTGGCAGACAGTATTTGCACACCCCCGCCCCTAGACATACGGGTATAAAAGCGGGGAAATACGTCGAGTTCATTCAGAAATGTTCACGACCATTTTCGGAGCCGATGGTCGTGTAGGCAGCAAGCTGCGAGTCACACACCTGTTCCTCTTCATCTGAGCTGATTCTGCTGTTGGATCTACGGTGCACTTCAGCAGCTTTCTCCTTCTCTGCACAGCAGTGCAGTTTTGCCCCTGGGCACTTCGACAGTTAAAATAATTTTTAAAATAATTAAAATAATTTTTTCTCTAAAAGAGCAAATACACAGCTGGCGTTAAACGTCCTTTTCAGGACGCGTCTTTTTAAAGACGTCTTTTCCGCCTCCGTGTAGTTTCTGGATGCGGTTGATTTCTCCCCAACTCTGACGGTCATAAAAGCTGCCTCGCATGCCTGGGCCTGCAATCACACGCAGCAGGCAGCGTTTTATGAATGGTTCATGTTCTCAGTTCGAGAACATAGCCATGGCAGCATTGCGGTCGCGGCTTTCTTTTGTTATGACAGAAGGCCACTTCAGCCGCCCCCCTCGCCTCGCATCCTTACTACAGGATTGGGGGCAGGCGCCGCAGGCGATGAAGACGATTTGGGAATAATGACGGGTTCCATTTCGCCGGGTAAATCCCCTCGAACCACCCGCCTTCTGATGAGTCCAGAGGACGCCTCTACCGGACCTCCTCCTCAGTCACTAACCTGCCCCCTGCCGGGTGTGCAGAGCAAGGTAAGTGCTTCGAGTCTTTTCTCAGCACCAGAGCCTCGGGACGCTCCTTTGCCTCCCGACGCCGCATTACCTGCTCCGCCCCGCTGCGAAGCCCTGCCGGGAATGTCAAAAATAGTTGTCCCCTTAGTGCCCCTAGCACGGAAATTGGATGGGTCTTTCACTTCCCAATCCGTCATGCTGGCTGGCCAGGACCATCCGACTCAGTTACGCAATTCATTTTGCCAGGCCTCCGCCCCCCCTTCACGGGCGTCCGCTTTATCGCAGTGCATGGTGAATACGGTAAATCCCTGCGTGTGGAAATCGTCTCTCACTCAAAGACGCAGTCAGTGCTGAGATGCGTCGCCACTCTCAGGCCAGGCACAACGGTCCCGTTAAAACTTTTCCAGAGGCCCCTGGGACATATGGCATCCTCCACGGTGGTCGCGCCGCTGGGTTGATGCATATGAGACCACTTCATGAGATGAGAGAGCCATGAGATGGCTTCAGACTCGAGTCCCGAGACGAGCATGGCGCCGCGACACGCATCGTGTGATGATCAACCCCGCCTGGCACCAAACATTCAAACCCTGGACAGACCTCTGCTTTCTGCGGGCAGGAGTACCCTTACAGCAGGTGTCCCAACGAGTACTGGTCCCAACAGACGCCTCCAGATTGGGTTGGGGCGCAACACGCAATGGGCACGCAGCCGCGAGCCGTTGGAAAGGCACATCAATTGCCTAGAGTTGCTGACTGTTTTCTTTGCCCTTTGGAAGTTTCTTCTGTTAGTTAGAGACAAACATGTCCTAGTCAGGTCAGACAGCACCACCGCTGTAGCGTACATAAATCGCCCCGTCGTCTCCTCCTTTGGAGCCAGCAGCGATTCAAGTCAGTGCTCTTATTTCTGCAGGAGAGGTGGGTGTCCCCTGGCAGACATATGCACAGCAGCGGGTTGGGCAACACCTAACACCCTTGCAAGATTTTACAATCTCAGGGTAGAGTCAGTTTCGTCCCGTGTTTTCTCAGGTCCGAGCCGGTAGAACTCGTAACAAGCTGACGGATTGACCAGGTGGACCGCTTACACCTAGCGCCCTTTCCCTCGGCCGAGGTAAAACCGTGCACTTTTTCTCCCAGGAGATCCCACTAACTCGGCTCCCTGGATGACTCCTCCCTAGCCCTGTGGGTCCGCAGATCAGTGGAGGAACTTGCCGACCCAGTCCACTGCGGGTACTCAAATCTACCCTGCACTGGAATAGATGCTCCACAGGTCAGGACTCCTGCGTGGATTTCCTCCTGTGTGTATTTTCCGTGGTATGGTCCCCTTATGAGTGGACCCCGCATCTCCCTTAGGCAGTTCCAGCTGCCCTCCAGTCACCGTGTTGTAGCAACTCCCCCCTCCTTATACTGGATCTACCACCGCGCCACTTTCCACATGTTGCCTAAAAACCCATGTGATGTATTCGCCACCCTTACCTTTTCTGAAACTGGGTAAGACCCCATTCCCTCGATGCGTGTAAGGGCCCCAGCCATTTCTTACTCTATGCGGAGAAACATAGAGAGAAAAGAGGCCTGGCTCTACACCCAATCCAATTCCATCATTCCCGGATTGGCAAGCATCGCCTTGTTCCCCTGTTTAGGGTAACCAGAAGGATTCCGACAACTTTTATGGGGCATTGGGGAAGGGTACGTGACACAGCTGGTCGCCTTTGCACATAAAATACCTGCCCGCTCCTGTGTCAGCAGAATACGTACACGGCTCAGCGCTTGGCGTGATTTAAAGTGGTCCCCTAGTGTCGCTTCTTCAACACAACGTCAAAGTGAGCCACAGTAGGGGAACGTCTAGGTTACATATGTAATCTCTGTTCCCTGATTGAGGGAACGAGACGTTGTGTCCTCCCGGCCATGTCGCTGAGCTGAGCCACTGTTGTGGCTGGACCATTTCCGGCTATTCCTGAATGAACTTGACGTATTTCCACGCTTTTATACCCCAATGTCCAGGGGCAGGGTATGCAAATACTGTTTCATAGTTCAGAGGCATATTCGGCGCTCAAGAGACACCCCTAGTGTCGCTTCTTCGACACAACGTCTCGTTCCCTCCACCAGGGAATGGAGGTTACATACATAACCTAGACGTTTTTCAGAGAATGTATTTTTAATGTGTACTTTGTCTTACTGAGTTTTTATAGTCAAAAAACAAGTGGAAAAATATATCAGCGCTGAAGAAGAAATCCAAAGTATTTAGAATACATTACTGACCTAGAGTAATCTAATGGAATATGTTACAAATGACATTTTACAGCATGTATTCTGTAATCTGTAGTGGAATACATTTCAAAAGTAACCCCCCCCCCCCCCCCCCCCCCCCCCAAATGTGCCACTGTAAGCACATTTGCATTCATCTGCGCTGTATTTCAATGAAAAGGTCTAGATGGACCACTTTAACCGTTGTGCAGCTTCTCGTGCAGGAGTGACTGTATATATGGGTCATTCCTACATTTCGGTGATATTTAAGTCCCCAGTACAAGTTGTGGCATTTATATAGTCTAATTTCAACTGATTAGCTTAGTAAAAAGAAGTAAGACAATTGTTAATGTTAAACACTATTCTGGGCCATATGCTGTTGTCTCCGGAGCTTTTTGCTAAATCTTTGGATTTCTATTTATTTTCCTCATACAATAAGATTGTATATTACATTTTCTCACAAACATGTATTAATTTGTGGTAATGTTTCATTTTAACACTGATAATTCAGGTTTTCGGTTATGTCATGATACTATAACCTTTAATTGAAGATACTGTACTATAGGTTATGAAATGACATCTCACACACACTTGAGGTAGACATCAGGCATTCAGCTAAATTATTCTGATTTAAAGTGTTAACTGTAATGTTTTATTTATGTTTTTCCTTTATTTTGTGGTGTTAGTCATATGTGGTCAAACATAAAAGGTTCACCCTGTTATGGGAAGATATATTGGAAAATTCATGTAATTAAAAACATTTCAAGAGCCGAAATGTCCCCAAAAAAACTTTAATCAGTGGAAGCTGACAGAATCAATCTGAACCACCAGTCATGCCTAAATCCAAATGAACCAAAAACTGTCACTGTGTTCCCTATCTGTCACTCACTACGACATTGTGTCGATGTAGTGACACTACGGGTCACTCTTGAGATCCCAAGACATCGCTGATCTATGATAAAAGGCCAATGGGAATTGACGAGTGGTATTTGCATGCCCCTCCCCCGGACATACGGGTATAAAGGAGGGGGACATGCATACAGCACATTCAGATTTTCTCTTCGGAGCCAAACAGTTGATGGTTAAAGCTGAGCAAGCAACGTGTCCCTCACCTCTGCTGGATCCTGCAACTTTCAACCCTCTTTGCACAGGTGCACTGCAGAGATCGCCGCTGGATGCTTCAGCTGATCTTCAGAGTATACTCTAAAAGAGCGCCACACATTGAAGCATCTTTTTCAAGACACGTCTTTTTAAAGATGCCCTTCCGACACCCCACGATCACTGTCCTTTGTGCCTGGGCGCTGCCCATGCCGAGACATCCTTCGTGGATGCATCATGTCCTCATTGCAAAGCCATGACCATGGCAACGTTGCGGTCGCATCTCGCTTTCGTAAGAAAGCAAGCCACCCCAGCGGCTCCCTGCCTCGGTCATTCTACCTACGGGTATGAGGCCAGCGCAGTGAGCACTGGAGGTGATTTGGAGACCACAATGGACCATCTCCACCTGTTAAATCCCTACGGACCTCGCCATTCCCCGGCACGCTCATTTGCTTTGATCAGGCATTCGGATGAGTGTGCCGGCTCATCCCAGGGCGAGATTCAACCTCTTATTCGGTGACCGTAAAGGTGATAAGCTCTCAAGTCTCCATACTCATAGAGCCTCCTCCCCCATTGAGCAGGACCTACCATAGGACTTGTCCACATGGCATACTTCTGATTAGACTAGGCAAGACCATGTGACGTAGTTCCACTTAATATTCCCCCCTCTCTCTCTGGGTGGGGTGTGGTCTTCACGGTGTCTTCCCCTTGGGACACTGGCATCCCGGTCGGTTAGTGAATTCTCTCTTTTTCTGGGGAGAAAAAGAAAAAAAGAGAGAAAAGAGGCATGACTAGGACAAGCCTATCCCCAGCCTTGATTAGTTGACTGGCATACAGCAGTTCGCATCGCCGATCCACGCAACCCAGTTCAGCTAATTGTGGCATTTTTTTAGGACCCCTAGTGTCACTACCTCGACAAAATGTTGAGTGAGTGACAGATAGGGAATGTCCTGGTTACTTCCATAACCTCTGTTCCCTGATGGAGGGAACGAGACGTTGTGTCCCTCTTGCCACAATGCTGAACCACCTGCTGAAATGGCTGGGACCTTATTCTGGGCTCCTCAGCACACAACCTGAATGAGCTGTATACACGTTCCACTCCTTTATACCCGTATGTCTGGGGGACGGGCATGCAAATACCACTCGCCAATTCGCATTGGCCTTTTAAGATCAGAGGGGTCTCGGGCTCTCAAGAGTGACCCTTAGTGTCATTACATCGACACAACGTCTTGTTCCCTCCATCAGGTAAACAGGATGTTACGTGTATTTAAAGCTTGTAATGCTTAAATCAGGGTAATAACTGACTGGCTGTTCAAACCCAGTCTTATGTGGATTTGTAAAAAATAGTTTGGATGGCGAATTCATAAGAAATCGTATGGCTTTTTACAAAAATGTACAGTTTATACACGACCAATCGCATACACTTCCTTGTGTCTTTGTAGATTTGGATGTCTAATTTCTTCTTTGTTAAAAAAAAAAATTACAGACCCTTAACCTGAACATGATATTAGACAGAAAAAAGAGAAACTTATGGCTTTAGAATGCACATTTGTGATATATTTCCTAATTTGAACCACTATACCAACCTCCATACCTAAGCCTAACCATTTTAACTTGTGACCATGATTTTAATTATAAATTATATAAATATTTTTTTGTGTACAATGAAAGAAATATGAGGGTTGAAGTATGAAGGAGACGAGAGGGATGAAGTATGAAGGAGACGAGAGAAGCGTATATATGTTTGTGTATTAATTGTACGTTTTCGTACAAACAAAGTTGTACCTTTTTACGAGTTTGCCGTCTCATACTATTCTTATGAATTCTCATGAGACTGTGTTGTGTTGGCTGTTCGTTTGACAAGATATTGTTAAAGATAAACATTATATGTTTAGTTGAAATAAGAGGTATTTTAAATGAATGAATAAATTAAATATATTTCAAAATTATTACTTTTTAGTATTTTATATACAGCAATATATTGTTATGACCAGTTATTTGATTGCATTTATGCTGCCTTTGTGCCACATTAACAAGTCTATGTAAATTCACATTTTGCAAAAATTTGAATATTTGTATTTCTTATTTGTTTTATGTGTTCTGTTGAAATCTGAAATTATCTTATCAGCTGGCAACAGACTGCTGAATCCAATAAATTGTATTTCATTTTCCATATATTTCTTCTGCAAAAGTAAAAAAAGAATCATTGATAGAATCGTGTAGGAATCAAATTCATTAAGAGGAATCATAATCAGAACTATAATGGTTCAGTTCCCATCCATTAATCAGGACAGTTATTTCCTTAGCTCTGTCTTTTGTAATTTTGTTGTAGTTGTTTTTTTTTTTCCCCCAAGTGCACAATTAAATGGATTTGATTCTGGTGAGCAATGCCTCTTCGATTTGTCAGTGATTTAGAGCTTCATATGTGCCTGTGATTGGAGGCCATTGCTGTACAGGTCTACCGCTCCCCAGGGGGAATGGTAGACAAGCCCCCTCCATCTTCTTCTCTTCTCCCATCCCTCTGCACTTCTTCCTTCATCTTGTCTTTTGATGAAGTGCCTCGCTCCGCATTTCCATTCTTCATACTCTCAGCAACCCCCCCCCCCCACTGTTCAGTTGAGTACAAAGCTGCACCATGGGGCCCACACCTGGGAAGTTTTCATTACATCATAGACAATTATTCCAGAACCCTGACAATAGATGTTCTCCATTTGTTTTCATATACAGGAAGTGATTTTATCATGCAATGCTCATACCAAGATCTAGAGAAGTTATCTTTCCTCTTGCACAGACCATTCAAACACAAACCATGCACAATATTTCCTTGAAGGCAGAGCAGTAAATAACACAACTTGCATCATGTTATGTCATTATATGCCATAGATCTGGTCACCACTGTCTTTTACCCTCACTTTTCTGGTGGAATCATTCCAACAAGAGATTTGTGGGTTTGACACCATGTGTGATCATACTCAAGTCCAGATAATGTATCTGTCTTCCATGTCTGATTGGAAGAAATTGGGTAATCATTGCATCAGATTTATACCTCCTCCATGTCCACCAAATCCAGAAAAGTTTCTGAAATTCTTTCATTCAGTTTCATATCCTTCAGAAAATCATATCTTAGTAAGACTGTGGAAAGGTTAAGGTTTTTTAATCGAATTAATGAAAGGAAGAGCCAAAGATGTACAAAAATATACAAGATGGAGTAAAAGGATTTGTTGTAGGATTCAGTACAAAAATCAATCCTGAAACAAATCAGGGCTTATATTCTTTTTGGAACATAACCTAATTTTGTAATTTTTTGTTTTTCCCATATATACATATAACCATTCTTGTATATATCATGTACCAGATTTATTGAGACAAGATGCCAATGATAACACATTTTCAATACTCAGGGGAATTGCTTTCCTCTGAAAATTAAAATATCACAGAAGGCAAATGTATTTTACCCATACATATTTCTCATTTCAGGCAAACCTTGTATGAAGGTAAATCTGTAGTAAAACTCGACAGTTTGTAGATTTGAATTTGAGAACTTGTACGATAAATATTTGTATTAGTTTGTATTACCATGAAGTTGAATTTTGCAAACTGCACTCACAGACAATAATCAAAACGTCTCGGTTACGTATGTAACCTCCATTCCCCGATGGAGGGAACGAGACGTCGTGTCGAAGAAGCGACACTAGGGGTCTCTCTTGAGTGCCGAATATGCCTCTGATCTATGAAAAAAGGCCAATGAGAGTTGGCGAACAGTATTTGCATACCCCGCCCCCGGATACGGATATAAAGGGAGGGAAATACACTTGTTCATTCAGGATTTTTCTGAGGAGCTGGGAGTGTTCTGGCCACTTCAGCAGCTCGGCTCAGCGACGTGGCCAGGAAGACACGACGTCTCGTTCCCTCCATCAGGGAACGGAGGTTACATATGTACATATTCCCCGTCTGTTGCTCACTCGACGTAGTGTCAAAGAAGCGATACTAGGGGTCCACTTCAAATCACGCCATGCATGAGCCGTGTACGTGTGCTGCTGACACAGAAGCGGGCAGGTATTTCACGTGCACAAGCGACCAACTGTGTTCAGGCTGCACGTACTCTTCCCCAATGCCCCGAAAAAGTCATCGGGATCCTTTTGTTTAACCTAGAGGGGAACAAGGCAACGCTTCCAATTAGGGAACGGGCCAAGCCTGGCCGGGCCTCTTTTCTCTCTATGTTTTCTCGGCATAGAGCAAGAGCAGCCGGGGCCCTTACTGCATCGTGGGAAGGGGGTCTTACCCGAATTCCTATTCTTTCAGGGGGAAAAGACCCTGCTAGGCCACACCTGCCCGAAAGGGGAGGTAGAGGTGGAAAAATACATCACATGGCCTCTTCGGTCACATGTGGGAAGAATGGCGCGGTGGTAGATCCAGCCTCGAGGAGGGGGGAGTTGCTACAACACGGCGACCGGAGGGTAGCGAAGGACTGCCTAAGGGAGACGCGGGTCAGCTTGTGAGGTGACCGTACCGTGGAAGTACACACAGGAGGAGTCCGTAGGGGTCCAGTAGGGGTAGCCTGGGGTACCCGTAGTGGACTGGGTCGGCAAGGTCCTCCGTTGAACTTCGGACCCAAGAGGGCTAGGGAGGAATCGACCAGGAACCTAAAAGGGGTCTCCTGGGAAGAAGGCGCACTGTTTTACCTCGGTAGAGGATGCTGGACGCAAGCGATTCACCCGGTCAGACCGTCGATGTGTACCGAGTTCTACGGGCTCGGACCTTAGAAAACACGGGACGAGACTGACTCAACCCTGAGAATGTAAAATCTCGCAAAGGTGTTAGGTGTTTCCCAGCCCGCAGCTCTGCAAATGTCTGCTAGGGAGGTGCCAATAGCCAGTGCCCATGAGGATGCCACACTCCTGGTGGAGTGGGATCGGACCCTTGGGGGGGGTGTCACGGCCTGGGTGTGATAGGCCAACTGAATGGCGTCCACCACCCAGTGGGACAGCCTCTGTTTGGAGACAGCGTTCCCTTTCTGCTGTCCCCCAAAGCAGACAAAGAGCTGCTCAGAGCGTCTGAAGCTCTGATGCTCTGGGTGATCCTAAGCACGTACCGGACACAGCAGTGATGGGGCTGGGTCTGCACTTGCAGGTTCAACTACCCAAACTCCAGGCAAGTGTCGTTAGTAGAGAACACTTGCAGGTCCCCGACCCTCTTGCTGGAGGCAAGCGCGATCAGAAGGGCAGTCTTTAGGGAGAGGGCCCTGAGTCCAGCTGATTCTAGTGGCTCAAAAGTGGATCTCTGAAGACCGGCAAGGACCACCGAGAGATCCCAGGAGGGGAACAGGTTTGGCCGTGAGGGATTTAGCCTCCGGCACCTCTTAGGAACCTGACGATTAAGTCGTGCTTACCCAGGGACTTGCCGTCTACTGGGTTGTGGTGAGCTGTGATAACGGCAACATACCGTTTCCTGGTAGAAGGGGCTCCGGCTTGGTTGATCGTGGCTACGACCGAGGTGGTAGACCAGCTAGATCATCCGCGTCCCGTCCAGGGACCAGACGTGGAGGTTCCAAAGGTCTGGATGCGGATGCCAGAGCGTGCCCCATCCCTGAGAAAGAAGGTCCTTCCTCAGGGGAATTCACCAGGGAGGGGCTATCGCGAGGAGTACAAGGTCCGAGAACCAGGCTCGGGTGGACCAGTAAGGAGCCACAAGAGTGACTTGTTCCTCGTCCTCCCTGACCTTGCACTGCACCTGTGCAAGAAGGCTCACTGGGGGGAATGCGTACTTGCGCAGCCCCACTGGCCAGCTGTGTGCCAGTGCATCTGCCCCGAGGGGAGCCTCTGAGCGGGCGTACCAGAGCGGGCAGTGGGAGGTGTCTCGGGAGGCAAACAGGTTTACCTGGGCCTTGCCGAACCGTTCCCAGATCATCTGAACCGAGTGGGGGTGAAGCCTCCACTCTCAGGCAAGCGTTGTCGTGACAGCGCGTCCGCTATCACATTGAGGTTGCCGGGTATGTGAGTGGCACGCAGCGACTTGAGTCGCTTCTGGCTCTAAAGGAGGAGACAACGGGTGAGTTGAGACATGTGTCGGGAGCGTTTGCCGCCTTGGCGATTTATGTACGCCACTGCAATGGTGCTGTCCGACCTGACATGTTATGGATATGTTTGTCTCGAACTAACGGGAGAAACTTCCGCAGGGCCAAAAGGACGGCCAACAACTCGAGGCAGTTGATGTGCCAACGCAACTGGGCCCCTTTCCAACGGCCTGCTGCTGCATGCCCGTTGCAAACGGCACCCCAACCCGATCTGGAGGCGTTGGTCGTGACCAGGACGCGTCGGGACACCTGCTGTAAGGATACTCCTGCCTGTAAGAAACAGAGGTCTGTCCAGGGTTGGAATGTTTGGCGGCAGGCGGGGGTGATTGTCACACGGAGCGTGCCGCGGCGCCATGCTCGTATCGGGACTCAGGAAGTGGACTCATAAGCATCAACCCCAGCGGCGCGACCACCGCGGAGGACGCCATATGCCCCAGGAGCCTCTGGAAAAGTTTTAAAGGGACCGTGGTGCCTGGCCTGAAGGCGGCGAGGCACCTCAATACTGACTGGGCACGCTCGTTGGTGAGACGTGCTGACATTGAGACCGAGTCTAACTCCATACCAAGAAAAGAGATGCTCTGGACTGGAGTAAGCTTGCTCTTTTCCCAGTTGACCTGAAGCCCCAAATGGCTGAGGTGCCTGAGCACCTGGTCTCTGTGAGCGAATAGTAACTCTCGCGAGTGGGCCAGAATAAGCCAGTCGTCGAGGTAATTGAGTATGCGGATGCCAGCTTCTCGGAACAGGGCAAGAGCTGCCTCTGCGACTTTCGTGAAGACGCGAGGGGACAGAGACAGGCCGAAGGGGAGGACTTTGTACTGACACGCCTGGCCATCGAATGCAAACCACAGGAAGGAGCGGTGTCGAGGCAGAATGGAGACGTGGAAGTACGCGTCCTTCAGGTCTACCGCTGTGAACCAATCTAGATGCCGGACGCAGGTTAAGATGTGTCTCTGCGCAAGCATTTTGAACGGGAGTTTGTGCAACGCTTGGTTGAGAACTCGCAGGTCCAAGATTGGTCGTAAGCCGCCGCCTTTCTTGGGTATGATGAAGTAAGGGCTGTAGAAACCCTTCTTCATCTCGGTTGGAGGGACAGGCTCTATCATGTCTTGGAACAAAAGAGTAGCAATTTCCACGCGCAGGGACTGGGCATGTTCGACGTGTACTGTGGAAAAGCGGATGCCCATGAAGGGGGGCGGGGGCCTGGCAAACTGAATTGCGTAACCGAGTCGGATGGTCCGGGCCAGCTAGCGAGACGGGTTGTGAAGTGATAGCCACGTGTCAAACCTCTGCACTAGGGGCACCAAAGGGACGATTAATTTTGACGTACCCGGCGGAGCTTCGCAGCGGGGCGGAGCAGGTAGGGCAGCGTCGGGCGGCGACAGGGCGACTGAGATGCTGAGAAAAGACTCAAAGCATTTTCCTTGCTCCGCACACCCGGCAGGGGTGGGTTTGGCGACTGAGGAGGAGGTCCAGGGTAGGCGTCCTCTAGACTCGTCAGAACCGGCCGGCCAGGGAACAGTTGTAGGGCTGGAGACGGGTGGTCCGTGTCCAGAAAGCCGGGACTGTTGAGATCTGGAGGAAAAGTGCCTAGAGAATGGCATTTGCGGACCAGGTGACCCAGAGACATAGGAAATAGCTCTTTTATTTAGAATGTGGGTACCGCAACCACATCTAAGGGGGGTGGCAAATTAAATTTGTTTAAAATCAAAAGATTCTCCTCCCGGCCCTCCACCGGGGGACAGAGCGGTCTTACCACCTCCAGAGCTAACATCTCTATCGCTGGGTCGTCTGTCTCAGGAGCGCCTGGGAGCCTTACGGGTCCTCGAGGGGGTCCGAGAGACGGGGGCGTCTGCTTCCTGCGGTGTGCTCGACGCTGGGGCTGAGAGCTTTGCCCGGGTTTAGGTGGAGCAGATTTATTGGTCGCAGGGGGACGCCCTCGGCGAGCAGACGGGGCAGTGGCTGTGTTGGCAGGTTTGCAGCCTGGCAGAATGTGTGAGATGGCCTCCATCTGCTTTTTCACCGCAGAGAACTGCTGGGCGAAGTCCTCAACGGTGTGCTGAAGAGGCCAAACTGGGAGACAGGGGTGTTGAGGAAGCGAACTTTGTCGGCCTCACGCATCTTGACCAGGTTGAGCCAGAGATGACGTTCCTGGACCACAAGGGTGGCCATCGCCTGCCCGAGTGCCTGCTCGGTGACCTGCGTGGCTCTGAGGGCGAGGTTGATCGCTGAGCGCAGTTCCTGCAGCACATCGGGGTCAGGGCTACCCTCGTGCAGATCATTGAGCGCCTTGGCCTGGTGGATTTGCAATATGGCCATGAAGTGTAAGGCAGAAGCGACCTGTCCTGCTGCGCTGTAGGCTTTTCTGTTTAATGAGGATATTGTCCTACAGGCCTTGGAAAGGAGTATAGGGGATCCGCTCCAGGTGGTAGGGTTACTAGGACAAAGATGGAGCGCAATGGCCCTATCCACTTGGGGAATCGCCGTATACCAATGGGCCGTTCCGCCGTCGAGGGTACCGAGAGCGGACGAGCAGGGCTTTTGATGACGGGTATGGGGAGGATGGAGGGTTCCAATCCAACCCCACACTGACGGCAGCCCGGGCAAGCATGTCGGAACTCTGCGCGTCCGCCTCAGCCTGGGCGTGCTGGCCCGAAGGCGGCAGCCCAGGGGAGGCGTCAGTGTCAGGCGCCGCTCTCTCTGAAGGAGCGGCGAGCTCATCCACCTCAAGCTCCAGAGGATAGGCAGACCGGCCCGGAGGCGAGTCGCCGTTGCCTCGAGACTGGACGGGGGCCAACGAGCGTGTCGAGGGGCGTGTGGTCCGAGGGGGTGTACCCGGCGGAACTGCACCCGCTACCCTCCCCAAATCGCCTCCATCGCCAGCCACATCATCCTCAATCACGTGGAAAGAAGGAGCGATATGGAGGGTGGCTGGAGAGGCGTGCTTTCTATTGAAAGCGCACCACGACCGCAACGTTGCCATGGTCATGCTCTTGCAGTGAGAGGATGAACCATCCACAAAAGCTGCCTCGGTGTGATCGGTGACCAGACACACAAGACATCGCCTGTGGCCGTCTGAAGCGGAGACCACTCTACCGCATCCAGGAACTACACAGGGGTTGAATGGCATCTTTAAATAGACACGTCCTGAAAAGGACGTTCAACGTGCTGTGTATTGCTCTTTTAGAGAATTAAACTCTTTACAGAGAAAAATTACTCTTTATAGGGAAAACTCTTTCAACTCTGCGCTGTCGAAGCGCCCAGGGGCAAAGCTGCACGCCGTGCAGTGAAGAGAAAAGCCGCTGAAGTGCGCCGTAGATCCAACAGCAAAGCAGAGTGTCAGAGGATAGAAGCAGGATATCAGTTGCGTCACACGCAGCTGGCTGCATACACGACCATCGGCCCCGAAGAAAATTACTGAATGAACAAGTGTATTTCCCTTGCCTTTATATCCGTATCTGGGGGCGGGGTATGCAAAGACTGTTCGCCAACTCTCATTGGCCTTTTTTCATAGATCAGAGGCATGTTCGGTGCTCAAGAGAGACCCCTAGTGTCGCTTCTTCAACACGACGTCGAAGTGAGCGACAGACGGGGAACCTGTGTTTTAAATTCAAAGTTGCAAAAAAATTGTCTCAAATGTGTACAATGACATTCATATATAAATACAATGACAGACACAAACTTGTATTACATATTTACTTTTGTACTTTAATACACTTTCACAGTACAATGACAAATCAGCACTTACAAGCTCTCAAATCTGCACTGCAACTTCAAATCTCCCGCTTTGACTTTTTCAACAGCTTTAGTGAAAAATCTGCAGCTAAACTCACTTGTACACTTGTAAATCCAGAAGTAAATTGGAGTGGTGGTGGTGTAGTATGGCTAAAGCATATAACTGGTAATCAGAAGGTTGCTGGTTCAATCCCCACAGCCAAAACCATTGTGTCCTTGAGGCATTGTCTGCAAGGCATTTGACTCCAGATTGCTCCGGGGGGATTGTCCCTGTAATAAGTGCACTGTAAGTCTCTTTGGATAAATGCATAAATGTAATGACAGTGAAGTCGAGACCAATCATAAGGCTGGAACAATCAATACTGGACCAATCAAAATGGATCATAGTACTTACTCGATGTCTATCTACATATAATTCAGTGTATAATGAATCTACTGTATATCCCCACTGCATCTGAATTATTTACTGTATGCTGTAAATAAATGTGCATTTTGTGGTATTTTTCAATATTTGATTTAAATTAAAGTGCACTAACCATGGTAATGACAAATAATCATGATGTTAAATCAACACGGTCAGGCAATTGTATATATACAGTACATTCTAATTTATAGATATCTTGAGGTGCCAAGGTGTACTTTCCTACGGCTTGATTCTAAGGATTATCAGCATGAAAGGGCTTATAACACAAAGTTTAAAAAGACATTTAACTAGAACGAAGAAATTAATAACTGTCATGTAAAAGACATTTAAAAATTGCCTTTTAGTTTTATTCTGAATGGATACATACAAGAACAGAGTCTTATTTCAAACAAGAATGCACACTGTGCACAATATTTTCTTTATTTCACAAGTGGTTTTCTTACAGTAATTACAGGAGCATTACAATTATCAAAGCAAGTACTGTATGGTTTCTTTAGATTTAACCTTTGCTTGTCAATTTGCAACAATGGAATGTCAGTTACAGCAGTTGTTCTCAACCCTGTTCCTTGAGCCCCCCCCCCCCCCCCCCCCCCCCCCCCCCCCCCCCAACACTGCACATTTTGTACAGTATATCTCCCTTTTCTGACACACCTAATTCAGGTCTTGGAGTCTCCACTAACAATCTGATAAGTTGAATCAGGTGTGTTTGATTTAGGGAGATATCCAAAATGTGTAGTGTTGGGGGGTTGCAAGAACAGGGTTGAGATCCACCGAGTTACTGCATCGAAGGGAAATGACCAACTGAATTAATAATAATAATGAAATAAAGGCATGATTTTTTTTCATCTTTTATAGATAGTACAGTCACCAAGTGTGATTTATATAGTTATCTCTTCATGTAAAAATTAGGAGAATTTTTTGGAAAAAAATCACTAAAGCTGTTGTTGTGTGTTTTATATTTAAAATAAATAAATCAAAAATCTGAAATGTTTCCATTGATCGTTCGACATAGGCAGCAACTCATACATATATATATAGTGCTAACCGATGCGGTCTCAAACACGTCAGTAGAGGGACTGTGGCAGGTAGCCGCTGGGGTGGCATTTCCCTCTTAGAAATGAAAGCCATGACCGCAACGTGCTTAAAGTGAGTTTAATCTTCAAACCTTTTTAAATAAACAAAACCGACGTCACTACACTAAACCTTGTGCCTAAACCTGACCAATAGTTTCAGTAAATTAAATGTGAGGTAAAAAAAAAAAAATGCAACCACATCATTGTGTATTATTGCTAATGACCATTCATTATATTTTTAATTATTTCACCAGCCCTGTATGAAAGGATCACTTTGTATGAGTAATTGTTTTGATGTCATAAGATAGCACTGAAGAGGAACAGAGTGAAAAGTGTTCATAAACTGATAATCAGCCATTTTACTTGTGATTTGTGTGAAAGTAAATAAGTTATTATTATTGTTTTGTTGCTTCAGTAGTGCAAATCTTCTGCGATTTATAGAACAAGCCTCGTAAAATTAATTTAGCAAAAATATACTTTTAGTAATGTGATTCTATAAGAGCAGATTTATTGAGAGTTTGACATTATCATGTTGCTAAGCTAATGAACCAATACTCTATTAAACAAAAATACACTCACTGAGGACTTTATTAGTAAAACTATGGTTCTAAAAAAGTGCAAGACGTGGTATTCTGCTGTTGTAGCCCATCTGCCTCAAGATTCAATATGTTGTGCATTCTGATATGCTATTCTGCTCACTACAATTGTACAGAGTGGTTATCTGAGTTACCGTAACCTTTCTGTCAGCTCGAAACAGTCTGACCTTTCTCTGTTGACCTCTCTAATCAACAAGGCATTTGTGTATGCAGAACTGCTGCTCACTGGATGATTTTGTTTTTGGCACCATTCTGAGAAAACTCTAGAGACTGTTGTTCATGAAAATCCCAGGAGATCAGCAGTTACAGAAATACTCAAACCAGCCCATCTGGCACTAACAATCATGCCACGGTCGAAATCACTGTGATAAAAATGTTTACACATTCTGGTGGTTGATGTGAACATTTACAGTAGTATCAAGATGGCAGTGTGGCAGTAGTACGCAGCGGCCAGTCCGGATCCAAAACAGTGCTATTTTTGTTTCTTAGACCAATTTTTTTTTACAGCAGATGAACATCAGAGCAACTGGTGTTTGTGTCTACCATCACCAGACACTGCTTAAGTATAAGAATCATGCAACAACCAATCTGCACAATGATCTGCTGGAGAAGCTACGTGATCTCGGCTTGCTGCGGGGACCAGGCCTCCAGTCCTTAGAATAGCATGATGCCGGTGGCCGGGGGAGGGGACGTCTTAAGCAGTGTGTGAGGAAGTGGAAGCACGGCAATAGGGCAGGGGTCCATGCTAGGCTCTCCCGTCTATCCTGCTCTCAAATGTCTGCTCCTTGGACAATAAATTGGACTACATCCGACTCCAACAGACTATGCGGCATGAGTTTAGAGACTGCTGCATCTTTGTTTTCACAGAGACATGGCTCAGCGACAAATGCTGCCATTCAGCTAGATGGGCTTGCCTCATTTCATGCTGACATTAATGCAGCTCTGAGTGGTAAGACTCGCGGTGGCTTGTGTGTTTACATCAATCCGGAATGGTGCAAGAACTCAGTGCTAGTTTTTAGTTACTCCTCATCACTGTTGTGAGTTTGTGACTGTTAGATGCCGACCATTTTATTTACCATGGGAATTCACAACTGTCCTAATAATTGGAGTGTGTATATTCCTCCCATTACTAATGCTAAGGAGACACTCTGTGAACTGTATTGGGCTATTAGCGAACTGCAGAATGCACACCGAGACGGACTATTTCAACCATGCAAATCTCAAGTCAGTGCTCCCTAAATTCTATCAGCATGTGGACTTTGCAAAGAGAGGGGTGAACACGCTGGATCTTGTTCACACAAACATCCCTGTTGCGTACCAGGCAAAGCCCCACCACCACCTCAGTTACTCAGACTACCACTCTGTTATGCTAATCCCTGCATCCAGGCCGCACATCAGACGCTACAAACCAGTTCTGAAGCAGGTGAAATCCTGACCAGCAGGAGCCATCTCTGCTCTTCAGGACTGTTTTTAGCACACTGACTGGCGCACGTTCAGGGAGGCTGACACTGATGGCGACTCCACCAACTTGGAAGTCGAGGAATACACAACACAACATTCCCTGACCAGCTACATCAGCAAGTGCATCGATAACGTCACTTTCTCCAAAACCATCACCACATGCTCCAACCAGAAGCCGTGGATGGCTGTGGAGGTGCATGCACTGCTGAGGACCCCAGACTCCACTTTCAGAGCAGGCAACAAGGCTGCCCTAAGAACAGCAAGGGACAAACTGTCTTAGGCCATCAGAGAGGCAAAGCATGCACACACCCAGAGATTCCACAGCTACTTCCAGGACAGCTGTGACACATGGCGCATATGGCAGGCCAACCAGGCCATCACCAAATACAGGACTAGATCACCTGCCTGTGACAGTGATGCCTCCCTTTCACATGTGCCGAATGACAGACTGAAATGTAATTAATAATTCACTGATAATATTCCCCTCTGCAGAAGCTCTGAAACCTAATATGCATCTGTGTTCATATAACATCAGGTTTGACATAATTTACAGCTAACGGCATTTGTTTTGTGAATGTCGTAACTGAGCACTGGAGCTCCAGTTTGAATGGAGAGTGAGATTTGAGAACTACAGAGCAGAAGATTTTAAGTCAATAACTACTTAACTTTTGTTATCATATAGCATTTTTATAGTGCTTTCATTGTGTTAAAGGGATCCTGAAATGTTCTTTTTTTATAGTGTTATTATATACTCTGAGGTCCGATAATGTTGGTAAAGTTTTTTTTTTTTTTCACCAAAACTAAAACACTGAAACGTCTGAAATGCCTAAGCACCTCCTTAAAATTTCAACGTAAACGCCCACTCTAATTATTGGAGCATCATGCAGCCCCTCGAATACAGCCATATTTTAAATGCAATTGGAAGAGAATGAACAGCTCCACAACATATTAAAATTTAATTTCATGGTTTATATATAACATTTCATCCGAATTTATTGAACTATTCATCTCAATCAAAACTGTTAACACTCTGTCAACACCCTGTCAACATCGGACGCGAGACAGCCACGTCACATCAAAAGCAAAAGAACCCATTATAATCAGTGATGCTGTCTAAAATGGAATTGTCCAATGCAGAGTGGCATGCCGACGGTACACGAGTATCCCGACCCCTGTACACAGCCTCAAGCTGTTGCAACGCGTCAATGGTTGCCCTCAGTGTAGACAGGGTGTCAGCACCATTAACTATCAAACAGTCATGACATTTGAAATATTCATGTATGGAACTGTTTACTTACTGTTATGCGATCGGGTCCAAGTGTTTTTAACTGCCCCATCCTTCAATAACAGTTCCTTTGCTTAGCTTAAATCATTTTATGACTGTATCACAAGCAATCCATGCTTATATGTGCCAAAAAAGCATGCAATCCACGTTGAAATATGCTGAAAGCACAACCACATTACTCACATAGTCTATTACATAGTCTAATGTACAGTTTGAACTAGACTCACACACATCCAGTTTCCAGTATCATCCTGCACTGAAATTCACATAGCTGGAAATGCATCAAGATGGTTAAAGACATCCATCTAGTGCATGTTTACATACACCAACAGTTAAAAATATCACAGATGGGTGTGAGAGAGTGTGACATGTTTGCTCTCAAAACAACAAGAGGCACAGCAGCTGAATGAAACTGAATGGCTTCTTCTTTTCAGAGTTATAACTTGACACCACATCTTTTAAAAGCAGCGAGTTACATAATGTATGTTTAGTGCATGTTTATATACAGAAATAATTCAAAATAGTCCAGATGGGTCTCCTTTGGTGTTCAGGAATAGTGAGGCCACACTAGGCCTCTCTGTCCTGCTCTCTTTCAGTTTACAAACTGAAGAACCAGTGAGCGGGGCCAAGGGTATGATTATGTGAAGTAGAGGTTGATGTTTTTTCGCCGTAGAGTCGGACATGAATTCATGGGCCCCCTAGTGATGTAGGAAGTAGAGAATATGGTAATTTTACAGATTAGTTTAAATAACCATTTAGTCATTTATTTTATTGCATTGGGGATTAAATTTAGTTCTGAAATTGACAGTATGTTTTATAGTAGAATGACCTCTTATATGTCAAAATATCAAGGAAAATTGAACTCTTTACATGACCTCTTAAACTGTGAAAATGCTGTCATTGCAGTGGAAGTTTGATCATCTCGATTTCTCTTATACTAAAATTATTTCAGCTGCTAGGAGTTTGTTTTAGAGAAACACATTTGCTCTCAGTGTCTCTCAGAGCACCGTAGCTTGCTACAGACAGAGAGAAAAACAAATACAGTGAAAAAAATGAGACGGTGCTAAGTTAGCTCTATCTATAATGTATGGCTCTTTTGTTATTGCAGTAGCATTTCAAAGTCTGTTTTTTTGGGGGGAAATTTCCCTTCTTCCATCTGTGTGAATAGCAACAGGGTGATCTTCCTCAACGTTATTTTTTTTTCCATTGAAATAATCAGCATCCATTTGCTGAGCCTGGAAATCAGACCCGTTGGTGATGCTGCATGCTTATTTGCACTGGAAGGTGAGCTTAGGGCAATTGCATGGAACTAAGTGATGCAACTGCGTGTACTACTCTTTGAACCAAGTCAAAACATTTAGTGTTTTACCAAATCGCTAAGCAATTTTTGCGATTTATTGTTTTTACTGTTTTAATTTGCACATTGAAATTGTCTCTGTTCAAACCTTTTCTGTATGCCAAGCAGGTAAATTTTTTTAAATAACTGTGCCATAGTTGGATATGAATGGAATAATGAGGAACAATGAAGAAACGTTTCTTTTTTCTTGGGGCAAACACAATGAGCATGCTGCAGCATTTCCCCTTCTGTTACTCACTCAACGTTGTGTCGATATTTTCATTCACAAAAGAGCAATACACAGCAGGTGTTGAACGTCCATTTCAGGACGCGTCTTTTTAAAGATGTCTTTCCGCCTCTGTGTAGTTCCTGGATGCAGCTGTTTTCTCTCCGCTCTTGACGGTCATAAGTGCTGCCCTGCATGTCTGGGCTTCGATCACACGTAGGCAGCATTTATGAATGGTTTATGTTCTCATTGCGGGATTATAACCATGTTAACGTTGCAATTGCGGCTTTCTCCCTTCCGAGAGAAAGCCACTTCAACACCCCGTACAGGATTAAGGCCAGCATGGCCAGTGATGAAGGGCACTTTGGGGAGAGCAATGGGCTTGGTTTTGCCAGGGGAAATCCCCTCAAACCACTCCCCCCCCCCAGCACGCTCGTTTAATTCCATCCGGTCCAACACAAGACCAGCTCACCTCAAGGCCAGTCCGTTGTCTCCCTTAGACTCCGGATGATGATTTCACCGCTGCATCGGAGAGTGTCATAGTAGTGTCTGGTGCTGATGACTCGTCTGGACTTCCACCTTCGGGTCTGCTCACCCAGTCTGAGGCTGACACACGGATGTCCGCTATGCTTTCCCGGGCCGCAGTGAGCGTGAGGCTGGACTGGAAACTTCCGCCCCCCACTCCTCACGGCTAGTTGGTTGGTTCCTCAACCAACTCATAGCCACGTTCTCACGGCACCCCGGAACGAAGTTCGGCCTAGAGTTGCTGGCTGTATTCCTTGCCCTGCGGAGGTTTCTACCACTGATTCTGGGCAAGCACGTCTTGATCCTTTCAGACATCACGCGACAGTAGTGTACATAAATTGCCATGGTGGCGTGCGCTCTCGTCATATTTCACAACTCGCCTGCAATCTCCTCCTTTGGAGCCAGCAGCAACTCAGGTCACTACACGCCACTCATATCCTGGGCAACCTCAACACGACAGCAGACATGCTGTTGCGACAGGTCTCGCTCAGAGGAGAGTGGAGACTCCACCCCCAGGTGGTACAGCTGATTTGGGGACGGTTCGGCATTGCACAGGTAGATCTCTTAGCCTCCCAAGACAATACCCACTGCCCACTCTGGTACTCCCTAACAGAGTCCTCTCTTGGGACAGATGTGCTGGCACACATCTGGCCCCGGGGGCTGCGCAAATACGCATTTCCCTCAGTGAGTCTTCTTGCACTCGTGCTGTGCAAGGTCAGGGAGGATGATGAACAAGTCACCTTAGTGGCTCCTTCCTGGCCCACTCGGACTTGGTTCTCGGATCTCACGCTCCTCGCGACAGCACCTCCCTGGCAAATTACCCAGAGGAAGGACCTTCTTTCCGAGGATCGGGGCACCCTCTGGTATCCACGCCCAGACCTTTGTAACCTCCATGTTGCCCCTGGATGGGTCACGGAAGATCTGAGTGACCAACCACCTAAGGTGGTAGACACGAAAAAAGCCAGAGCTCCTTCTACCAGGCAGTTTTATGCCCTAAAGTGGCACTTTTTCACAAATTGGTGTTCTTCCCGGTCTGAAGACCCGCAGAGATGGGAAGTTCGGTCAGTGCTTTCATTCCTGCAGGAGAGGTTGGAGGGGAGACTGTCCCCCTCCACCTTGAAGGTTTATGTAGCCGCTATCACGGCCCACCATGACTCAGTAGACGGAAAGTCCTTGGGTAAGCATGACTTGATTGTCAGGTTCCTTAGAGGCGCCCGGAGACTGAACCCTCCCCGGCCAAGCCTGTTCCCCTCTTGGGATCTCTCAGTGGTCCTCTAGGACCTTCAGAGACCCCCCTTCGAGCCGCTTGACTCAGTTGAGCTCAATGCCCTCTCCTTGAAGATGGCCCTCCTGATAGCGCTTGCTTCCATCAAGAGGGTTGGGGACCTGGAAGCGTACTCTGTCAGCGACATTTGCCTGGAGTTCGGTCCGGCAGATACTCACGTCATCCTAAGACCACGACTGGACTACGTGCCCAGTGTTCCTATGACCCCCTTCAGGGACCAGGTCGTGAACATGCAAGTGCTGCCCTGGGAAGAGGCAGACCCAGCCTTTTCGTTTCTGTGTCCGGTACGTGCTTTACGTATCTATTTGGACTGCACACAGAGCTTTAGATGTTTTGAGCAGCTCTTTGTCTGCTTCGGTGGACGGCGGAAAGGGAATTCCGTCTCCAAACAGAGGTTAGCTCACTAGGTTGTTGATGCTATCTCCCTGGCCTACCAGACCCAGGCTGTGCCTGCCCCCTTGCGGGTTCGAGCACACTTGACAAGAAGTGTGGCATCCTCATGGGCACTGGCCAATGGCACCTCCCTAGCACACATCTGCAGAGCAGCGGGCTGGGCAACACCCAATACCTTTGGGAGATTCTACAATCTCAGGGTTGAGTCTGTCTCGTCCTGTGTTTTGTTAGGTCCGAGTCGGTAGAACTCGGTAATACGGAACAGCCGACTGGGTGTTCCGCTTGCACCTAGTGCCCTTCACCAAAGTGATCCAGTGCGCTCTCTCTCCCAGGTTAGCCACTAAGCTCTCGCTTCCTTGATGTTCTTCCTCCCTAGCCTTCTGGCCTGCGAATTCAGTGGAGGAATTTGCAGCCAGACTCACTACGAGCCTCAAGTGCTCTGTAATGGGGTAGGGCTCCACAGGCCAAATTCCCTGTGATGTATTTTCCGCGGTACGGTCCCCCCATGATAGTCATGTCACCTGTTCCCCCCTTAGGGGTGCTGGGAACCTAAGGTCTGTATATTACACCTTTTTCTGGGGGCGTTGGGGAGGGTTATGTGCGGCCGATACAGTTGCTGCTAGCACGCAGTAGCTTGCTTGCACCTGTGTCAGCAGTTCATGTAACACGGTCTAGTGCATTGCATTTTTAAATTGGACCCCTTGTGTCACTGATATTCAACACAACGTCAAGTGAGTGACATAAGGGGAACCTCATGGTTACTGTTGTAACCTCCGTTCCCTGATGAAGGGAACAAGACATTGTGTCCCCCTTGCCACTACACTAGACCTACCACTGTAAATGGCCGTACATTATTCTTGGCTCCTCAGTGCAAAAACCTGACTGACAGATGCACACCCACTTCCATTTATACCCGTATGTCCGGGGGCGGGACATGCAAATTCTGTCTGCCAATTTCTCATTGGCCTTTTCTCAAGTTCACAGGTACGCGAGGCTCTCAGGAAGGACCCCTTGTGTCACTGATATTAAATGGGTTGGCACAGTGAAGCGTATGTGTGTTTGTGGAGGGGTTAGGGGTGGGGGCTTGAAGGGGTTGCAAACAGGTTGTTTGTGATTCCATGATATGTCGATGTAACAGTTCAAGGATGGGCAAAGAGGGGTTGTGAACTGGCTGAACATTCAATGGTATAAATTAACTTAAAAGAACATAGAACATAAAACAAGTGTGCCTCTCTCTCTCTCTCTCCGTCTTGAACTGGCATCTCCAGCTCCGCTTTATCTCACTCTCTCGCTGATCAGCTGATTCAGTGCTGTGCAGCCTCACTGCCCGGCCATGCCCTCCTCCTTGTCACAGATGACTATTACAGTCGTATTAAAATACGACTATTTTGCACATTGTTGAAAAACAATGACTTTTTACATAAAGCTGCTGTAAGTTGTTTTAGCCATTCTGAAATTTCCAAGCTGAGCTGTTGAATTAGCCATGCCCACTCTTTCCAAAACCCAGCACTCCAAAGGTTCCATATTAGCTTTACTGAGACCGACACCGAGCAGAAAAGGTTGTCAAAAACAACTGAAGCAAAATAGTGCCCTCAACTGACAACAGTTAAGAAACAACATGGCATACAAAATTGCATTAAGCCAATACTTTAAGAACGCACAAAATAATTGACAAGCAGAAAGCATCAGAGACCGTTTCCTATGGACACATTTTTGTTTGCTGTTTACAGAGCCTAGTAATGTCACAGAGATGGGTGAGTGGTCTTATGACAATTATTTCATTAATTACTTAGTCGGAAACATTTTTGCATACCTTTCCATGAAAAAAAAAAATTGCTTACAGCATCTTTAAGCCTATTCTGTAAGTATTTGTTGGAGGCTGCAGTTTCTGCATTGAGGAATGATTACATGCTCAGTCTTATTCCATAGCTTTACAGCCAACTGGTGTAAGCCCTTCCATTTTGGCTGGGCCCTAATCCACCCGCTGCAATATTCCAGAGTACTTCTTATGCCACACGTTCGTGTTCTGCATTGCTCATTGCCAGGCTTGGCGTCATCTCAACTCTGTTGTCTGTGCCAAGAAGATAACCACTGTCACTGAATCTACCAAGAGACCTCAACGTGACTTTTCTGTGGTGCATTTGTTGAGACTTGAAACTGCTCTGAGCGGTTGAAACTGCTCTGCTTTGCTAATCATAATTAGCAAATTTATAACTGGAGGAGAGGTTATGGAAAGGAAAGGGACCAACTGATTAAGAAATCAGATTCCACTCCTAAAGCAATTTAACCTGTGAGCATTCTTTTCTTTTCCTCTCTTTCTCTCTCTCTTACCTTTTTTTTTCTTTTTTTTTTCAGAGAGAAATTTCCTAAGTTAAAGGCATAGGTCACCCAAATATGAACAGTGTTGGGGAGTAATGGTATACATGTAACTGGATTTTGTATTTAAAATACAAAATACTAGTAACTGTATTCCACTAATTTAAATAATTTGTAATCAGAATACAGTTACATTCTAAAATTATTTTGATTACTAAAGAGATTCCTTTGCATTTTATTGTCATTTCTTTATTTAATATTTAGTCTATTCAGCTGGAAAACATTTATCCATATAAATGATGCAATCTGAGGATCATTTGAACAGCAGTAAAACACTTTTTCATGATTTGTTTCATTCATAAGAGCACTTTCTACAGCTTAACAAGAATAAATGCAATGAGTACATGATTGCATGCCTTATCAATGTCTTTTTTTTATACAGTTAGGGGATTTTAACAAGAAATGCAATCAATTTACGCATTACCATTGTATAGAACACTACAAATAATATATGTCTGCCTCATTCTATGAACAGAATCCACATACGATCAGAAAAGGATGTATTTGTGTACACTCAGTGAGGTTTTGAAGTTTGGAGCTGCAAAAATAGTTAACCTTGTGTATATTATCATGTGAACATTTGCTTTATGTGGAGCTAAAATGCTATTTCATGCCTTTACATGCATCTTTTACCAGGCAAGATTTTATTGTATAATGAATTCTATGACAAAAATTAATGTTGGAGCATAACTTTTTCTCTAACAAGACCTTTCATATTAAAGCAAAGATGTACTGCAAAAATCTTATTCTTAATGAGAATTTAAATGTATTTTTTATTTTTTTTTTGTAAAAATATCTAAACAAGATATATTTACTTGAGTAGCAAAACATTTAGGCTTTTTTCAGAGAATTGTTTTGTATATATAAGTGTATTTTCTTACTTTATTTAATTGTTTATAGTCAAAACAAATGAAAAAATGAACCAGTGCTGAAGTAATACAAATAATTTAGATTACATTACTTACCTTGAGTAATAACGGAATATGTTACGAATGAATACTTTTTTAAAAGTAACCTTCCCCACCCTGAATATGAAGTTATATAGTCATTCCAAACAGTATGCTATAATTTTTTTTCTGTGGAAAACCAAAGTAGAAATTTGGATGAATTACACAGCTCTTGCTGTCTTGCTCCTTGTGAGATGCTGCGCTTGATTCTGCGCTTTGGGAACGTCTTTGGAGTGACCAGCTGTGAATATGTGTGCAACATGTCAATAAAATTGACTACAACCTTTATAGCCTCTGTTGGTGACATAAACAGAATGCGCCAGTACCAGTGCTATAAATAGATGTGCCACAGGGAACATCCTGGGACATCCTCAGTGCGGCAATGAAGCGGAGCATCTCATTCCGCTTTTTCAGGGAACAAGGATTACAGATGAGTAACCTGAGAGTTTACCTGTCAAAAGCTACACTTAATGCTGCGCTTGATTCAGCGCTATGGGAACGAGAATATCCACGCCACCGCACTGTGGGTGTCTGGACCCTTTACGGTTGTGAAGTTTGTGCTCACATGAACACGAAAAGGTCTCAGACATGAGCTTGTGATGTTGACTCAAGGACGTGAGAGCCCGGAGTGGCATCCAAACTATAAATTCTTATGAATGTGTGCAGAGAGGACCAGCCTGCCACATTACAAACATGCTGCAGAGGGGCACCCCCTGCCTAAGAATGAGCCCTGATGCCTACTGGCGAAGCTTGGCCGCGTGCCTTATAGGCAAGGGCAATAGCATCCTTCACCCAATGTGACGTAGTCTGTTTTTTGGTGGCCACCCCCTTGTTACGGCCCCATGACAAACAAAATTTGCTGACTAACGCCACCGGCGTAATTACGGTGGACGTAGTCCTGAATAGCACGGACTGGAAACAGTCTGAAAAGTTTCTCCTGATCTGGCATTGTAAACGGCGGAGGACACATGGCCTCAAGAGTGACCGGATGTACGGTCAAGATAGGAACCTTAGGCAGGTAGTCAGGATGAGAATGCAATATTGCTTTCGCCATTCCTGGGGCAAAGTCTAAGCAGGATGGCAAGACAACCAGAGCCTGCAAGTTCCCAAAACTTTTCATAGAAGTAATAGCCATAAGAAAAAAACATAATTAGAGTCAGGAGCTTGTCAGACACCGACTCTAGAGGTTCAAAGGGGGTCTCAACCAGACCCTCAAGGACTATAGCTAAGTCCCATGAAGGGATCCTGGTGCTAACGGAAGGTCTTAGTCTCCGAACGAAGCGAGTAAGCAAGGGATATTTCTCCCCAGTGGCACCCCACCAATCAAGATGGGTGGCCGACAGCCCCTCCCACTGAGTGCGGCAAGGAAGGAATTGCACAAAGGCTTCCTCATATTTTTTCACCTCTTGAAACCTGGTGACGACATATTCACCGAATCACAGAACAGGCCGGAAGGTGAGACCGGGACATCAAGTAGGAATACTCTGTATTCTTATCCTTGATGCCACAGGTTAGCCACAGATCCCTCTTTGTGCTGACCAAAGCGGCCAATGGATGGCCAATAGCGCGAGCCGCCTGCTTGGTTGCACGGAGAGATAAATCTTTGGCTCGACGAAGCTTTGAGAATGCTCCCTTGTCGATTGTACCACCCACACTCAGGTCCTTCAACAGATCATCCTGGTATGCCTGAACATGTGAGGGACCAGCTGGACTTGGAGAGAGAGCGAGTGATAGGGACGGACCCATCTCTCGCTCCTCAGCCAGATCCATACGCAAGCCCCACGATGGAATGGTGGGTGCTGGCTCTTGGAAGTAAGTGTGATGAGCGCGTAGCATCTTCAGCTCACAATGCTCACACTCGCCTCGCTCCAACGCAAGAGCAATGTGCTCTTCCCCCAAACAAACAAAGCAAAACTGGTGTGTATCCGATTCAGCCATAGGACGTAAGCATGGAAACACACACAGTTTGCTTTGTTGATCGCTCATTATTTATTTATTTTTTAACTTTCCCACACATAATGACAGAAAAATTTATTATTTCTGCACACTGCCTGACAAATCTAACTCCTATCAGAAGAGAAAAGAGAGCTTGAGATGCACAAACACATCACAGAGTGGTCTGAAGACAAAAGACCTGACGATGCACCTGTGGCACATCTATTTATAGCCATGGTACTGGCGCATTCTGATGATGTCACCAATAGAGGCTATAAAGGTTCTAGTCAATTTCATTGACGTGTTGCACACATATTCACAGCTGGTCACTTCAAAGACGTTCCCAAAGTGCTGAATCAAACGCAGCATTAAGTGTAGCTTTTGACAGGGAACTTCACTTCATAGTGACCATGATACTCAAGTTACAGAATAGACAAAGAAAAAAATCTAGCACCAATAAAGTAGCCCATATGACTTGTGCACTACTTTCCAAATATTCTGAAGCCATATGATAGGTTTGTGTAAGGAACAGAATGAAATAGATGTAACTAATTATGATAGTTATTCTATATTAATCTTCACCTTGCATGATGCATGAACGCATAATTTTTGTATGGGAATCACTAGCGGATTTAGGTATAGGAAACATGGGCAAGTGCCCAGGGCGGCATCTTGCCGGTAATGCTGGGGGGTGGCACGAGGCGCCCACACGGAAAAAAATTAGGAATGGTGACATTTGTGCAATCAGTTCCCCGTCTGTCGCTCACTTCGACGTCGTGTCGAAGAAGCAACACTAGGGGTCTCTCTTGAGTCCCGAATATGCCTCTTATCTATGAAAAAAGGCCAATGAGAGTTGGTGAACAGTATTTGCATAGCCCGCCCATGGACATATGGGTATAAAGGCGAGGGAAATACGCACGTTCATTCAGAAATTTTCTTCAGAGCCGATGGTCGTGTATGCAGCCAGCTGCGAGTGACACACCACTTTTCCTGCTTATATCTTCTGACGCTCTGTTTTGCTGTTGGATCTATGGTGCACTTCAGCGGCTTTCTCCTTCTCTGCACGGCGTGCAGTTTGCCCCTGGGCGCTTCGACAGCGCAGAGCATTTAAAAGAGTTTTTATAAAGAGCAATTTTCTCTGTTAAAAGTTTATTTCTCTAAAAGAGCAATACACAGCGGCGTTGAACGTCCTTTTCAGGACGCGTCTTTTTAAAGATGCCATTCCACCCCTGTGTAGTTCCTGGAGGGCAGAGGGTGCAGCTCCGCCAGGTACGCCCCCTCGGACCACCCGCCCCCCGGCATGCTCGTTGACTCCCGTCCGGGCTCGAGGTAACAGTGGCTCACCTCAAAGCCAGTCTGCCTGTCCTCTGGAGCTCGAGGTGGATGAGCTTGCCGCTGCATCGGAGAGCGTGGTGTCTGACGCTGATACCTCCCCTGGGCTGCCGCCTTCGGGCCAGCACGCCCAGGTTGAGGCTGACGCGCAGATGTCCGACATGCTTGCCTGGGCCGCCGTCAGTGTGGGGTTGGATTGGAACCTCTGTCCTCCCCACACCCGTCACAGTTGGATGACTGGTTCCTGGGGTCTGGGCGCTGCTCACAGCCTCGCCCCCCCCCGGTCCCGTTTTTCCCGGAAGTGCATGACCAGCTGATGTCTTCATGGAGAGCCCCCCTCTCCACTCGTCACAAGCCCTGCTCGTCCGCTCTCGCTACCCTTGACGGCGGTGCAGCAGGAAGCAGACGCCCCCCGTCTCCCGGACCCCCTCGAGGACCCGTAAGGCTCCCAGGCACTCCTGAGACGGACGACCCAGGGACCAAGATGTTAGCTCCGGAGATGGTAAGACCACTCCGTCCCCCGTTGGAGGGCCGGGAGGAGAATCTTTTGTTAAAAAACAATTTTAATTTGCCGCCCCCCTTAGATTCTCCTCAATAAAAGAGCTATTTCCTTGGTCTCTGGGTCAACTGGCCCACAAATGCCGTTCTCACGGCACTCTGCCACCAGATCTCAACAGTCCCGGCTTCCTGAACACGGACCTCCCGTCTCCAGCCCCATGACTGTTCCCCGGCCGGCCGGTTCCGAGGAGTCTAGAGGACGCCTACCCTGTACCTCCTCCTCAGTCGCTAAACCGTCCCCTGCCGGGTGTGTGGAGCAAGGTAAGTGCTTTGAGTCTTTTCTCAGCACCCAAGCCTCAGGACGCTTCATCGCCTCCTGACGCTGCCCTACCTGCTCCGCTCCACTGCGAAGCCCCGCCGGGTATGTCAAAATTAATCGTCCCTTTGGTGCCCCTAGCGCAGAGGTTGGACGCGTGGCTCTCACTTCCCAACCCGTCTCGCTGGCTGGCCCGGATCATTCGACTCAGTTTGCTAGGCCCCCACCCCCCTTCATGGGCGTCCGCTTTTCCGCAGTACACGGCGAACATGCCCAGTCCCTACATGCGGAAATCGCTACTCTTTTACTCAAAGATGCGATAGAGCCTGTCCCTCCAACCAAGATGAAGAAGGGTTTCTTCATTGGTTTACAACCAATCTTGGACCTGCGAGTTCTCAACCAAGCGCTGCACAAACTCCCGTTCAAAATGCTCACGCAAAAACATATCTTAACCTGCGTTCGGCATCTAGATTGGTTCACAGTGGTGGACCTGAAGGACGTGTACTTCCATGTCTCTATTCTGCCTCGACACCGCCCCTTCCTGGGGACTACCGGGCCTGGTTCTCAGACCTTGTACTCCTCGTGACAGCCCCTCCCTGGTGAATTCCCCTGAGGAAGGACCTTCTTTCTCAGGGACGGGGCACACTCTGGCATCTGCACCCAGACCTTTGGAACCTCCACGTCTGGCTCCTGGACGGGACGCGAAAGATCTAGCTGGTCTATCACCTATGGTCATAGCCACGATCAACCAAGCCAGAGCCCCCTCTACCAGGTAACTCTACGACCTGAAGTGGCGTTTGTTCGTGAATTGGTGTTCTTCCCGGGCAGAAGACCCACAGAGGTGCACAGTTAGGTCAGTGCTCCTGTTGCTACAGGAGAGGTTGGAGGGGAGGCTGTCCCCTTCCATCTTGAAGGTGTATGTTGCCGCTATCGCAGCTCACCACGACCCAGTAGACTGTAAGTCTCTGGGTATGCACGACTTAATCGTCAGGTTCCTAAGAGGTGCCCGGAGGTTAAATCCCTCCCGGCCAAACCTGTTCCCCTCCTGGGATCTCTCGGTGGTCCTAGCCGGTTTTAGAGATCCCCCTTTCAGCCGCTAGGATCAGCCGGACTCAGGGCCCTCTCCCTAAAGATGGCCCTGCTGATCGTGCTCGCTTCCATCAAGAGGGTCGGGGACCTGCAAGCGTTCTCTGTTAACGACACTTGCCTGGAGTTCGGTCCGGCAGACACATATGTGATCCTAAGACCTCGACCGGGCTATGTGCCCAAGGTTCCTACCACGCCCTTCAGAGATCAGGTAGTGAACCTGCAAGTGCTGCCCTGGGAGGAGGCAGACCCAGCCCCCTCACTGCTGTGTCCGATACGTGCCTTGCACACCTACCTGGACCGCACTCAGAGCTTCAGGCGCTCTGAGCAGCTCTTTTTCTGCTTTGGGGGACAGCGGAAATGAAACGTTGTCTCCAAACAGAGGCTGTCCCACTGGGTGGTGGATGCCATCCTGTTGGCCTATCACACCCAGGCCGCGCCACCCCCCCTACGGGTTCGAGCACACTTTACGAGGAGTGTAGCATCCTCGTGGGCACTGGCTAGGGATACCTCCTTAGCAGACAATTGTAGGGAAGCAGGCTGGGCAACACCTAACACCTTTGCAAGATTTTACAATCTCAGGGTTGAGTCAGTCTCATCCCGTGTTTGCTCAGGTCAGAGCCGGTAGAACTCGGTACATGTCGATGGTCTGACCGGGTGAATCGCTTGCGTTCAGCACCGTTTCCCTCAGCCGAGTTAAAACAGTGCGCCTTCTTTCCCAGGAGATCCTTCTAGGTCCCTGGTCGATTCCTCCCTTGCCTTCTTGGGTCCGCAGTTCAGCGGAGGATCTTGCCGACCCAATCCACTACGGGTACCCACAGGCTACCCCTACTGGAATAGGTGCTCCACAGGTCAGGCCTCTTACATGGACTCCTCATGTGTGTACTTCAGCGGTACGGTCACCTTACGAGCTGACCCGCGTCTCCCTTAGGCAGTTCTTCGCTGCCCTCCGGTCGCAATGTTGTAGCAACTCCCCCCTCCTCGAGGTTGGATCTACCACCGCACCATTTTTCCCACATGTAACCAAAGAGGCCATGTGATGTATTTCGCCACCTTACCTCCCCTTCCGGGCAGGTGTGGCCTCCACAGGGACTTTTCCCCCTGAAAGAATGGGAAACCGGGTAAGGCCCCCTTCCCACAATGCGGTAAGTGCCCCGGCTGCTCTTGCTCTATGCCGAGAAACAGAGAGAAAAGAGGCCCAGCCCAGTAGCCTTCCTTGTAGCCAGCCAGGCTTGGCCCGTTCCCAGGTTTGCAAGCGTCGCCTTGTTCCCCTCTAGGGTAACCAAAAGGACTCCGACTTTTTTGGGGTATTGGGGAAGGGTACGTGCAGTCTGAAACACAGCTGGTCGCTTGTGCACGTGAAATACTTGCCTGCTCCTGTGTCAGCAGTACACGTACATGGCTCAGTGCATGGCGTGATTTAAAGTGGACCCCTAGTGTCGCTTCTTCGATATGACGTCGAAGTGAGAGACAGACGGGGAACGTCTCAGTTATGTATGTAACCTCCGTTCCCTGATGGAGGGAACGAGACATCTTGTCCTCCCGGCTACGTCACTGAGCCGAGCCGCTGAGGTGGCTGGACACTCCCGGCTCCTCAGAAAAATCCTGAATGAACGTGCATATTTCCCTCACCATTATACCTGTATGTCCGGGGGCGGGGTATACAAATACTGTTCACCAACTCTCATTGGCCTTTTTTCATAGATCAGAGGCATATTCGGCGCTCAAGAGAGACCCCTAGTATCGCTTCTTTGACACGATGTCTCGTTCCCTCCATCAGGGAACGGAGGTTACATACGTAACCGAGATGTTTTCTATCACTCATTTGCACATCACATCAATTATATCATGTCACCATGTGGGACTGTGTGTCAATTAACCTTGTCGGAGTGGGCGCGGTAGGGGGAGCAGGGAATCTGTCAAATAGTGCACCTCAAACTTTGTACAGTACTAATGAAAATAAGTCACACTACAAAACGTAACAAAATAAAACACAATTCATTCATAATACTGTGAATATATAGTTTCACAGACACATCGTTACATTTTTTTCTGGTTTGTGTGAAATCGTTAAGAATAATATAAAACCAGACAATCTGCACACCCCCAAGGTGAATTGGTTTAGTCTTGATTGATTCCCAGGGCGCCATACAAGCTAGAACCGCCACTGATGAGAATGCAAACTGAATTTAGATTTGTGAGGTTTGTCAGAGGGTGTTTAACTTTGGTTTTAATTTATAATTGAATTAAAAATGAGTAAATGTGAGTAAAAAAATTTAAAATGGGTAAACTGTTCTTTTTACACTGTAAGTATATTCTTGTACTTTTGCTGTCATTGGACTATTTTAGTGTGGTCTTTTTGGTATTCATAGGCATTTATTCAAAAAATGTATGCATATACATTTGTACTTTGAATAGACACTTTTTTGTTCATATGTAAAGTGTTTACTTTTTAGAATTTGTCTAAACTTTGGATGTATTATACCTTTCAGTGCTTATCTAAAATACGAAACTATAGGTGTTCTAGAACATCACTTTGCACTACCAATACTAATGAGATAGCATTAAATATTTATATATGCAGATTATCAGTAATGCATATTCAAGGTAATGCTGTTATGAATGTTTAGAAATCATTTGACAGACACAAAAGATTTACATCTTTTGAGAGGTACAATAGAACACTGCTAAGAACTTTATCAAATTTTAGTCTGTGTCAGGACAGAAATGCACTGGAGACAGATAAATATTATTGTGGGCTATGATAATTTATTTGAGAGAATTCAGTAGCTGTGCCAGCTGCTACATTTATCTTGTCTGTCCTCTACTTGAAGAAAAAAAAGCCACAGGGGACTAATGTCAACAGCTTTGTTTCACTTTTCATCTTAATCTAATATTAAAACCCATCCTTTTGTGCTATCACCAAGAATGATACAGGCGCTGCCAACGGAATACAAATAGTCTGCTATTGTGGGCATGTTGGCTTATGGATATTTCCTTAAACATTTTCACAACACACATTTACATAATACAAGAAAAACATAAGGTATCTAATTAGAAGCCTCTATGTCATAAAAAATCACCTCGGGTGATTTGACACTGGGCAACACACCCTGAAAACTGCAGCTTTGGAACGGTTTCGTGCTGAAGAGCTGCTTAAAAGTACGTTTTTGTTCTCTCTCGTAAATGTAAACGAGTGTAAATGTCAACATCATAATGTACTGTATGTCAAAAGGATTGGAGCCTGTCACGCAAAACATGAGCTCACTGCTGTCAGAAAATATCTGTCTTCATTTTTATTCCAGCCATTACTCCTGGTCGCAGGCTTCCGTAAATATTTAGTTTATACGTACGGTTACGTTCTACCCAAGTTTAATAGTGCAACGCTCAAACATTTAGTAGTGCAGAAATTGTTACTTAGTGCCCATTTATGCCACAACTAGGCTAAGTTTTAATTTACGTATAGCTGGTGCAACGGTCCCTAGCTCTCAAATGATATGCTACATCATAAAACCTTATGCCTGTTTTACACAACATGCCGAAGAAGGAAAGGAGCAGTGTGTATTTTTTTTTTTGCAATCCATGTTAAAAATGAGTGTATTTACACCAGAAGCAGCGTATCAGAACATAGCAGAAGCAGCCCGTGAGCTGCACTGCATCGGGAGTTTCAATGTTGAGCATATTTTTGCTACAATAAGCATATATTTATAGTCTTTTGTGTTTTCATTTTAATTACAGCTCGTAGGGGGAAAAAAATAAATTACACAAAAACAAAATGTAATTATTTAAATTAATTAGCTTAAGCAGACATGCAGTTTAAAAATTTTAAACTACAGTTTTCTACAAGTCATAGCCTTAAACAAAAAAAATAAAACATCATGGTTACTGTTGTAACCTCTGTTCCCCGAGGGAAGGAACGAGACGTTGTGTCGAATGAAGTGACACAAGGGGTCATCCTGGGATGCCAAACGTATCTCTGAACCTGAGAAAAGGCCAATGTCAAGTTGACAGGCAGAATTTGCATGCCCCGCCCCGGGTATAAAGGGAAGCGGGGCAGCGAGTGCCAGTCAGGATTTTGCACTGAGGAGCCGAAAATAAGTTACGGCCGTTTACAGTGGTAGGTCTAGTGCTAGTCCTCCCGGGGCAGCTTGCTTACAGGCTCACAACCTGGTCCCTGAAGGGGGTCGTACGAACCTTGGGCACGTAGCCCGGTCGCGGCCTCACGATATCGTGACATTGTGCTGGACCGAAATCCAGCCAGGTGTCACTGGCAGAGAAGGCATGCAGGTCCCCAACCCTCTCAATGGAGGCTAACACGATCAGGAGGGCCATCATCAGGGAGAAGGCCTTGAGCTCAACTGACTTGAAGGGGGGTCTCTGAAGGCCCGAGAGGACCACAGAGAGATCCCAGGAGGGGGATAGGCTAGGCCAGGGAGGGTTCAGTCTCCGGGTGTCTTTCAGGATACTGATAATCAAGTCGTGCTTTCCTAGGGACTTGCCATCTACTGCATCGTGGTGGGCTGCGATAGCAGCTACATACGCCTTCAAGGTGGAGGGGGACAGCCTCTCCTCCAGGAATGAAAGCACTGACTGAACTGTGCACCTCTGCGGGTCTTCGGCTCGATAAGAACACTAATTCGTGAACAAGTGCCACTTTAGGGGGCGTAAAGTTGCCTTGTGGAGGGAGCTCTATCTTGGTTGATCATGTCTAAGGCTGCAGGTGGTAGATCTACTAGATCTTCCGCATCCCATCCAGGGGCCAGGCGTAGAGATTCCAGAGGTCTTGGTGCGGGTGCCAGAGGTTGCCCCGTCCCTGAGAAAGATGGTCCTTCCTCAGGGGAATTTTCCAGGGAGGTGATGTTGCGAGGAGCGTAAGATCCTCCAGGATTACCTGTTCCTCATCCTCTCTGTTCTTGCGCAGCACCGGTGCAAGCAGGCTCACTGGGGGAAATGTGTGCTTGCGCAGCCCCAGGGGCCAGCTGTGTGCCAGCTGTGTGCCAGCGCATCTGTCCCGAGAGGAGCTCCTGTCAGGGAGTACCAGAGCGGGTATTGGGAGTTGTCTTGGGAGGCAAAGAAATCTATCTGTACCTTGCTGAATTGGTCCCAAATCAGCTGGACCACCTGGGGGTGGAGCCTCCACTCTGCGCTGGGCAAAACCTGCCACGACAGCGTGTCAGGTGTCGTGTTGCGGTTGCCAGAGATGTGAGTAGAGAGCAGAGACCTGAGTTGTGGCTGACTCCAAAGGAGGAGATGGCGGGTGAGGTGTGACATGACGAGAGTGCACGCCGCCATGACGATTTATGTACGCTACCGTTGCGGTGCTGTCTGAACAGATCAAGACGTGCTTGGCCCGGATAAGTGGGAGAAACCTCCGTAGGGCAAGAGATTTAGCCAACAACTCTTGGCAGTTGATGTGCCAATGCTGCCAGGGTCCTGTCCAGAGGCCATCAGCAGCGTGCCCATTGCACATGGTGCCCCAACCATGTCGAGAGCCATCTGTGGTCACCACGACATTTCTGGACACCTGCTGCAAGGGGACATGCCCATCTCGGGACTCGAGTCTGTAGCCAGTGCTGATGCAGTCTCATATTCATCAACCCGAGTGGTGCGGCAGCGGCTGAGGATGCCATAAGCCCCAGGAGCCTCTGGAATTGTTTTAGAGGAACCGCTGTGCCGGGCTCAAAGAGAGCAAGGCACCTGAGCACTGATTGAGCGAGCTCGTTGGTGAGACGCGCTGTCGTTGAGACTGATTCTAACTCCATGCCAAGAAAAGAGATGCTCTGAACCGGGACGAGGTTGCTCATTTCCCAGTTGACTTGAAGCCCTAGACGGCTGAGGTGCCTGAGCACCTGGTCCCTGTGAGCACACAGTAACTCTCGAGAGTGAGCCAGGATGAGCCAGTCGTCGAGGTAGTTGAGTATGCAGATGCCCACTTCCCTTAACGGGGCAAGAGCTACCTCTGCGATCTTCGTGAAGACGTGAGGGGACAGGGACAGGCCTAAGGGGAGGACCTTGTACTGATACACCTGGCCGTTGAACGTGAACCGTAAGAAGGGTCGGTGTCGAGGCAGAACGGAGACGTGGAAGTACGCATCCTTCAGCTCTACCGCTGCGAACCAATCTAGCTGACGAATGCAGGTAAGAATCTGTTTCTGCATGAGCATTTTGAATGGGAGTCTGTGTAAGGCCCGGTTGAAAACTCACAGGTCCAAGATTGGTCGCAACCTGCCACTTTTTTTTTGGGTACGATGAAGTAAGGGCTGTAGAAACCCTTCTCCGTCTCGGCTGGAGGGATGGGCTCTATCGCACCCAACCTTGGGTGCTGAGAAAAGTCTCAAAGCACTTACCTCCATCTGCGCACCCGGAAGGGGGTGGGTTAGAGACTGAGGAAGAAGTCCTAGAGAATGCGTCTTCAGAACTCGTCAGCACTTGCCTGCCGGGGCTGAGCAGTCGGGGGGCCAGAGGCGAGGGAACTGTGTCCGGGGAGCCGGGACTGTAGAGTTTTGTGGCCAGGGTGCCATGAGAATGGTGCGCACCGGCTGGATGACCCAGGGAGTGAGGAAATCGCTCTTTATTGAGAATGTGGGTGCTGCAGCCCGAATGTGGTGCTGCAAATGAAACAAGGATTCTCCTCCCGGCCCTCCACCGGGCGACGGAGTGGTCTTGGTACCAGCTCCAGAGCGAACGTCTGACTGCCTGGGTCGCCCGTCTCAGAGGTGCTTCGTAGCTTCCCTGGTCCTGGAATGGTTCCTGGAGACGGGGGGTGTACGCGGCCTGCGAGGTGCTCGATGCTGGGGCTGAGAGCTGGGCCCGGTTGAGGCGGAGCTACCTGTTGTTTAGCCACAGGGGAACACCCTTGGAAAGCAGGCAGGGTGCGCTGGTTTGGCAGCACCACGGCAAGATGTGCCATCTGGTTCTTCACCGTCGAAAACTGCTGGGCGAAGTCGTCGATAGTGTCGCCGATCGAGTAGCCGTGAGGGGGGATGGAGTTTTCCAGTCCAGCCTCACGCTCACGGTGGCCCGGGAAAGCATAGCGGACATCTGCGCGTCAGCCTCAGACTGGGCAAGCAGACCCGAAGGTGGCAGCCCAGATGAGTCATCAGCATCAGACGCCGCTGTGATGCTCTCCGATCCAGCGGCGATGTCGTCATCCAATTCCGGGGGCTAAAGGGAGAAAGCCGGCTGGCCGCGAGGCAAGCCGCACTCCTTCCGAGCAAGTGTGCCGGGGGGGCGGGTGGTTCATGGGGATTTACCTGGGAAAACCGAGCCCGTCGTCATCCCCAAATCACCTTCATCACCAACTGGGTTGTCCTCAATCATGAGGGAAGAAGGAACAATGCGGGGGGCGGCTGAAGTGACTTTCTCTCGTGAGAAAAGAAAGCCGTGACCACAATGTTGCCATGGCTAGGTTCTCGCACTGAGAACATGAACCATTCATAAAATGCTGCCGGCGTGTGATCCCAGCCCAGGCACCCTAGGCAGCTTTTATGACCGTAAGAAGTGGAGAGAAATCAACCGCATCCAGGAACAACACAGAGGCGGAAAGACATCTTTAAAAAGACGCATCCTGAAAAGGACTTTCAATGTATGCTGTGTATTGCTCTTTTATGAGTGGGAACTCAAACTCTTTTTAGGAGGAGAAACACTCTCTCAGAAGCACAGCGTGCAGAGAGAGAGAGAGCGCCAGCTGGAAACGCGCCATAGATCCAGTAGCAGTGTTTATCGCCAGTAGAGGTGTGGTGAACTCAGCTTGTATCTGAATTGTAGCTCCTTGAAAATATCATGTGCATAACCATCAGCCTACTTATCTCTCTCTCTCTCTCACACTCTCTCTCTCTTTCTCTCTCTCGCCTTTAACATACTTAGAGGCTTTTTTAAACCCAGGGAAAGTGCTCCATTCTGTCTTCAGAGCAGGAATTAGTTTGGATGGAGTGGTGCTTTATATAATAGTGTTAAACTCCACCAAAATAGAGTGAACAGAACAGAGAGTCACTTGGGTAGATAGATATGCTGGTAACCTGTGCAAACATTATAGAAAACACACATTCACAACATACAGAAAATTGAGAAAAAACAAAACAATAAGTTCAAGACCTTGTGTAATTTACAAATTTATAAGGGATCCCATGAAGCTGATGTACTCCTTATTAAAAATTATTGGACAATATAAAACTACTGATTTGTACTATATTTTTTAAACCATATTTTTTTTTTCCGGTCATTATGTCATGGACAACTTTTTTTTCTTACAATTTGTTTAACTTAATCCAATTGGAATACAATTCCTTGACTTCTGTGATGAGGAGGAGGGAGGGACTGGGCCATGAGGACACATGGCAGGCCCTGATTCGGGCTAATCAGTGGGGAGGGGAATAAAGACAAGCCGGAGGCGCCAGATTGAGAGAGAGAGAGAGAGAGAGAGAGAGAGAGAGAGAGAGAGAGATACGCTGTGACTGTGTGTCTTTATGTTTTGTGTTGTTTTAAGTTAAGTTAATTTATATAATTAAACTTTACATTGACTGTTCAGCTGATTCCCACTGCCTCCTTGCCTTACAGTGGTGACAAAACCCGGGAAGGAGGAGGGATGCACATTCGTGGGGTCCTTGCCGCTGCCGTCTGACAAAAGAGAAGCCTTTGCCTGGGGACGGAAGGGGTGGCTGCCGATATATATATATATATATATATATATATATATATATATATATATTCATTAAATATAGGTGTCCATGCCTCAACAGGTCAGAGTTGTCTTGGCGGAACAAGGGAGACCTACACGATATTAGGCAGGTGGTTTTAATGTTTAATGAATGGTGTATATATATATATATATATCCTCATGGACTGCACCGGATTTGCCAGTTCTTGCTGTGTGATGTTACCCCACTCATCCACCAAGGCACATGCAAGTTCCCGTACATTTCTGGGGGAATGGCCCTAGCCCTCATTCTCCGATCCAGCATGTCCCAGATGTGCTCAATGGATTGAGATCCAGGCTCATCGCTGGCCATGTCAGAACACTGGCATTTCTGTCTTGCAGGAAATCATGCACAGAATGCGCAGTATGACTGATGGCATTGTCATGCTGGAAGGTCATGTCAGGATGTGCCTGCAGGAAGGGTACCACATCTTCCCAGTAACGCACAGTGTTGTGATTGCCTGCAATGACAACAAGCTCAGTCCGTTGATGCTGTGATACACCGCCCCAGAACATGATGGACCCTCCACCTCCAAATCGATCCCGCTCCAGAGTACAGACCTCGGTGCAACATTCATTCCTTCGACGATAAACGCGAGTCCGACCATCACCCCTGGTGAGACAAAATCACGACTCATTAGTGAAGAGCACTTTTTGCCAGTCCAGTCTGGTTCAGCGAAGGTGGGTTTGTGCCCATAGACGACGTTGTTCCCAGTGATTTCTGGTAAGGACCTGCCTTACAACAGGCCTACAAGCCCTTAGTCCAGCCTCACTCAGCCTATTGTGGACTGTCTGAGAACTGATGGAGGGATTGTGATTGGGCAGTTGTTGTTGACATCCTGTACCTGTTCCGCAGGTGTGATATTCAGATGTACCGATCCTGTGCAGGTGTTGTTACACATGGTCTGCCACTGCAAGATCAATCAGCTGTCCTTCCTTTCTCCCTGGTCTTAGGCGTCTCACAGTACAGACATTGCAATTTATTGCCCTGGCCACATTTGCAGTCCTTATGCCTCCATGCAGCATGCCTAAGGCATGTTCACGCAGATGAGCAGTGTCATCTTTCTTTTGGTGTTTTTCAGAGCCAGTAGAAAAGTATCTTTAGTGTCTTAAGTTTTTATAACTGTGACCTTAATTGCTGACCATCTGTAAGCTGTTAGATTCTTAATGATGTTCCACAGGTGCATGTTCTTTTATTGTTTATGGTTCATTGGACAAGCATGGAAAACTTTGTTTAAACCTTTTAAAATAATGATCTGTAAAGTTACAAAATTATCTTTAAAATACAGTGTCCTGAAAAAGAGACGTTTCTTTTTTTACTGAGTATATCACTGTATATCATTGTCTCATATAAATGCAGAGTAGGAAAAATAAATGGTCTTGTTAGACTGGGGAGGGAGTTATGAGTCCTGAATATTTAAGTAAAAGGAAAATTGTATTTGTCATCCATTTTCTTTTTTTCTGATAGCACCAAGCAGACTTAAGTATGGGCCAACATGGGCTGAAGCCATAGGTCTGTGTCCCAAACCTGCATGTAAATAGCTTGTTATTAATTTTTCATAAAAGTTATTTGCTACATGAGCTGTCCGGTCCAAAGGTGCTAAACTAAGGCAGAAACTAAAATAGTACAGAAACACTGCCAAACGTGGAAATTGCAAGTAATCTTATCAAGGCACCATAAGTTGTTAAATAGCTATTAATAAAAAAATAGCTATTCATGACATTTCATGACAAATTATGATGGCATTGGTAAGACAGGATTTAGATTTAGACTAGTCCTATTCTTTAAATACGCTATCTTTTTCACGTCACATCTACAGACTGAGGTCCTTACTAAGACTTTTTTAATACTTGGAAAAAGTCTAAAATGGATTCCAATGATGCTAGATGGCGGCAGGAAGTGTAATGAAGCTTGAAATCATGATCTCCAAGGACACTGCTGATGTCATGATTTGGCAAAAAAAAGGAGTTATATTTTTGTCTGTTGTCACCCAAAACCAATCATATCACTTCAGAAGGCATGGATTAAACCACTGGAGTCTTATGGATTACCTTTATGTTGCCTTTATGTCCTTTTTGGAGCTTGCAAATTTGGTCACCATCGATTTTGCATTGCATGAAAATACAGGTATGTTTGTGTTCTATGGAAGAAAGGTTGTCATACAAAAAAAGACTGAATAAATAATGAGAGAATCATCATTTTTGGGTGAAGTATTGCTTTAATTTGCAAACGTTGAACGGTGCTATTTACAGTCACCGAGCACTTTTTTTTTACAAACAGTGTGATCCTAATAATGTGCCAGATGTGGTCTTCTGCTGTTGTAGCTCATCCGTCTCAGGGTTTATATAGAGTGGTTATATGAGTTACCATAGCCTTTATGTCTACTCAAACCAGTCTTGCCATTCTCCGTTGACCAATCTCATCAACAAGGTGTTTTGCGTCCACAGAACTTCCGCTCACTTGATGTTTTTTGTTTTTGATACCATTCTGAGTAAACTCTAGAGACAGTTGTGCATGAATATCCCAGGAAATAAGCAACTAAAGAAAAACATAAGTCAGCCCATTTGACACCAACAATCATGCCACTGTCGAAATCACTAAGATCACTTTTTTCCTTATTCTAACAGTTTATGTGAACATTGCGATGCTTTTATGAAACGAGCCATAGAATTTAAGTAGGCCTACTTTTGTGCGACTAACGTTCTACTTTATGCTTCAGGATATCCACCCATGGTCTATTTTAATCCATCATATTTGTTTTTATTTTCCTGATAATTATGTAGAGGTGTGCCATTCCATTTATGTACATTTAATGTATCAAAGTGCAGGATATGAAAAATCCAGATGAGAGTTTGAGTGGAGTGACTATAGATTTCTGGGAGGGGAAAACCATTCCATTCCCATAACTGCTTTTGCTTTCTCTGTGTTTGTAGCATTCAGTGCTACTTTCCTGTACTTTTCTAAGAAATACCTATTCAAATATTGTATTGTGTAGGTCCCAACAATGTACCCAGCCACGATGCCAACGGCCCCCTAAGTCCAGCCCTGAATAGCACTTAGATTATTGCAGGGTTTTTAACCCTTTAAATAAGCTGTAAGCTTTAAAAAACATGTCATAGCACTTTATTAAGGTTCTATTAAGCCAGGGATACTGGAGCCAATCAACACGCTCACCAATTCATTTTCAGATCGCTGGTGTGCTGCTGTTACATTGTAGTAGTTCTGCTTAATTGCTTTGTATTCACTATTTTATCAAGTCTCTGACAGACTTGGACAGTATTGATTGCTTAGCAAGCGTAGAAGCAAGAAAAGAGATTAGCTCAGGGGAGAGAGACATGATTAAAAAGGGAACAGATTTATATGCTGAAACATCCATCGATGGTGCATTTACGCTCTCCTATTATAGAGTGATTACGTATCATGTTTAGTCTTTGCACAGCTTATCTTAATAGAGTATATAATGTACTGTATGTCTGCATATTGCTGTAATGAGAGAGTTTTCAACCAGTTGCTTTATCCACAGTATTACACATGGTAATGTGGAACCTTTACTTGTTAGTTAAGCAACTATCAGACATATTCCTTGCAGTGTCACTAACTATTTTAAAAAGCATAAAGACCCAGGCAGTAAATGTACAGTAGAAAAATGGTAGCCCTTAGGTTACTGATTCTTTGTCTATGTGTTTTTATTTAAGGCTTCTAGATCCTTCGAAAACAAAAAAAGCTGTAAATCTCAGATAGGGACTGTATGTCTTCAAATGTTTCAGAGGTCTCTATAGATTGTGTTGTTTGACATAATCAGCTATGAATCTCAGCAGGATTTATATTCTGGGCTATAATGTACCTGGCTCACAAATCTCTGGCTTCCATATTGATATTAATAAAAGTTAGAGTAGGTAGACTATATGCAAAATGTATGGTTTTTGACAGTTTCAGAATACACTGCCCCTGAAGTATTGTCATGTACCAAGATACAGAGAAATTAATTAATATTTCATTGCACATTCTAGTGAGAATGGTTTATAATTCAATGCAGTTGTTTCTCTGCAACAATACACAATCAGGGCCTGTCTGCCAGTTCCGAGAGGAGATGTAATCTCGGACAAGGATCTTGAGTGGTGCTGCTCTAAAATAAATGCTAATAAAGATTGTAAGTGCAAATAGGCTTGAAGAATGACTAGATGTGTGACCGAATCAGAGTTGTATATCACAGGTCCGGTTGGTATGTAAAAACATGCCCTTCTTCTTTAAAACGTAATTTGAATGCATTGTTCACTGGAAACAAATAGTCTCAGTGATATAGGGACCTGCGATAACACTTTTAAGAATGGTTCCTCTGTCCTTTTAAGAGTTCCACTGTCCTGCTGGTGGGTCGCAACCAGGGAATGAATGGTACTACAATTTAGCCTCGTACTGCCCACAGCAGACATTCCCTTTCTTCTGCATCACACACATATTATACAAGGTATCTGGTGCTTCCCATGCGCATGACAATGGTAACACCAGAATATAAATATTCCTAATTCTGCATTGCTGGATACAGATACAGAATTGTGTTAAACACAGTTGCTGCACACTGTCACTGATTACATACTGTACATTTAAAATATTTTTAAAATTTAAAATAGTATGGTCACTAACTACTTATAATACTATATATAAAAAAGTATATATATATGTAATGTATGTGTGTGTGTGTGTGTATATATATATATATATATGTATGTATATACACTCACCTAAAGGATTATTAGGAACACCTGTTCAATTTCTCATTAATGCAATTATCTAATCAACCAATCACATGGCAGTTGCTTCAATGCATTTAGGGGTGTGGTCCTGGTCAAGACAATCTCCTGAACTCCAAACTGAATGTCAGAATGGGAAAGAAAGGTGATTTAAGCAATTTTGAGCGTGGCATGGTTGTTGGTGCCAGACGGGCCGGTCTGAGTATTTCACAATCTGCTCAGTTACTGGGATTTTCACGCACAACCATTTCTAGGGTTTACAAAGAATGGTGTGAAAAGGGAAAAACATCCAGTATGCGGCAGTCCTGTGGGCGAAAATGCCTTGTTGATGCTAAGGTCAGAGGAGAATGGGCCGACTGATTCAAGCTGATAGAACAGCAACTTTGACTGAAATAACCACTCGTTACAACCGAGGTATGCAGCAAAGCATTTGTGAAGCCACAACACGCACAACCTTGAGGCGGATGGGCTACAACAGCAGAAGACCCCACCGGGTTCCACTCATCTCCACTACAAATAGGAAAAAGAGGCTACAATTTGCAAGAGCTCACCAAAATTGGACAGTTGAAGACTGGAAAAATGTTGCCTGGTCTGATGAGTCTCGATTTCTGTTGAGACATTCAGATGGTAGTCAGAATTTGGCGTAAACAGAATGAGAACATGGATCCATCATGCCTTGTTACCACTGTGCAGGCTGGTGGTGGTGGTGTAATGGTGTGGGGGATGTTTTCTTGGCACACTTTAGGCCCCTTAGTGCCAATTGGGCATCGTTTAAATGCCACGGCCTACCTGAGCATTGTTTCTGACCATGTCCATCCCTTTATGGCCACCATGTACCCATCCTCTGATGGCTACTTCCAGCAGGATAATGCACCATGTCACAAATCTCAAATCATTTCAAATTGGTTTCTTGAACATGACAATGAGTTCACTGTACTAAAATGGCACCCACAGTCACCAGATCTCAACCCAATAGAGCATCTTTGGGATGTGGTGTAACAGGAGCTTCGTGCCCTGGATGTGCATCCCACAAATCTCCATCAACTGCAAGATGCTATCCTATCAATATGGGCCAACATTTCTAAAGAATGCTTTCAGCACCTTGTTGAATCAATGCCACGTAGAATTAAGGCAGTTCTGAAGGCGAAAGGGGGTCAAACACAGTATTAGTATGGTGTTCCTAATAATCCTTTAGGTGAGTGTATATATATATATATATATATATATATATATATATATATATATATATATAAGGGGGTCATCCTAATTGGGGGTCCTTGACATCAAAAACCCTGGTTTAGCAGATCCCTCAAGAGCACTCATGACCAGACATTTAGGTGCTGGGATGTATGAGGAAGAGCTTTCCAGAGTGCTGACTCACACCTGTAGCTCAGTACTCATACAACAGTTTGCGTATACACAGTATATACTGTGTGTGTGTGTGCGTGTGTGTGTGTGTGTGTGCGCGCGTGTGCGCGCGTGTGTGTGGGCAGTGATGAATGACTGTGCATTCCAAAGATGAAGGAAACATCACCTCGCAACTTTCAGCTTGCACAATGACATACTAAGGATATGTCCTTAGCAATGTCCCATGTTTTGTTTACCGCTGCTGGGATGCAAGCTTGTGTTTTTCCCATAACAGACACAAAAGATTTGGCCCATCTGAATGGATAAACCTAGCAGACTGTATGTAGTCCCAGGCAGTGCAGCACTGTTTCATTAGGTAAATTTTTTCACTTAAAAATGGTGCAATGTTATAGACATAGTAAAGGCACCCTTACAACTTAAAACAGAAGGGAATACATTGGGAATTGTGTGCTTTGAAGTGCCCATACAATAACTTAATTTCCTATTGTCAATTTTGGCATACTTAATGTGTTGCTACTGCATTTTTCTTAGTTTGTATTAGATATTTTGAGAAAGGTTTACTTCAACACATGAGTCTATTTATAATACTTAATAAATAATTTATTCATAATTGTTTAATAAAGCAATATACCACAAGAGGATGTGGTATACATTGATTTTACAATGGGTAAGGGGTGTTCATTTGTACAACACAAAACAAATTGCTTTAACCCCTTAACAATTGTAATAACGCTAAGCAGAACCTCTTGTGGCTTATTGCTTTTATCGTACAGCTAATGCTGATGTTTTTTTAAAAGTCACCAATAATCAATCATTTGATAATGAAACATCTATGTGTTATTTATTAAATACTTAAAAAAAATACAAAGTTTAATCTACTAATATTGATAATAATGAAATAACTTTTAGAGTTAGTAATTGAGTTAATTAGTAATAACACAGCAACTTTGCACATTAATACTTGCGCTCACTGTTTTGTATTTACATACACTATTCAAAGCTTATTCCTTATTTGGCAGTGTAAATCTAGTAAAAAATGTACATGTAAATTTTTTTTAAGTATCTATTGTACATTTGTAAAATATACTCCCCTTTTCTCCCCAATTTGGAATGCCCAATTCCCAATGTGCTCTAATTCCACATGGTGGCATAGTGGCTCAATCTGGGTGGCGGAGGACAAATCTCAGTTGCCTCCACATCTGAGACAGTCAATCCGTGCATCTTATTACGTGGCTTGTTGAGTGTGTTACTGCTCTTATCATGTGACGTGTTGAGCGTGTTACCGCAGAGACATAGCGCATGTGGAGTCTCATGCTATTCTCCACGGCATCCATGCACAACTCTCCACGCACCACACCAAGAGCGAGAACCACATTATATTATATTATTACCCAATGTGACTCTATCCACCCTTGCAGCCGGGCCAATTGGCTGCTTAGTAAGCCTGATGTAATCCACAAGTCTCTATTTTTTCCCTCTTTTGGAAAGTCATGGAAACGTAATCGTTTTTTTTTTTTTTTTTTTTTGCAATTGGAACAAATGGGAATGCAAAAAGATTTTTTACTGTTGTCTCCCATTCACTGCTATAGAAGTATTACTCACTGTAGTTTTCTTTCACATTCCAAAAGGCAAAAAGGGTTCATTGGCATTTTACGGCTCATCTAATCAGAATTTTAGGTCGGAACTATCTTTTTTATTATCATAACATGCATAACACTGCCATACAAATGTATTTTTATCAATTGTAAAAAATAATTATTAGTGCTTTCTTGCCTCTTGCTGTAAGATTAAAGTAACTGTTATAAAAAGTTGGGAAATTATTATTAAAGGTGAGTAATTTGCACCAAAGTGTATTGGGAAAAAAAGACTACTTTCGAACACTTATTGAGTCAATGTTGTGATTTCAGGCTCTAACAAATTGCCACAGAACCACAATGTTTACACACTTCACAAAAACAACAATAGTAATGGCTTACTTTTAGTTACTACATTAATCATTAGTTGCCCATTAAACTGGGATAGGAGAAAGTTTTTTTTTTAACAGAAAAGATCATGTCATGCATTTTACAGTAAATCTAATCAAAACTTCAGAGTACATTCTGAATACATTTATGTGGATCCAGAATTTGGGTCCAACATTAAACATTTTAGATTTATATTTACATGTATGCATTTGGCAGATGCTTTGCAACCCCCTGGATCAACCTGCAGTTAACTGTCCTGCTCAAGGACAAAATGCTGTGTGGATTGAACCAGCAACCTTCTGCTTACCAGTTCCATCCTTTAGCCCAATACACTACCTCCACTCCTTGTCCCACCGTGCCGTGAATCTTGGCCTCATGCAATGTACTAGATTTGCAACCTGTTACAGAAGATTGCTTACATCCCAGCTTTGGTGTTCTGCACATGCGTACCTTAACACACACCACACACACATTATTTAAATGGCATTACTAACTGTTGGGTCTTTTTGCTATGGCCGATTTTATCCCAACCACTTTATGAAACAGCTTGGGCTAGGGATCTAAAACAGAGGAATCATCTCCAATTGTCAAAAAGTTGTTAATTTTGTTTGTGTTTGTTATACAAGTGGCAATCTAAGGCTGGAATTTATTTATTTAGGCTGTTATCAGTCAGAAAAAGTGACAGGTGCAGTGTTCTTTTGTGTTTTTCCATGGCTCTCTATCCATTGCAGTCTCATGACCAAAATGTCAATATACCGACTTTTTGCTTGCATCATCAAAATGTCATTGTCATGTTGTTCTCACCTCAGTTCGGTCGATTCTTCAAATAAATCACACGTTTAATATATGTTTAGTTACATTATAAAATAAAATTTATATTTTAGATCTCCTTACCCAACCCCATAACTAAACCTAACCAATAATATAATAAGAATATAACCAACCAACAATGTAAAAGACATAACAAGCAGATTAAAGTAAAGTAAAATCACAATAGCTTACCATGACTCATGTTGCATACATTTTTGAAGCCATACGATAGCACTGTGTGACTAAAAGCGTGAAACTGAAGGTTTTAATAGCTGAAAACTTTACTCTCTGTGAAAATGTAAAAAAAAATTCAGATGCTTGAATTACACATAATAACCAGAAATGTAAACGCAGCGTAGTTCTAGTGGGAAAACTAGCAGCTGTACATCATCGCACCATTAGATGTGTAATTCCTAGCCAATCTCATGTAAGCCATTGCTTTATAAGTCTGCTCACAATCTATCACATTGCTGTTTCAGTGTGCCATCACGGCAACCTCCACCACCCCACCATCACCAGTTGAGTCCCGGCCTATGCCAAAGAGAGACATTACTTTTCTGTTTTATATTCATCAAATAAATGTCATCTTACGTTTCACTCAAGTTTGCGAGTCTTCCTGATAGAAATAAGGCTTCAGCTATGAGGGGTTCAGCTTCCATATCCACATCGCTGAGGCATAAACCCCCCAAGCCTAAGACAAATAACCAGATTTATATATATATATATATATATATATATATATATATATATATATATATATATATATATATATATATTATTATTATTATTATTATTATTATTATTATTATTATTATTATTATTTAGCTACAGTCACATAAACAGATAATAGAGATACAGAACGATAATGATTCAGGACAAGATTGAAACAATAATATAGTCTATAAATTAAAATTATAGTTAAGTCTGAAAATGCCTGAAAAAAGAATTGTGCTGTTATAAAAACACGGATTTGTGAGAGTTTACTCGATCTGAAGGTGTCAGAATAAACACCTTGGTACACTGATGGCATGCGTCACAATGATGCGTCAGTAATGCAGTCAAGTCGGACAAAATTTCTAAACAACATGTACTGCTTTAAGTCAGGCACCGATCGGCCTGCGCTGTATTGAAGTCGAACACATCTATTGCCATTTGAGTGGTGAGTTGAATATAATGCATCAGAGTGACATTTCAGTATTGCAGGCAAAGTGATATTCAAGTCAAGTCAACCTTTATTTATAGAGCACATTTAAAAACAACAGAAGTTGACCCAAAGTGCTTTGCAGATCAAACAAATAAATAAATATTGACAGTGTGATATAAAGTTAAATATAAAACATAATAAAATAAATAAAACCTTTAAATACAGTATCATGCATTTATCCATTTCAAACTATTCATGGATTTATTCAAAAGCTACAGAATAAAAATACGTTTTCAAAGAAGATTTAAAAGTAGCTAATGATGAAGCTGACCTCAGATGGAATGGGAGTCTATTCCATAGATTAGGACCTATCACAGAAAAGGCACGGTCACCCTTAGATCTATAGCGGCAATGAGGACCCCTCAGTAGAAGTTGATCGGAATACATAAGCGCTCTGGTGGGGGAGTAAGGGAGGAGAAGTTCACTGATATATTGGGGATAATGCCTTGTAGACATAAATCAAAAGGAAGCCAGTGTAGAGATGCTAAAACAGGGGAAATGTGGTCCCTCTTTCTTGACCCTGTTAAAAGAGTAATTGCCTCGTTTTACACCAGCTGTAAGTGGAATAATGCAGTTTGGAGGAGACCCATGTACAATGAGTAACAATAGTCTAACCATGATGTATTAAGTGAGTGGATCACAATTTCCATGTCTTTATGTGAAAGAAAATGTTTTATTTTAGTGATAGATCTCAGGTGGAAAAAGATTCCCTTGAAAACAGCACTGATCTGATTATTGAAAAGTAATGAGTCTAAAATCACTCCAAGACTCCTTACATGATCTTGCACATTTGACGACAGAGGTTGCAACTGGGCAACCAGGCCAGGTAAGAAGGAATTGGATGAACCTAAAACCAGAACTTTGGTTTTGCTTTCATTTAATTGTAAAAAAAAATAGTTTGCCAGCCAATGTTTAATATCTTTGAAGCAATTTAGGGCATTCTCAAATGAACAATTCTTGTCTACACTCACTGGATAATAAAATTGTGAATCGTCAGCATAACGGTGATAAGATATGCTGTAGTTCTGAAAAATAGAGCTCAGAGGAAGCATGTAGAGGGAAAATAACAAGGGTCCTAAAATCGAACCTTAAGGGAGACCACACTTTAATTTAGCCGACGTAATTTACAGAGAACGTACTTTCTTTTAGATATGAGGAAAACCACTGGAGGGCCAGACCATACACTCAAAACGATTGAGAAGAATATTATGGTCTATAGTGTCAAACTGAGATCTAATAAAACTAAGACGACAGGTAAACATGAATCCATGGATAGAAGAATTTAATTAATGATATTAATGATACAATGCAGATTCAGTATTTTGCAAGGGTCTGAAACCAGACTGAAATGTAGCTAAACATTTCAGATAGGAGTAGAGCTGCAAATAAACAACTCTCTCCAAAAGTTTGGAAATAAAAGGCAGTTTGGAGATTGGTCTGCAATTGTTGTGTTTTGCCGGATCCCACATTTTTGGCTTTTATTAACAAGCATGTAGCATTGCATTTTTAAAACTACTTGGAACAACTTCACTTGCTAAGGAGCTGTTAATTATAGCTGTAACACAGGAACTGGTATTTATGAAAAATCCTTTAAGAATGAATATCCAGCTTGTAACTGGAACACTTCATCTTGGAGACTACATCTGCTAACTGTGCTGATGTAATTGGTTGAAAGTAAGGCAGGGAGCTGGATGGGGAAGGTATTAGTGGTTATTCAAATTGTGAAGCTACAATAGAACCTTTAATCTGTTAAAATTTGTGAGTAAAGAAGTTTACAAATGTTTCACAGGTCTCTTGGGTGGCATCCAGAAAAGCATTTCCAGATGGGTTTAAAACAGAATCGATTGTTTTGAACAATACTTTTGGTCAATTTACATTATCAGACATTAATTTAGAGAAAAACTTAGCTTTTGCTTCCTTTACAGCTCTCTGATAGATGTCATAAGAGACCTGAAGCTTGTTTTGTTTCCACGTGCACTCAGCTTTTCTGCACTCTTGTTTGAAAGCACGGGTGATGTTATTTAGCAAAGGCTGTGAAACAAACCTTAACTCTCCTTGGCTTAAGCGGAGTGACATTATCAAGTGTAAAAGTACAAGATTTATTAAAAGCTTCAACCAACGATTCAGTGTCGAGTCCAGCTAAGACATCATCTGTGAAATGCGTTAGATACAATTCTTTAAAAAGTTTGGCAGTAGACGAGTCAATGGACCGGGAGTGGTGTAAGGGCTTGTCGTGAGTGTGTAGATCCATTCTAGTAAAAATCACACATATACATACATACATACATACATACATACATATATGTGTATGTATATGTATATATATATATATATATGTGTATGTATATGTGTATATATATATATATATATATATATATATATATATATACACATATACATACACATATATATATATACACACATATATACACACACATATATATATATATATATGTGTATGTATATATATATATATATATATATATATATATATATACATATATATATATATATATGTGTATGTATATGTGTATACCTACTATATATATATATATATATATATATATATATATATATATATATATATATATATATACACACACATATATATATATACACATATATATATATATATAATAGGTAGTCTCAAGATGGCGCCGAGTATGGCTGCTGCGTCGCGAGCTCCGTCAAAACACAGCAGTTTATTGTTTGTTTTGTTTACATTTCTGTGTTTTTTTGTCTTGGATGTTGTCTGCCTTATTGTGTACGACAGACAAACACTTTTGGACATTGGTTCGGCAATCACACACCGAAAACCGGACTTCACATTCCTCAATGCCGACCCGCGGTTTACAAACACGCCAGCGGAGCCCTTTGTTTGGGCTGCCCGGCCGCGGAAACGCAGAAGGAAAAGAGGAAAAAGAGCCGGCGTTCTCATCAGATTAAGACGTCGCGCAAATCGCCCCCGCTACCCAGTATACTACTGGCAAATGTTCAGTCTCTGGACAACAAGCTCTGCGAGCTGAGAGCGCGGATCTCTTTCCAACGAGAGACGAGAGAATGCTGTGTTATCTGTCTTACGGAAACCTGGTTGTCCGCGGAGATTCCAGACCCGGCCATCGAACCCACTGGTTTCTCCGTGCACCGGCCGGACAGAGCGAAAGACCTCTCAGGTAAAAGCAGAGGTGGAGGTGTATGTTTTATGATCAACAAATCATGGTGTGATCAGAGGAATGTACATTTTATCAGGTCTTTCTGCTCTCCTGATCTGGAATTTCTCATGCTTCTGTGTCGACCATTCTGGCTACCGAGGGAATTCACAGCGGTCATTATCACTGCTGTGTACATCCCCCCACAAGCCGACACAGACCGGGCACTCAAGGAACTGTATGGCAGTATAAGTGAGCAGGAAACCGCGCACCCTGAGGCCGCGTTCATTGTTACCGGGGACTTCAACAAAGCCAACTTCAAAACAATAGCACCAAAATACCACCAACACATCAGCTTTAACACACGAGGGGACCGGGTTTTGGATCATTGCTATTCTCCTTTCCGGGATGGCTACAAATCCCTCCCCCGCCCACCATTTGGTAAATCCGACCACTCTTCCGTTCTGCTTCTGCCCGCTTACAGGCAGAAACTGAAACGGGAATCACCCGCCCTCAGAATGATCCAGTGCTGGTCGGACCAATCAGACTCTGCGCTACAGGACTGTTTTGATCACGCGGACTGGGAGATGTTCCGGTCTGCCTCCGATGACGACATCGAGGTTTACGCTGATAGCGTAACGTGTTTCATCAGGAAGTGCGTAGAGGACGTTGTTCCGACGAAAAACATACGGATCTACCCCAACCAGAAACCCTGGGTTAACGGCGATGTTCGCGCGGCACTTACTGCGCGGACCACCGCTTTTAATTCCGGGAACGTGGAGGAGCGTAAACAAGCCAGTTATGCCCTCCGTAAATCCATCAGCACAGCCAAACGCCAGTACAGGCACAAAATTGAAGGTCAGTTCAACACCACTGACTCCAGAAGTATGTGGAAGGGAATTAACATCATCACGGACTATAAACAGAATAAAAACTCCGCCATGAACACCGTTGCCTCTCTCCCGGACGAGCTTAATACATTTTATGCTCGTTTCGAGAACAACAACACCGCCCTCGCGGAGAGAGCACTCGCGGCCGATACTACAGATGATGGTTCACTCTCCGTCTCTGTTGCGGATGTAACAAGATCCTTCCGACGGGTGAACGTTCGTAAAGCCGCGGGTCCAGACGGCATTCCGGGCCGCGTCATCAGAGCATGCGCGAACCAACTGGCTGGTGTTTTTACGGACATTTTCAACCTGTCCCTCTCCCTGTCTGTAGTCCCCACATGCTTCAAAACATCAACCATTGTGCCTGTACCGAAGCAAGCCAAAATCACTTGTTTAAATGACTGGCGTCCTGTTGCTCTGACCCCCATCATCAGCAAATGCTTTGAGAGGTTGATCAGAGATCACATCTGCTCTGTTCTGCCCACCTCTTTGGACCCATTGCAGTTTGCCTACCGTAAAAACCGCTCCACTGATGATGCTATTGCATCTACAATACACACTGCTCTTTCCCACCTGGAAAAAAGGAACACGTATGTGAGAATGCTGTTTGTAGACTACAGCTCAGCATTCAACAACATAGTGCCCTCCAAGCTTGATGTGAAACTCCGGGCTCTGGGCTTAAACAGCTCGCTGTGCAGCTGGATCCTGGATTTCCTGTCAGGCAGACGTCAGGTGGTTAGAATGGGCAGCAACATCTCCTCACCACTGACCCTCAACACTGGAGCCCCGCAGGGCTGTGTTCTCAGCCCACTCCTGTATTCCCTGTACACACATGACTGTGTGGCGACACATAGCTCCAATGCCATCATTAAGTTTGCTGACGATACGACGGTTGTAGGTCTGATCACTGACAATGATGAAACGGCCTACAGAGAGGAGGTGCACACTCTGACACGCTGGTGTCAGGAGCACAACCTCTCCCTCAATGTCAGTAAAACCAAGGAGCTTGTGGTGGACTTCAGGAAGAAAGACAGAGAACACAGCCCCATCACCATCAATGGAGCACCGGTGGAGAGAGTCAGCAGCTTCAAGTTCCTCGGTGTCCACATTACTGAGGAACTCACATGGTCCGTCCACACTGAGGCCGTTGTGAAGAAGGCTCACCAGCGCCTCTTCTTCCTGAGACGGCTGAGGAAGTTTGGAATGAACCATCACATCCTCACACGGTTCTACACCAGCACCGTAGAGAGCATCCTGACTGGCTGCATCACCGCCTGGTACGGCAATAGCACCGCCCACAACCGCAAAGACCTGCAAAGGGTGGTGCGAACGGCCAAAAACATCATCGGAGGTGAGCTTCCCTCCCTCCAGGATATATATAACAGACGGTGTGTGAAGAAAGCTCGGAGGATTATCAGACTCCAGCCACCCGAG